>JAMPIV010011869.1:85000-124726 GCA_024509875.1 Oreohelix idahoensis
ATGTGAATATGCTAGTAGTGCAAGGTCATCTGCATATTTCAGATCTTCCAATGTAGAAAATGTAGTCCATCGTATTCCTCTTGGAATGCCCTCTATTGTCTGGCGCATCACCCAGTCTATAACTGTTAAAAATAGAGTGGTTGATAGTGGCATCCCTGTCGCACTCCTGTCTTCACCTCAAAGGTTAGGCTGCTCTGCCCAACACTACACGTAATGTTGGCATAGAGGCTTTTCAGGAGTGACACTAGGCAGCTTGGAATTCCATAAGCCCTCAGCATTTTCCATAAACTGTCGCTATGTGTACTGTCAAAAGCCTTTTCAAAATCAACAAAATTACTGTACAGCTGCCTTGCCATTCTGAGCACTACTCTATAATGTTCCTGAGTGTAAATATATAATCTACACATCTTCTGTTCTTTCTACATCCTGCTTGTTCTTTCCTCAGTTTGTGGTCTACTGCTTTTGAAATTCTCTGTATAATTATCCTGCCTAGTATCTTGCTGGGAGCTGAGAGAAGAGTGATTCCTCTCCAAATATTGCAGTCTGCAAGATCTCCCCTCTTGGGCAATTTGACAATTATTCCCTTGTTCCACTCAGTTGGTGTTGTCCCTGTTTTCCAGACTTGTGCACATAATGGTTCCAATAGTTCTGCTGCTAGCTCATGATCTTTCTTAAATAGCTCTGCATTTAAGTTATCATGGTAAGGAGCTTTTCAATTCTGTAACCCTTTGATTGCTGTAATGATTTCTTCTTTTCGTGGAATGTCTGCCCATCTTGTTTCCTGTCCCTCTGCTTCCGTGATGAGATTTCCAAGCTTATCTCTTACTAATGTAATATTGTTTGTACCTCGTTTTCCGCTGATGATTTTAATTATTATCTCTTTCAATGCACATACATTAATCTCCTTCAGTGTGCAGATACTCTTCTCTTTCAATGTATAAACACTCTTCCCTTCAGTGTACAGACACTTATCTCCTTCAGTGAGAAGACACAAATCTCCTTCAATCTGCAGACACTCATCTCCTTCAGTGTGTAGACATTTATCTATTTCAGTGGGAAGACAATTTCTTCCGTTAGCGAGGAGACACTCACCTGCTTCATTACGCAGACACTCTTCTCCTTCAATGTGTAGACACCCATCTCCATTGGCATGCAAACACTCATCTCTTTCACCGTCCAGACACTCTTCACCATCTTTGGTCAGACACTCATCACCTTTGGTGCTCAGTCGCCCATCACCTTCAGTGTGCAGACACTCATCTCCTTCAGTAAGCAGACACCCATTTCCTTCGGGGAGCACATACTCATCCCCTTCAGTGTGCAAACACTCATTTCTTTCAGTGAGCAGATACACATCTCTTTCACTGTGCAGACACACATCTCCTTCTGTGAGAAAATACTCATCTCCTTCAATGTGAAGACAATATTTGTCAATGTGCAGACGCTCATGTTCTTCACTGTGCAGACATTAAACTCGTTTACTGTGCAGACACGTATCTCATTCAATGTGCAGACACTCGTCCTTCAGTGTGCAGAATCCCTTCTCTTTCAATGCTTAAACACTCATCTCCTTTAGCGCGCAGTGTGACAGACAACTCATCCGTCCCTGAATTTGTTAGATGATGGTAAGAACCCTCTCATAACATCGGTACCCCTGAAGTCTTGGATGATATGGTACGACCCTTTGTAACGACCCCTTCGGATAACATCAGTGCCCCTGAATATTGTGGTAACTTTTCGTCAAACGGGATTTTTTTTTCACCTGGACTCATAAGCTATGCAACCGTTCCACACATATGGTCAACACGTTTGCTGATTAATATGTGGACAGTTTATCTACCGTTTATCTGGTCATCGCATTGATTTAAGGAGAGATTAAATCACGCCCACGGACATCTCTTGAGCAATCATATGCAGTATTTTCATTAACTTGGCCCAGTGGGGGCGGTGCCAGAATCAAACAGATAAAAGCGGCACACGATCAAACAGACTGAGGGATCTCAGGAAAGACTATCGGCGTTATCAAAGGCAGTAGTGGTCCCTGAAACGAGCGACGCAAGTTTCCTGCCGGTATTTCGCATCTCAGTGTTAAACACGAAACCGATCGCAGTGGGAGCGAACGGGAATGCCGACGCGAAAGCAGCGAGCGGAGATACGTCAGATCAGGGACGGCTTCTCTCTTTAGTCTGGCGGTCAGATCCCCAAAAGTCTCCTGAGATCTAAAAAGGTGTCAATTTTCACATGTCCCACCAATCTTGCATTTCAGCTAGATATATACAGACCACGTAGAAAGCCATGTTATCATTCGGTCGCCAGAGATTTAAGATTCACTAGCTTGAGTAAAAATTCTGCTAGATTTCCATCTGAATTGGTGGCTACATTGGAGTGACTTCTGTTTCTGTGCACGGTATAATATATTTGTTAAAGTGATCAGTGGTCTAGAGCTTTCATTTTATTTCACTGGATTTTGTGTTTATTTAAATCTATTAAATTAAACTCATCCCAAAAGTTCCAGTGGTAAAGTTAATGATATATCTATTATAATATTTCCCCCCCAAAAAAATAGATGCTTAAATGTTAAAGTAACTTTAAAGTCGCGAAGGACTTTACAATTAATACATTTTCTCGTTTAAAACGAAGTAATAATACAATATTAATGTGCAATTAAAGACACAAAATTACCGGTTTATCTGCCAGGTTTTCTTTTACAATCAATACACACATGATAATAGCGAGAATAGAAGTAATTGTGATACAACGTTGAATTTGTTGCATTTTTTTCTTGCTTGGTCTTTTCTTGATGTAAAATGAAAGTTATTTCTCCCTGAGAAAAGACAAATGTTTATTAATCTTACAATATCCTCAAAACAAAATATACAAAAAATGAAGGTAAATTGCACGCTCACTGAAATAGAGCGTATTCAGTAACCCAATAGACGATTATAGCCACATATGGAAGATAAAATACAAGATCAATTAAGTAAGACACTAGAAGAACAAAGTCACATAAGTAATATACTAGAAGAACAAAGTCACATAAGTAAGCTACTAGAAGAACAATGTCATATAAGTAATATACAGAAAGAACAAAGTCACATAAGTAAGATACCATAAGAACAAAGTTACATAATTAAGATACCAGAAGAAAAAAGTCACATAAGTAGGATACTAAAAGAACAAAGTCACATAATTTAAGTTACTAAAACAAGAAAGTCACAAAAGTAAGACATTAGAAGAAGTAAATCACTTAAGTAAGATACAGAGGAACAAAGTTACGTAAGTAAGATACTAGAAGAACAAAGTCACGTAAGTAAGATACTAGAAGAACAAAGTAACATAAGTAAGATACTAGAAGAACAAAGTCGCATAAGTAAAACACTCAATGACAAGAGTCACATAAATAGCAGGATCAAATAAGAAGAACAGGATCAAATAAGTATGATACAAGAAGAATAAAACTACATAAGTAAGATACCAGAAGAACAACGTCACATAAGTAAGACAGTAGAATAACAAAGTCACATAAGTAATATACTAGAAGAACAAAGTCACATAAGTAATATACCAGGAAAAAAAAGTCACATAAAATAATATTCTAGAAGAACAAAGCCACATAAGTAATATACCAGAAGAACAAAGTCACATAAGTAATATACTAGAGGAACAAAGTCACATAAGTAAGATATTAATAGAACGAAGTCACATAAGCAAGACGTTAGAAGAACACTGTCACATAAGAATGATATGTCGAGTAAAGTCAAGTAAGTAAAACACAAGAAAAACAAAGTCACATAAGTAAGATACCAGAAGAACAAAGTTACATAAATAAGATACTGGATGAACAATGTCACATAAGTAAAATACCAGAAGAACAAAGTCCGTAAGTAAGATACTAGAAGAACAAAGTCACATAGTAGGATACGAGAAGAACAAAGTATGATAAGTAAGATACTAATATAACAAAGTCACACAAGTAAGATACTAGAATAACAAGGTCATATACGTAAGATACTAGAAGAACAAAGTCACACAAGTAAGATACTAGAAGAGCAAAGTCACATAAGTAAGATACTAGAAGAAAACATTCACGTTTGTAAGATACTAAAATAACAAAGTCACATAAGAAAGATACTAGTAGGACAAAGTCACATAAGTAAGACACTAGAAGAACAAAGTCACATAAGTAAGATACTAGTCTAAAGAAGTCACGTAAGTAAGATAGTAAAAAAACAAAGTCAAATAAATAAGATACTAGAAAAACAAAGTCACATAAGTAAGATACGAGAAGAACAAAATTCACGTTTGTAAGATACTAAAATAACAAAGTCACGTAAGAAAAATACTAGTAGAACAAAGTCACGTAAGTAAGATACTAGAAGAACAACGTTACATAAGTAAGATACTAGGAGAACAAAGTCACATACGTAAGATAATGGAAGAAAAAATTCACACATGTAAGATTCTAGAAGAACAAATTCACATAAGTAAGATACTAGAATAACAACGTCACATATGTAAGATACTAGAAGAACACATAAGTAAGATTCTAGATGAACAATGTCACATAAGTAAGATACAAGAACAACAATGTCATATTAAAAAAAAACTAGAAGAACAAAGTCACATAATTAAGATACCACAAGTATAATGTTACATAATTAAGATACGAGAAGAAAAAGGTCTCATAAGTAAGATACTTGAAGAATACATTAACATAAATAAGATATTAGAAGAACAAAGTCACATAATTTAAGATACTAAAACAACGAAGTCACATATGTAAGATATTAGAAGACCATTGTCACGTAAGTAAGATACTAGAAGAACAAAGTCACACAAGGAAGAAACTAGAAGAGCAAAGTCACATAAGTAAGTTACTAGAAGAAAAAAATTCACGTTTGTAAGATACTAAAATAACGAACTCACATAAGTAAGATACTAGTAGAACAAAGTCACATAAGTAAGACGCAAGAAGAACAAAGTAACATAAGTAAGATACTAGTCGAACTAAGTCAAGTAAGTACGACTCTAGAAAAACAAGTTCAAATAAGTAAGATACAAGAAGAATAAAGTCACGGAAGTGAGATACTAGAAGAACTAATTCGCATAAGTAAGATACTAGAAGAAAAAAAGTCAAGCAAGTAAAATACCTGAAGACCAAAGTCACGAAAGTACGATACTAGAAGAACAAAGACACATAAGTAAGGTACTAGAATAACAAAATCACGTAAGTAAGACACTAGAAGAACAAAGTCACATAAGTACGATACTAGAAGAACAACGTCGCATAAGTAAGATACTAATAGAACAAAGTCACATAAGTAAGACATTAGAAGAACACTGTGAATATAAGTGAGATACTAGTCGAACAAAGTCAAGTAAATAAAATACAAAAAGAGCAAAGTCACATAAGTATGATACTAGAAGAACAAAGTCACACAAGTAAGATACTAGAAGAACAAAGTCACGTAAGTATGATACCAGTGGAACAAAGTCACATAAGTAAGATAATAGAAGAATGAAGTTAAACAAGTAAGATACTAGTAGAACAAAGTAACTTAAGTAAGATACAAGAATAAAACAGTCACTTAAGTAAGGTACTAGAAGAATAACATCACGTAAGTAAAATACTAGAAGAACAAAGTCACATAAGTAAGATACTAGAACAACAATGTCATATAAGTAATATACTGGAAGAATAAAGTCACATAAGTAAGATACTAGAAGAACAAAGTCACATAAGTAAGATACTAGAAGAACAAAGTCACATAAGTATGATACTAGAAGAACAAAGTCACATAAGTATGATACTAGAAGAACAAAGCCACATAAATAAGATACTAGGAGAATAAATTCACATAAATTCACACAATTTAAGTTACTAAAAGAACAAAGTCACATAAGTAAGACATTAGAAGAACACAGATACGTAAGTAAGATACTAGAGGAACAAAGTTACATAAGTAAGATACTAGAAGAACAAAGTAACATAAGTATGATACTTGAAGAGCAAAGTCGCATAAGTAAAACAGTCGATGACAAGAGTCACATAAGTAAGACTCTAGAAGAAGAGGATCAAATAAGTATATTACAAGAAGATCATAACTACATAAGTAAGATACTAGAACAACAACGTCACGTAAGTAAGATACCTGATGAACAAAGTCACATAAGTAACATACTAGAGGAACAAAATCACATAAGTAAGATACTACTAGAATAAAGTCACATAAGTAAGATACTAGAAGAAACATCTCACACAAGTAAGATACTAGAAGAAAAATGTCACATAAATAAGATTCTAGAAGAAAAAATTCACATAAGTAAGATACTTGAAAAACAAAGCCACATAAGTAATATCCCAGAAGAACGAAACCATTTAAGTTAAACACTAGAAGAAAAAATTCACGTAAGTAAAATACTAGAAAAAAACAGTCACATAAGTAAGATACTAGTAGAACAAAGCCACAAAAGTAAGACACTAGAAGAAAGTCACATAAGTAAGATACTAGTCGAACAAAGTCAAGTAAGTATGATACTAGAAGAACAAAGTCACATAATTAAGATACTAGAAGAACACAGTCACACAAGTAAGATACAAAAGGAACAAAGTGACATAAATAAGATTCTGGAAGAAAAAATTGTCATAAGTAAGGTACCACAAGAAAAATGTCACGTTTGTAGATACTAAAATAACAAAGTCACATAAGAAATATACTAGTAAAACAAAGTCACATAACTAAGACACTAGAGGAACAAAATCAAATAAGTAGGACTCTAGTAGAACAATGTCACGTAAGTAAAATACTAGAACAACAAAGTGACAAAAGAAAGAAGATTTTAGAAGAACAAAATCACAAATGTCACATAAATAATATACCATAAAAACAAAGTCCACAAGTAAGATACTAGAAGAACTAACTAACATAGTAGGATACCAGAAGAGCAAAGTTACCCAAGTAAGATACTAGAAGACCAAAGCCACATAAGTGAAATAGTAGAAGAAAAAAATTCACATTTGTAAGACACTAAAATAACAAAGTCACATAAGAAAGATACTAGTAGAACAAAGTCACATACGTAAGACACTAAAAGAACAAAGTCACATAAGTAAGATAGCAGTCGAAAAAAGTCATGTAAGTAAGATACTAGAATAACAAAGTCACATAAGAAATATACTAGAAGCACAAAGTCACGTATGTGAGACACTAGAAGAACAAAGTCACATAAGCAATATACTAGAAGAACAAAGTCAAATAAGTAAGATAATAAAAGAACGAAGTCAATTAAGTAAGATACTATTAGAACAAAGTAACATAAGTAAGATACTAGAAGAAAACAGTCACATAAATAAGATACTAGAAGAACAACATCACGTAAGTAACATACTAGAAAAACAAAGTTACAAAAGTAAGATACTAGAAGAACATAGTCACATTAGTAAAATTCAAAATGAACAAAGTCACACAAGTAAGATACTAGAACAGCAATGTCATATAAGTAATAAACAGAAAGAAAAAAAGTCACATAAGTAAGATACTAGAAGAACAAAGTCACATAAGTATGATGCTAGAAGAACAAAGTCACATAAGTAAGATACTAGAAGAATAAAGTCACATAATTTAAGTTACTAAAACAACAAAGTCACGTAAGTAAGATATTAGAAGAAGAAAGTCACGTAAGTAAGATACTATAGTGCGTTTCAAGAAGATCGGTCGACGATTGACTTCAAATATCTCCACATTCCTGGCACTGATAAACATGATTTTTTGCATGTGGTCTTATATTTTCAATGTCCCTAAGTTTTTGTAAAATTCAATGTTGCAGGTAGTGTTATTTTCTTGCAACGGCTAATTCCTTTGATCTTTTTTAACGAAGTAATTATTTTGTCCTGGAAGAAAATAATTTACCGTAAATGACGGAAGTTGCATATTTTCGGCATAGGCGTCTATACAATTCGAATGTTAGAGGGGTTTGTTAACTGATTACTACGTGAGGTCCTTTTTTATTTATTCGAAATATTTGAGAGAATAATAATGCCTATTCGTTGTAAATGTTACTTTTTATACTAAAACGTGAATGGATGCATGAAGAGGAGAAAGTACTGTGTATGTTAAAAATAGTAGTGAAATCGTGGAGATAAAAAGGAAATGAATTGGTTTACATATACACATAGATGGAGGAGAAAACATATAAGGTATTTACACACTTATTCTGAGTCAGACGAGTCTAACATATTGATGACTATTCTCGGCTGAACGAACGACAGTCCATCTTTTTTTCCAATAGTCATTTTCCTCTTTTAAGACATGGTCTTCACATTTACACCAATAATCTTTGTCTATCTGCGAGATGGCGGCATATGTTTGTTCTTTTATATTGCACAGTTTGAGAGTTTTATTTTCAGCTGCCACCTGTCCTTTAACTTTTGCCCAAACGAGTTCAATTGGGTTTAAATGTGAATGATAAGGTGGCAGTCTCAAACACATGACCATGGTGTTGAATCAACTTGTCTATATGGAATATCTTGGTCTTCTGTGATTTCTTAACAAGGGACAGTAATTCAGGTTTCAGAAACCCCTCGTTAAATGGAATGTCTTCTTTTCTAAGCCAAATCTTTATAGTATCTTTTGTACTCGAAGATGTCGGGATTTTGTCTTCTTCTGCCACAGCGTTGTGGTATGATGCGTTGTCCATTATCAGACAGGATGGTCTGTCTAGGGACGGAAGAAGAGTATTTTCAATCCACTCTCTAAATATGTTACCGTTCATCTCGGTATGATAGTCCCGGTTGTCCGTATAATTGGAAGTGAAAATAAGTTCAGCATTTTTCACTAGCCCATTATGTCTGCTGCCTGCATGTTCCATTATCAGACGTTGTCCTTTTCCACTGGGTACACATCTTTTAATCGTTCCATCTGATAACTGCCATTCCTTTTCACTTGTGTGGTGAGCATTGATTCAAGTTTCATCCACATACACAATATCATAATCTTGATTGCGCATTTCCTGTACTTCACGTAAATATTTACTTCTCATAGATACTAAGTGCGGCTTCTCGCAGATGACGTTTCTTCCACCAGCGTACTTCCTAAACGTAAAGCCAATGCTTCTAACAGTTTTCCATAATGTTGATTTCGAACACATCAATGTCATTGTGTGTTCTCAGCCGAATTTTCAGTTTTCTTAGTGTCACAGTTTCTTTGGAACTGAACATTCTACAAATCTCTCTTCTAATCACATCGCTGTCAAAACTATCTACTACTTCCTTTCTTCCTTGCGTCCAGGTATTGATTGAACTGAAAATTCCATTAGCTTTGAGTAATTGATGACATGAGCGTTTACTTAAACCCAAAGCGTGAATAGTTCTCTTTTCAGGATTTGAGAGACTCCGATACAGTTTACCACGCTTAGCTTCTCGGCAGAAATATTTATACATCTTCACTGCCATTGTATGCAGTGTAAGGAACTTGACTTTCATACCCATTGTATTACAGACCTAGAAAACCGCAAGATACGCATATGCACTGAAATACACAATGAGTAGAACGGTAACTGAACACACCGGAAGGATCAATGTAATGTTGAAGACAGTGCGATAGTGAGCTGAAACACGGGGATATTATGGGAAATCACGTGAAATGCGTTCAAGATGTTAAATCGAAAAAGCTCACAAATATGAAGGGGTAAGCCCTTTAAAATTACGGTTGGACTAGGAGGTAGTCGATTTTCTATACTTTAAATAAAGAAAATTTAAAACCATAAGTTTGTTAACGAGGAAAAAAAATGTCCCCCTCGGGACATAGCGATCATTAGGTCATATGCAAAGTTGCAACAATTACGATCAAGTGGTTGCAGACATATTGAATATTAAACAGCCGCACACCCTGTAAAACGCACTATAGAGCAACAAAGTTACATAAGTAAGATACTAGAAGAACAAAGTCACATAAATACGATACTAGCTGAACAAAGCCGCATAAGTAATATACCATTGGGCGGAAGCACAAAGTAGATAAGTAAGATTACTAGAAGAACAAAGTCACATACCTAGGATATGAGAAGAACAAAGTCACATGGAAGTAAGATACTAATAAAACTAAAAAGTCACATGTCTCAAGTAAGAATAATAGAATACCAAATCTTGCCCTCACACACGTAATATACTAGAAGAACAAAGTATCACAAGTATTGATACTAGAAGAGCAAAGTCCACATAAGTAAGATACTAGAAAGAAAAAAATGACGATCGTATTTTGGTAAGATACTAAAATAACAAAGTCACATAAGAAAGATACTAGTATAAACAAAGTCACATAAATAAGATACTAGAAGAACAAATTCACATAAGTTCAGAAACTAGAAGATCAAGTCACATAAGTAATATACTAGAAAGAACAAAGTTACATAAGTAAGATACTAGAAAATAAGTCACACAAGTAAGATAAATAGAATAACAAAGTAACATAAGTAACAATACTAGAAGAAAATTTTTCACGTAAAGGTAAAATAACTAGAATAACAAAGTAACATATGTAAAATAATAGAAGAACAAAGTCACATAAGTAAGATACATAGTAAAACATAGAAACGTAAGTAAAGGTACTTGAAGAAAAACTTCACATAAGTAAGATACTAGAAGAACAGAAGTCCACAAACATAAGATAGAGGGAATATACATTGGCAGATTTAAATGTATTTATGGGAAGTAGTTGTGTGTCACTACATTGGGTTGTTCACATATGTTAAGGAGTCGCAAATGATGGGCGCATGGTCGTAACGTAGAATCTTATTGCTGATACCATCAAGCCCAGATGAATTGTTGTTTTTTTAAATGCCAAGATATATCTTTGAGAATTTTCATGTACTGCTTTAGAAAAGGAATATGTCTTAGATCTGTTTTAGTGTTTCAGTGTTGCAGAACTGTCAAATTACTAAAATATCGCAGTCCTTTGGTCTTTAGGTCGACCTTAAGATGGCCTAATTTCTGTTTTAAAGTGGTTGCCTATATAAATGAGTTTGCTGTTGAAGGGAGCAGCTTTTTAGGAATAAACTGAGTTTTAGTACCTTCGAAAATTATTGATTTGTGTCGTTTCTGTTTCATAATTTGGCTGAACCAAACATCTTTACTGATTTGTGGCTTTGGTCTTGAATCATCATTCTGAAAATATTATTCTGTTTTTACTGACGGAATGAATGTACTTGTACTTTGTTAGCATCTAAGCAAAAGTTCCGAGTACCTGCTGAAACTTTTGAGCTTCTGTTATGCTTCGTCCTGCTCTGATCGCTTTATTGGGTTGATAGTCATATTCAGCGGCCATCGTTAGTTATCCATGATGGGTCTTGTGGGCTGATGATTTTTTGACCCGAACCATCCTTTATCAGGAGCCCCAGGTTTGTGACGAATACGTTGTAAAAACAAGGTGCTTCCACAGTTTCCGCCATAGCGCATTGGTTGTGTCCAGTAGGTAGGGCGTTTCTTCTGGATTACGGAAGTTGGTAACACGTATGAGAGAGGGGATATTTATAGGTCTAGTAAGAAATAATTGAAAGGTTAAAGTTTTTGACCCAAATTTCTGTAAATTGACTGTGATATTTAGATCCGAATATTTAGTGCCTTAAACCCCTTTCCCCTCCCAGTGAACAGCAAATAGGATAGTGGTCACTTAGGCAATGATGTCTGGTAGGACTGGTGCATTTCTATAATGTTATCTGGACAGGTCGTATAGATAGATCAATAAGTGTAGATGACAGTCTAGTTACTCTTCGTGGGTTGAAATTGACTAACTGGAATGAGGTATGTGTTGGGATGGATTGATATCTTTATTCCACGTTGTTGTCTTCGGTTTGTCGAAGGTTTAATATAGGATCTGTATACTCCCCACTGGTAGTTAAATAATTTTCTTTTGAAGGGTTGTCCAGGATTGTCCGTGAGTATGTGTAGGAAACCAACTCGGGTCTAAAATACTTATAGAAATTATGGTCTGGCCATGTATTAGATATATTATAGTAGTACGGGTATAGTGGAGTGGGTAGGTTTTATATTTATATTGGTACATATTACTAGGTGAATGGCCAGTTGTCCTTAGGCCTTCAACCTCGGGTCGGGTCCAGCTGTAGTTGAAGAGTCAGTACTGGGGTCCATTCTAATTCCTTTTGGTTTGCCTCTGTTAATTTTTGAATGGACTGGTAGCAAGCAGGTTGGCATCCAGCCGGTAAGCCGTTCAATGGTCGGCTGCAAGGGGCCCCTAAAATGTCGTACAGAACATTGAACTCAATCCCGTGGGACAAATATTAGCCAGATTAGCTAGTGGAAATCACGCGCCAGTCAGGTTTTCTAACAGGGCATCCATACGGGCTATCAGTATACATGGGTCTTGGCACAGGCCAGTCTGATAACACGTTGTGTGTGACTAATCTTTCAAAAGGTTACTAAGGCATGGGGTTGAATGAAACGGGTTTGTTTGAAATGCGAGAAACATCCCCACAGTGACTCAACCCAGTGTTATACCCGTTTTATAATTTTTTGTTTGTGTTTACTTGTGACGAAATCCTTGACCACTTTCTTGACTGTGTGGTTTGATTGGACACTCTGATGATGTGGAGCTATCTCCAGAACCGTTTTGGGTTCCTGTTGACACCACCACAGTTAACCACCTACCTAGGTATATGTCGAATATGTTGACGACTTCTTCTTCCAGATTTATAATCTACACTTGGAATGAATTGTCCGAAATTATTTATTGTGACAAACACTCATACAGTTAGCAACCAAGTTTTTTTTTTTATTAAGAGTAACATTTCTGTTAGTTTCATTTACCCTATATAAACTGTGGCTATATGTCTGGGAGGTGGGTTGGCCATTGTCCCCATTATAGTCTGAATGTTTCCATGTTTAGAGGTTCTACACATATGGTCATTAAGTTAGCTATAAGCACTGAATTTTCCTGTAGTCCGAGGGGGAAGGAAGGGGTTTTCAAGGCTACCTATGGGAACACATCACAGTCAATTAGTTAGCAGAAAGTTTCAAAAACTTTAACCTTCAATTATTTTCTACTTGTTTTTTCTAAATATCGCGCCTCTTCTCATACGTGGTATTTTCTTCCGTATATCCACAAAGAAGTGTGTTATGGCCATACTGTGTAGTGTTACAAACTTTCAACGGTACGTATTTCACAAACATGTTTCCTTATAAAGCAGGTTCTGGGTTAATAAACATCAGAAAGACCCCATGGATAACTAACTGTGGTTTTTCAACAATAAGAGAGCAGGACGAAGCACAGAAGCTCAAAGAGTTTTTCAGCAGGTATCGGAATGCTTAGAAACAAAGTTAGTACAGTACCTCGCATGTCGTCAGGAAAAGAACTTTTGTACATTTTCAGAAAGATTTTCAAGACAAAGCAAACAGTAAAGAAGGTCTAGGTCAGCCATTAGAACACTAAACACAAAATCAAAGTATAAAAATCTCTTTACCTAAAAGCTTTTAAGTACTCCCCTCACGGCAACTCATTTTAGCAACCACTTAAATGTTAACAGAATTAGCATTTAAGTCGGACACTAAAGCCAATGGACTGCGATTATGTTTAGTAATTTGACAGCTTCTGCAACAGGATATTCGTGAACAACACCTTAAAACAGATCTACGGACATATTCCTTTTCTAACAGTACATGAAGTTCTCAAATATATCTTGGCATTAAAAAACAACAATTTCATCTGGGCTTGATGGTATCAGCAAATAAGATTCTACGTTACGCTGCCCCATCATTTGCGACTCCTTAACATCAATGTGAACAACCAATGTAGTGCACACAACTACTTACCCCACAACATTTAAATCTGCCAAAAGTATATCCACTCTATCTTATGTTTTGTGACTTTAATAATTAACTTCTAGTATCTTACTTATGTGAAGTTTTTCATTCAAGTACCTTACTTACGTTTTCTAAATGTTTTACTAGTATCTTACTTATGTGACTTTGTTCTTCTATTATTGTTACTTATGTTACTTTGTTATTCTAGTATTTTACTTACGTGAAAAATTTTTCTTCTAGTATGTTACTTATGTTACTTTGTTTTATTCTATTATCTTACTTGTGTGACTTATTTTCTAGTATCTTACTTATGTAACTTTGTTCTTCTAGTATATTACTTATGTGACTTTGATCTTCTAGTTTCTTACTTATGTGAATTTGTTCTTCTAGTATCTTATTTATGTGACTTTGTTATACTAGTATCTTTCTTATGTGACTTTGTTATTTTAGTATCTTACAAACGTCAGTCATTTTTTCTTCTAGTATCTTACTTATGTGACTTTGCTCTTCTAGATATCTTACTTGTGATACTTTGTTCTTCTAGTATATTACGTGTGTAAATTTGGTATTCTATTATCTTATTGTGTGACTTTGTTCTATTAGTATCTTACTTATGTGACTTTTGTTCTTCTCATATCCTACTATGTGACTTTGTTCTTCTAGTATCTTACTTATCTACTTTGTGCTTCTGGTAATATTACTTATGCGACTTTGGTTCATCTAGTATCTTATTTATGTGACTTTGTTTCTTCTAGTATCTTACTTATGTAACTTTGTTCCCCTATAGTGCGTTTCACAAGGTTTGCCGCTGTTTAATATTCAATATCTCTGCAACCACTTGATCGTAATTGTTGCAACTTTGCATATGACCTAATGATCGCTATGTCCCGAGGGGGACATTTTTTTCCTCGTTAACAAACTTATGGTTTTAAATTTTCTTTATTTAAAGTATAGAAAATCGACTACCTCCTAGTCCAACCGTAATTTTAAAGGGCTTACCCCTTCATATTTGTGAGCTTTTTTCGATTTAACATCTTGAACGCATTTCACGTGATTTCCCATAATATCCCCGTGTTTCAGCTCACTATCGCACTGTCTTCAACATTACATTGATCCTTCCGGTGTGTTCAGTTACCGTTCTACTCATTGTGTATTTCAGTGCATATGCGTATCTTGCGGTTTTCTAGGTCTGTAATACAATGGGTATGAAAGTCAAGTTCCTTACACTGCATACAATGGCAGTGAAGATGTATAAATATTTCTGCCGAGAAGCTAAGCGTGGTAAACTGTATCGGAGTCTCTCAAATCCTGAAAAGAGAACTATTCACGCTTTGGGTTTAAGTAAACGCTCATGTCATCAATTACTCAAAGCTAATGGAATTTTCAGTTCAATCAATACCTGGACGCAAGGAAGAAAGGAAGTAGTAGATAGTTTTGACAGCGATGTGATTAGAAGAGAGATTTGTAGAATGTTCAGTTCCAAAGAAACTGTGACACTAAGAAAACTGAAAATTCGGCTGAGAACACACAATGACATTGATGTGTCGAAATCAACATTATGGAAAACTGTTAGAAGCATTGGCTTTACGTTTAGGAAGTACGCTGGTGGAAGAAACGTCATCTGCGAGAAGCCGCACTTAGTATCTATGAGAAGTAAATATTTACGTGAAGTACAGGAAATGCGCAATCAAGATTATGATATTGTGTATGTGGATGAAACTTGAATCAATGCTCACCACACAAGTGAAAAGGAATGGCAGTTATCAGATGGAACGATTAAAAGATGTGTACCCAGTGGAAAAAGGACAACGTCTGATAATGGAACATGCAGGCAGCAGACATAATGGGCTAGTGGAAAATGCTGAACTTATTTTCTCGTCCAATTAGACGGACAACCGGGACTGTCATATCGAGATGAACGGTAACATATTTAGAGAGTGGGATGAAAATACTCTTCTTCCGTCCCTGGGCAGGCCATCCTGTCTGATAATGGACAACGCATTCATACCACAACGCTGTGGCAGAAGAAGACAAAATCCCGACATCTTCGAGTACAAAAGATACTATAAAGATTTGGCTTAGAAAAGAAGACATTCCATTTAACGAGGGGTTTCTGAAACCTGAATTACTGTCCCTTGTTAAGAAATCACAGAAGACCAAGATATTCCATATAGACAAGTTGATTCAACACCATGGTCATGTGTTTGAGACTGCCACCTTATCATTCACATTTAAACCCAATTGAACTCGTTTGGGCAAAAGTTAAAGGACAGGTGGCAGCTGAAAATAAAACTCTCAAACTGTGCAATATAAAAGAACAAACATATGCCGCCATCTCGCAGATAGACAAAGATTATTGGTGTAAATGTGAAGACCATGTCTTAAAAGAGGAAAATGACTATTGGAAAAAAAGATGGACTGTCGTTCGTTCAGCCGAGAATAGTCATCAATATGTTAGACTCGTCTGACTCAGAATAAGTGTGTAAATACCTTATATGTTTTCTCCTCCATCTATGTGTATATGTAAACCAATTCATTTCCTTTTTATCTCCACGATTTCACTACTATTTTTAACATACACAGTACTTTCTCCTCTTCATGCATCCATTCACGTTTTAGTATAAAAAGTAACATTTACAACGAATAGGCATTATTATTCTCTCAAATATTTCGAATAAATAAAAAAAGGACCTCACGTAGTAATCAGTTAACAAACCCCTCTAACATTCGAATTGTATAGACGCCTATGCCGAAAATATGCAACTTCCGTCATTTACGGTAAATTATTTTCTTCCAGGACAAAATAATTACTTCGTTAAAAAAGATCAAAGGAATTAGCCGTTGCAAGAAAATAACACTACCTGCAACATTGAATTTTACAAAAACTTAGGGACATTGAAAATATAAGACCACATGCAAAAAATCATGTTTATCAGTGCCAGGAATGTGGAGATATTTGAAGTCAATCGTCGACCGATCTTCTTGAAACGCACTATAGTATCTTACTTACGTGACTTTCTTCTTCTAATATCTTACTTACGTGACTTTGTTGTTTTAGTAACTTAAATTATGTGACTTTATTCTTCTAGTATCTTACTTATGTGACTTTGTTCTTCTAGCATCATACTTATGTGACTTTGTTCTTCTAGTATCTTACTTATGTGACTTTTTTTTCTTTCTGTTTATTACTTATATGACATTGCTGTTCTAGTATCTTACTTGTGTGACTTTGTTCATTTTGAATTTTACTAATGTGACTATGTTCTTCTAGTATCTTACTTTTGTAACTTTGTTTTTCTAGTATGTTACTTACGTGATGTTGTTCTTCTAGTATCTTATTTATGTGACTGTTTTCTTCTAGTATCTTACTTATGTTACTTTGTTCTAATAGTATCTTACTTAATTGACTTCGTTCTTTTATTATCTTACTTATTTGACTTTGTTCTTCTAGTATATTGCTTATGTGACTTTGTTCTTCTAGTGTCTCACATACGTGACTTTGTGCTTCTAGTATATTTCTTATGTGACTTTGTTATTCTAGTATCTTACTTACATGACTTTTTTCGACTGCTATCTTACTTATGTGACTTTGTTCTTTTAGTGTCTTACGTATGTGACTTTGTTCTACTAGTATCTTTCTTATGTGACTTTGTTATTTTAGTGTCTTACAAATGTGAATTTTTTTCTTCTACTATTTCACTTATGTGGCTTTGGTCTTCTAGTATCTTACTTGGGTAACTTTGCTCTTCTGGTATCCTACTATGTTAGTTAGTTCTTCTAGTATCTTACTTGTGGACTTTGTTTTTATGGTATATTATTTATGTGACATTTGTGATTTTGTTCTTCTAAAATCTTATTTTTGTGACTTTGTTCTTCTAGTATCTTACTTTTGTCACTTTGTTGTTCTAGTATTTTACTTACGTGACATTGTTCTACTAGAGTCCTACTTATTTGATTTTGTTCCTCTAGTGTCTTAGTTATGTGACTTTGTTTTACTAGTATATTTCTTATGTGACTTTGTTATTTTAGTATCTACAAACGTGACATTTTTCTTGTGGTACCTTACTTATGACAATTTTTTCTTCCAGAATCTTATTTATGTCACTTTGTTCCTTTTGTATCTTACTTGTGTGACTGTGTTCTTCTAGTATCTTAATTATGTGACTTTGTTCTTCTAGTATCATACTTACTTGACTTTGTTCGACTAGTATCTTACTTATGTGACTTTCTTCTAGTGTCTTACTTTTGTGGCTTTGTTCTACTAGTATCTTACTTATGTGACTGTTTTTTTCTAGTATTTTACTTACGTGAATTTTTTCTTCTAGTGTTTAACTTAAATGGTTTCGTTCTTCTGGGATATTACTTATGTGGCTTTGTTTTTCAAGTATCTTACTTATGTGAATTTTTTCTTCTAGAATCTTATTTATGTGACATTTTTCTTCTAGTATCTTACTTGTGTGAGATTTTTCTTCTAGTATCTTACTTATGTGACTTTATTCTAGTAGTATCTTACTTATGTGATTTTGTTCCTCTAGTATGTTACTTATGTGACTTTGTTCATCAGGTATCTTACTTACGTGACGTTGTTGTTCTAGTATCTTACTTATGTAGTTATGATCTTCTTGTAATATACTTATTTGATCCTCTTCTTCTAGAGTCTTACTTATGTGACTCTTGTCATCGACTGTTTTACTTATGCGACTTTGCTCTTCAAGTATCATACTTATGTTACTTTGTTCTTCTAGTATCTTACTTATGTAACTTTGTTCCTCTAGTATCTTACTTACGTATCTGTGTTCTTCTAATGTCTTACTTATGTGACTTTGTTCTTTTAGTAACTTAAATTGTGTGAATTTATTCTCCTAGTATCTTATTTATGTGGCTTTGTTCTTCTAGTATCATACTTATGTGACTTTGTTCTTCTAGTATCATACTTATGTGACTTTGTTCTTCTAGTATCTTACTTATGTGACTTTGTTCTTCTAGTATCTTACTTATGTGACTTTATTCTTCCAGTATATTACTTATATGACATTGTTGTTCTAGTATCTTACTTATGTGACTTTGTTCTTCTAGTATTTTACTTACGTGATGTTATTCTTCTAGTACCTTACTTAAGTGACTGTTTTATTCTTGTATCTTACTTAAGTTACTTTGTTCTACTAGTATCTTACTTGTTTAACTTCATTCTTCTATTATCTTACTTATGTGACTTTGTTCCACTGGTATCATACTTACGTGACTTTGTTCTTCTAGTATCTTACTTGTGTGACTTTGTTCTTCTAGTATCATACTTATGTGACTTTGCTCTTTTTGTATTTTATTTACTTGACTTTGTTCGACTAGTATCTCACTTATATTCACAGTGTTCTTCTAATGTCTTACTTATGTGACTTTGTTCTATTAGTATCTTACTTATGCGACGTTGTTCTTCTAGTATCGTACTTATGTGACTTTGTTCTTCTAGTGTCTTACTTACGTGATTTTGTTATTCTAGTACCTTACTTATGTGTCTTTGTTCTTCTAGTATCGTACTTTCGTGACTTTGGTCTTCAGGTATTTTACTTGCTTGACTTTTTTCTTCTAGTATCTTACTTATGCGAATTAGTTCTTCTAGTATCTCACTTCCGTGACTTTATTCTTCTTGTATCTTACTTATTTGAACTTGTTTTTCTAGAGTCGTACTTACTTGACTTAGTTCGACTAGTATCTTACTTATGTTACTTTGTTCTTCTTGCGTCTTACTTATGTGACTTTGTTCTACTAGTATCTTACTTATGTGAGTTCGTTATTTTAGTATCTTACAAACGTGAATTTTTTCTTCTAGTAACTTACTTATGTGACTTTGCTCTTCTAGTTTCTTCCTTGTGTGACTTTGTTCTTCTAGTATCTTACTTACGTGACAATGGTCTTCTAATATCTTACATATGTGACTTCGTTGTTTTAGTATCTTAAATTATGTGACTTTGTTCTTCTAATATCTTATTTATGTTAATGTATTCTTCAAGTATCTTACTTATGAGACCTTTTTCTTCTCGTATCTTAATTATGTAACATTATACTTGTGGTATCTTAATTATGTGACTTTGTTCTTCTAGTTTTTTTTTAATATGACATTGTTGTTCTTGTATCTTACTTATGTGACATTGTTCATCTAGAATCTTACTTATGTGTTCTTCTAGTATCTTACATATGTGACGTTGTTATTCTAGTATCTTACTTATGTGAATTTGTTCTTCTAGAATCTTACATGTGTGAATTTTTTCTTCCATTATCTTACGTATGTGACTTTGTTCTCCTAGTATCTTACTTATGTAACGTTGTTCTTCTAGTATCTTACTTACGTGACTTTGTTCTACTAGTATTTTTCTTACGTGACTTTGTTATTTTAGTATCTTACAAACGTGAATTTTGTTCTTCTCGTATCTTACTTATGTGACTTTGTTTTTCTAGTATCTTATTTATTTGACTTTGTTTTTTTACTATCTTACTTACGTGACTTCTTTAGACTAGTATCTTACTTATGTGACTTTGTTCTTCTAGTGTCTTACTTATGTGACTTTGTCCTACTAGTATCTTTCTTATGTGACTTTGTTATTTTAGTATCTTACAAACGTGAATGTTTTCTTCTAGTATCTTACTTATGTGACTTTGCTCTTCTAGTATCTTACTTGTGTGACTTTGTTCTTCTAGTATCTTACGTATATGACCTTGTTATTCTAGTATCTTACTTGTGTGACTTTGTTATATTAGTATCTTACTTATCATACTTTGTTCTTCTCGTATCCTACTATGTGACTTTGTTCTTCTAGTATCTTACTTACGGACTTTGTTCTTCTGGTATTTTACTTATGTGACATTGTTCATCCAGTATCTTATTTATGTAACTTTGTTCTTCTGGTATCTTACTTATGTGACTTTGTTTTTCTTGTGTTTTACTTACTTGACTTTACTCGACATATCATTCTTATGTGACAGTGTTCTTCTAACGTCTTGCTTATGTGACTTCGTTCTATTAATATCTTACTTATGTGACTTTGTTCCTCTAGTATATTACTTATGTGACTTTGTTCTTCTGGTATATTACTTATGTGGCTTTGTTCTTCTAGAATATTACTTATGTGACTTTTTTTTCCTGGTATATTACTTATGTGACTTTGTTCTTCTAGTATATTACTTATTTGACTTTGTTATTCTACTGTCTTACTTATGTGACGTTGTTCTTCTGGTATCTTACTTATGTAGTTTTATTCTTCTTGTATCATACTTATTTGATCCTGTTCTTCTTATTTGATCCTGCTATTTATGTGACTCTTGTCATTGAGTGTTTTACTTATGCGACTTTGTTCTTCTAGTATCTTACTTATGTTACTTTGTTCTTCTAGTATCTTACTTACGTGACTTTGTTCTTCTAGTATCTTACTTACGTAACTTTGTTCCTCTGTATCTTACTTAAGTGATTTACTTCTTCTAATGTCTTACTTTTGTGACTTTCTTGTTTTAGTAACTTAAATTATGTGACTTTGTTCTTTTAGTATCCTACTTATGTGACTTTTTTCTTCTGGTATCTTAATTATGTAACTTTGTTCTTATGGTATCTTACTTATGTGACTTTGTTCTTTCTGTATATTACTTATATGACATTGTTCTTCTAGTAGCTTACTTATGTGACTTTGTTCTTCTAGTATATTACTTATGTGACTTTGTTCTTCTAGTGTCTTACTTAATTGATCTTGTATTTTATCTTCCATATGTGGCTATAATCGTCTATTGGGTTACTGAATACGCTCTATTTCAGTGAGCGTGCAATTTACCTTCATTTTTTGTATATTTTGTTTTGAGGATATTGTAAGATTAATAAACATTTGTCTTTTCTCAGGGAGAAATAACTTTCATTTTACATCAAGAAAAGACCAAGCAAGAAAAAAATGCAACAAATTCAACGTTGCATTACAATTACTTCTATTCTCGCTATTATCATGTGTGTATTGATTGTAAAAGAAAACCTGGCAGATAAACCGGTAATTTTGTGTCTTTAATTGCACATTAATATTGTATTATTACTTCGTTTTAAACGAGAAAATGTATTAATTGTAAAGTCCTTCGCGACTTTAAAGTTACTTTAACATTTAAGCATCTATTTTTTTGGGGGGGAAATATTATAATAGATATATCATTAACTTTACCACTGGAACTTTTGGGATGAGTTTAATTTAATAGATTTAAATAAACACAAAATCCAGTGAAATAAAATGAAAGCTCTAGACCACTGATCACTTTAACAAATATATTATACCGTGCACAGAAACAGAAGTCACTCCAATGTAGCCACCAATTCAGATGGAAATCTAGCAGAATTTTTACTCAAGCTAGTGAATCTTAAATCTCTGGCGACCGAATGATAACATGGCTTTCTACGTGGTCTGTATATATCTAGCTGAAATGCAAGATTGGTGGGACATGTGAAAATTGACACCTTTTTAGATCTCAGGAGACTTTTGGGGATCTGACCGCCAGACTAAAGAGAGAAGCCGTCCCTGATCTGACGTATCTCCGCTCGCTGCTTTCGCGTCGGCATTCCCGTTCGCTCCCACTGCGATCGGTTTCGTGTTTAACACTGAGATGCGAAATACCGGCAGGAAACTTGCGTCGCTCGTTTCAGGGACCACTACTGCCTTTGATAACGCCGATAGTCTTTCCTGAGATCCCTCAGTCTGTTTGATCGTGTGCCGCTTTTATCTGTTTGATTCTGGCACCGCCCCCACTGGGCCAAGTTAATGAAAATACTGCATATGATTGCTCAAGAGATGTCCGTGGGCGTGATTTAATCTCTCCTTAAATCAATGCGATGACCAGATAAACGGTAGATAAACTGTCCACATATTAATCAGCAAACGTGTTGACCATATGTGTGGAACGGTTGCATAGCTTATGAGTCCAGGTGAAAAAAAAAATCCCGTTTGACGAAAAGTTACCACAATATTCAGGGGCACTGATGTTATCCGAAGGGGTCGTTACAAAGGGTCGTACCATATCATCCAAGACTTCAGGGGTACCGATGTTATGAGAGGGTTCTTACCATCATCTAACAAATTCAGGGACGGATGAGTTGTCTGTCACACTGCGCGCTAAAGGAGATGAGTGTTTAAGCATTGAAAGAGAAGGGATTCTGCACACTGAAGGACGAGTGTCTGCACATTGAATGAGATACGTGTCTGCACAGTAAACGAGTTTAATGTCTGCACAGTGAAGAACATGAGCGTCTGCACATTGACAAATATTGTCTTCACATTGAAGGAGATGAGTATTTTCTCACAGAAGGAGATGTGTGTCTGCACAGTGAAAGAGATGTGTATCTGCTCACTGAAAGAAATGAGTGTTTGCACACTGAAGGGGATGAGTATGTGCTCCCCGAAGGAAATGGGTGTCTGCTTACTGAAGGAGATGAGTGTCTGCACACTGAAGGTGATGGGCGACTGAGCACCAAAGGTGATGAGTGTCTGACCAAAGATGGTGATGAGTGTCTGGACGGTGAAAGAGATGAGTGTTTGCATGCCAATGGAGATGGGTGTCTACACATTGAAGGAGAAGAGTGTCTGCGTAATGAAGCAGGTGAGTGTCTCCTCGCTAACGGAAGAAATTGTCTTCCCACTGAAATAGATAAATGTCTACACACTGAAGGAGATGAGTGTCTGCAGATTGAAGGAGATTTGTGTCTTCTCACTGAAGGAGATAAGTGTCTGTACACTGAAGGGAAGAGTGTTTATACATTGAAAGAGAAGAGTATCTGCACACTGAAGGAGATTAATGTATGTGCATTGAAAGAGATAATAATTAAAATCATCAGCGGAAAACGAGGTACAAACAATATTACATTAGTAAGAGATAAGCTTGGAAATCTCATCACGGAAGCAGAGGGACAGGAAACAAGATGGGCAGACATTCCACGAAAAGAAGAAATCATTACAGCAATCAAAGGGTTACAGAATTGAAAAGCTCCTTACCATGATAACTTAAATGCAGAGCTATTTAAGAAAGATCATGAGCTAGCAGCAGAACTATTGGAACCATTATGTGCACAAGTCTGGAAAACAGGGACAACACCAACTGAGTGGAACAAGGGAATAATTGTCAAATTGCCCAAGAGGGGAGATCTTGCAGACTGCAATATTTGGAGAGGAATCACTCTTCTCTCAGCTCCCAGCAAGATACTAGGCAGGATAATTATACAGAGAATTTCAAAAGCAGTAGACCACAAACTGAGGAAAGAACAAGCAGGATGTAGAAAGAACAGAAGATGTGTAGATTATATATTTACACTCAGGAACATTATAGAGTAGTGCTCAGAATGGCAAGGCAGCTGTACAGTAATTTTGTTGATTTTGAAAAGGCTTTTGACAGTACACATAGCGACAGTTTATGGAAAATGCTGAGGGCTTATGGAATTCCAAGCTGCCTAGTGTCACTCCTGAAAAGCCTCTATGCCAACATTACGTGTAGTGTTGGGCAGAGCAGCCTAACCTTTGAGGTGAAGACAGGAGTGCGACAGGGATGCCACTATCAACCACTCTATTTTTAACAGTTATAGACTGGGTGATGCGCCAGACAATAGAGGGCATTCCAAGAGGAATACGATGGACTACATTTTCTACATTGGAAGATCTGAAATATGCAGATGACCTTGCACTACTAGCATATTCACATCAACACATCTAGGAAAAAAAACGGATAGACTTAATAAGTATAGCCAGCAGGTGGGCTTGAACATCATTCTAAAGAAGACAGAGATCATGACGCTCAATGTGAGCAACCCTGAGCCCATATTAGTAAGGAATCAGGAACAGATAGACACCATCACATACCTAGGATGCATAGTAACACCAGACGGCGGAGCAAGCAAAGACATCAACCACAGAATGAACAAAGCAAGAACAGCCTTTTTTAGTCTAAACAACATCTGGAAGTCCTCTCAATACAGCACAAGCACAAAATTAAGATTATATCAGAGCTGTGTGCTTTCTGTGCTTCTCTATGGTGCGAAAATCTGGAGAGTTACAGAGAAGAAAATGTCGAAATTGTCCTCTTTTCACACAACATGCCTAAGAAAAATTCACCGAATCTTTTGGCCGAATACCATCACCAACCAAGATCTGCTTACTCGGAGCAAGCAAGAGGACATGCACACCATCATAGCTGGCAGACGCTGGAGCTGGGTTGGCCATGTCCTCAGAAGAGACCCCGATGCCATCACAAGAACAGCTATGCTTTGGACCCCTGAATAAAAACAAAAGAGAGGCCTACCAAAAACAACTTAGCGGAGGACTGCTAACGCTGAGATGCAAAGAATGAACCAGAGTTGGGGCACTGTACGAAGGATGGCCGACGGCCGAGCAAAGTGGAATCAATTTGTTGTTGCCCTACAAGACGCCAAAGACTGCTTTGACAGTCGGCGGCTAAGGATCAAAGAAAGAAGAAAGGCGATGTCTGCAAAACGAAGATGCGGAGTGTCTACAGAGTGAAGGAGATGAGTGTTTGCAGATTAAATTAGAAGGGCGTCTTCAAACATAGAAAGAGATGTGTGTCTTCGTACTGAAATAGATGTGTTTGCAGTATAAATTAGAAGGGCGTCTTCACACGCAGAAAGAGATGGGTGTTTTCGTACTGAAGGAGATGAGTGTCTGCACACTGAAGTTGAATAGTATCTGAGCACTGAAGGTGATCAGTGTCCGCTCAATGAAGGTGATGATTGTTTGCACACTGAAGGCGATGAGTGATTGCACACTAAAGAAGATGGGTGTCTGCACACTGAAGTAGAATAGTTTATGCACGCCAAAGGAGATGCGTGTCTGCACAGAAAATGAGGTGAGTGTCTGGGCATTAAATGAGAGGATTTTCTGCACATTAAAAAAGGTTAGTGTCTGCACACTTAAAGAGATGAGTGTCTGCTCTCTGAAGGAGATGAGTGCACACTGAAGGTGATGAATGTCTGCGCAATGAAGGATATAGGTGTCCACGCATTGTAGGAAATGCATGCATGTACAGGCCAGACAGATAGAAAACTGGAGATATACACTTAAGGAGATGAGGATCTGCACACTAAAGAAGAGAAGTGTCTGCCCACTCAAGAGAGATGAGTGTTTGCACACTATAAGAGATTAGTTTCTGCACACTTAAGGAGATTAATGTCTGCACACTGAAGGAGATGAGTTTCTGTTCACTTAAGGAAATTAATGTCTGCACACTAAAGAAGATTAGTGTCTGTTCATTGTATGAATTAGTTCATGTACAGAGATGGAGAGACAACTAGGTATATATATATATATATATATATATATATATATACATTGAGGCAAACAGAAAGACCTACTTACAACTGGACACATATACAGACTGATAGATATATAAGGAGCCAGACAGCCATGCCAACCAACCGACCAACAGATAGACGGACAGGTGGTTTCTATCGACAGATGAATATATAGATAGATGGCCTAACGATCAGCCGGCGAATCGACGAATGGGAAAACAGACAGTCAAGCAGACAATTAGATAGACAGACAGACAGATAGATAGATAGATAGATAGATAGATAGATAGATAGATAGATAGATAGATAGATAGATAGATAGATAGATAGATAGATAGATAGATAGATAGATAGATAGATAGATAGATAGATAGTTAGACATACAGACAAAAGACAGATAGATAGATAGATAGATAGATAGATAGATAGATAGATAGATAGATAGATAGATAGATAGATAGATAGATAGATAGATAGACATACAGACAAAAAACAGATAGATAGATAGATAGATAGATAGATAGATAGATAGATAGATAGATAGATAGATAGATAGATAGATAGATAGACAGATATATAGATAGATAGATAGATAGATAGATAGATAGATAGATAGATAGATAGATAGATAGATAGATAGATAGATAGATAGATAGATAGATAGATAGATAGATAGATAGATAGATAGATAGATAGATAGATAGACATACAGACAAAAAACAGATAGATAGATAGATAGATAGATAGATAGATAGATAGATAGATAGATAGATAGATAGATAGATAGATAGATAGATAGATAGATAGACAGATATATAGATAGATAGATAGATAGATAGATAGATAGATAGATAGATAGATAGATAGATAGATAGATAGATAGATAGATAGATAGATAGATAGATAGATAGATAGATAGATAGATAGATAGATAGATAGATAGATAGATAGAACTTTATGATCAAAGGGTTAAGAATTGGGCACGCAGGCCCGTCTGACATTCTGCCCTTCCTCTCTCTCACATCATGTATACTGTATCCTTTTAACCTCACATTTACTTTAAGCATAATTAAGCCATTTATCATGATAAAAGTAATATTACATTTGCAATAATCATCATAACTAAAGTATGTTTTTAAAATTTTAAAATAAATAAATAAAAAAAATAAAAAATAAATAATAATAATAATAATAAAATAATAATAATAATTTAAAAAAAATAAAAAATAAATAAAATAAGCATTAAAAAAAAAACAACAACAAAAAGACATAAAAATCGAATTCTTCGTACAGTAAATTAGTGATTTGAGACACTGTATTCAGAGGTATGTTATAAGAACTCGTGAAATATTCAAACGGTGTGCAACTGAATGACTAAGGGACTTTTTTTTTAGGTTCATCAATATGATGTGGGGTAAACAAATAGATAGATAGACAGATAGATAGACAGATAATTAGATAGATAGATAGATAGTTAGATAGATGGATAGATAGATAGATAGATAGATAGATAGATAGATAGATAGATAGATAGATAGATAGATAGATAGATAGATAGATAGATAGATAGATAGATAGATAGATAGATAGATAGATAGATAGATAGATAGATAGATAGATAGATAGATAGATAGATAGATAGATGGATGGATGGATGGATGGATGGATGGATGGATGGATGGATGGATGGATGGATGGATGGATGGATGGATGGATAGATAGATAGATAGATAGATAGATAGATAGATAGATAGATAGATAGATAGATAGATAGATAGATAGATAGATAGATAGATAGATAGATAGATAGATAGATAGATAGATAGATAGATAGATAGATAGATATTTTAACTTATAATAGTTCATATTTACAGTGTCGAAGGGAGGATGAGGAATGTAATGGTTGGCACACTTGTTGCCGTTCGTTGAAATGCGTACGTGACAAAACCTTTCACAAATATGCTTTCTGCAAAAGCAAGGTATTTATCACTGTAAAAGTCTGTTTGTTCGTGTTAAAGTGTCATAGAGTGGGCGTGTCGTTTTGTCACCTGGACAGTTCAATGTTGCGGTAAATATCTGGGTCACCAGCATGGAGCGCTGATAGGGTGTAATGAAGACACTCACACACAAACAGCATACATGTATTCAGGCGTGTAGTACTTGTAATATCATGTGGGATGATGTGGTAAGTGTAGGTTAGGCAAATGCGTCTAGGCTCTTGGACAGCTGCACACTGAACCCACTCACCCACATGCAGAAGTCAGTGAAGGTAGGTAATGCTGCTGACGTTTCACAATATTTATTATTCGACGTTTCATAGTATGGACGACACAGTCAATGGCATAGTAATCATGGACATTATATGATGGTAATTGTAATTAACCCTTTGCATCAGCTCAGATACATGGTGCCAACAATAATGAAATGTCGATCTACTTTCTGCTTTCATCTACTGAAGTTCTGGTACCCTGACAGAACCCGTCAGGTACCCCTCTGCAAATATACCGCACGGGAAGTGCGGTTTCAATGACCTAACAAAAGGATATGACTGTTTCTGGCATCACATGCCAGGCACTTCTTCTCATGAAGAATAAAGGCCGTAACCACGGACCTTTATGGCGACAGCATCAGGCCGCAAGTAGCGGACCTCAAATATTAGGTAAGCTTGGTGTTTTAATTTTTCGTGATCATATTCCTGCCAATCCTCTACTCAAGTAGACAACTTTATCTGGGCTCTAATGTTCAAAAGACGCTTGGTCTTAGCTCCCGTATCAAGCACCAACAATGGGGCTCTATATAATATATCAGCTGTGAGCTCTGTTCAACATGTCGCCGAAATGTATTTCTATACTCTAGGCATACGAAAGATCATAAATGACTTTATTACCTTTGTTCAGAATCCTAGAAAAAACACTAAACATCACACTGCCATTCCTGACATGCAGAATGAACTGGGGAAGGAAAGACGACATCTCAGTCATACACTTAACTTACAAATCCCCGAAAAAAGATGGCAAGGAAAATCTTCGGACCTCTGTCCGATCACAACGCCCAGGGTACACTCCCCCAAGACGGAAGTCCCGGTCTTTGCGCCAAAAACCTGCGCATGTGCAAACAGCACAGACCTGAGCGAAACTTAAACACTAAGACCAGTGCGTTTCCTCAAGCGAGAGGCAAAGCCACTCCGTATATGGTCATGTAAATAGTAACTTAAGACATGACAGCAATTTAGGACACAGGTCAACATAAGACAAGGGGAAGATAACCAGGAATCAATCCTGTCATTAACGTAAATCACCAGTTCCCTTTATTAGACTACCAAAACAATTAAACAGGTTGATGTCTTTAATATATATGCTAAATAGACAGCAACAATCACTAAACTGTGTTTGATATATTGGTAATGCAATAACATAATATGGCAGATATCAAACTGAAATCAAGGACAGAACATGAACGGCTAAATCTTTATTCAAAAACATGAGAAAAATACAAACATCTAAACAATTGGTTCACACATTCATTCTGACAATCATTAAGCTTTATATATATATATATATATATATATATATATATATATATATATTTATATATATATATATATATATATATATATATATATATATATATATATATATATATACAGAAAAATTATTCACTCTTTCTTTCATACAGTGGCCACTCAATCACGCTTACCTACTCTTGGTGATATGCCTTGGAAATACAATTATCCTGAATATAAATAACGTCAGGTTTATTTTCTAAATTTGCCCCAGCCCATCCTCTAACAATAAAGACTAGCGCGGTAAACGCCGAATCTGTTGTTTTAATTTTCACTAGATGAACACAATGTCACCGCGAATAGTTAGTGTAGCATAATTTACTCTTGAGGTTCACAGTTAAAGAGGAGGAAAATACTTTCAGTATTGGGAAACATTTGGTTGCTAAAAATGCTACAAATGATGATGATGGTAATCCTTTCGGCTGACTTTATGGGAGAGTGCTGATTCTGAAAGAACGTAACTTTCTGGAAAAAATCCTCTTGTATACGACTGTCAGAAGTCGGGAGTTTAAGTGTTATTTTGTATACCACAGTGGGCTAATAGAATGAAATAAATATTGCTGGGTTTGTAAGTCCAGTTTACATTTACAAGTTAAAATGTTTCTCATATCTCGTTTTCCAATGCTTTGCTCACAAATGAAATTGGTGACGCACAAGCCAAGAAAAAGACAACACAATTTCGACATTTCCTTCTCTGTAACTCTCAAGCATTCCGCACCATAAAGAAGCACAGAAAGCACACAGCTCTGATATAATCTTAATTTTGTGCTTGTGCTGTATTGAGAGGACTTCCAGATGTTGTTTAGGCTAAAAAAGGCTGTTCTTGCCTTATTCATTCTGATGTTGATGTCTTTGCCTGCCCCGCCGTTTGGTGTTACTATGCATCCTAGGTATGTAAAGGTGTCTGTCTGTACCAGTTGCTGATTCCTTACTGATATGGGCTCAGGGTTGCTCACATTGAGCGTCATGACCTCTGACTTCTTTAAATTGATGTTCAAGCTTACCTGCTGGCTAAACTTATTAAGTCTATCCGTGTTTCCTGGATGTGTTGATGTGAATGTGCTAGTAGTAAAAATACTTCTATGGCACGCGCCTCAAACAGCCTCTGACAACCAAGTCTAGCTCCTGGCCTTCACGTGTGGCTCAATTTGAGCCCGGCGGAACTGTTTCCACTGACTGGAGAAGGGGCAAAGGCGAGCGACTGGCGCCTTAAAACCAGCAGCTTCGGGCAGATAGGGCTCGTGATCCTTGGTTGGTAGCTTATCTAAGAGAAGGAACTCTGAATTCAAAATACCGCTGCCTTGCGGGAATATCCATTTATGGAATTGGCTTCGGGAGTAAACCCTGAGGATAAATCCGGAGTCGGAGTCCCTAAGGCAGTCTAATGTCGATTCGACATTATTCTGGCAACTCCTGCGACATGGCTGGTACCAAACTGTATCGGCTACTGCCGTTCCTTTGGATCTACCGGCTGTGTGGAGAGGGGGAACATGCTGCATGGGCAACAGCGTGATCTCCATATAACTGTGCCCAAGCTCGCGCCCTGGAGAGGACACTCCAGCTTCACCCTATAGGTGTCGGCAAAACACGGGAAGTAGCAGTTACCGGTTATAAGCATTTTGCCCAATTGGCGTAGGGCATTGCGCCAGGGGCTACTTCCGACAGTGGGAGAGGTTCTAGGATCTCACTGGACAGCTACCACCCGATTCAAGCTGGGCAGCCCCCAGTCAATAAGGTGTTGTCCCGCCACTGTCTGCTTTCCCCATTGGGTGCATGGGGATTAGGGTCAAACCCGAACTGTGGACAGAAAATTTTGCACCAAGCAATTATCGAAAAAATAGAAATAAGCAAACTCTCAGATTGGGATGCTGGAACGTCCGGACTATGTTGACTGGACTATCCGAAAACCTACAGGATGTAAACGATGTAAGGAAGACAGCCATAATTAATGATGAGCTTAAACGACTTCAGGTGGATATAGCTGCACTTCAGGAAACGCGCCTGGCGGGCTCTGGAACGGTGAGCGAGAAGGACTACACATTTTATTGGCAAGGGAAAGATCTTAATAAAGCTAGAGAACACGGAGTAGGTTTTGCGGTAAAAAAATCGCTAACTAAAATGGTTCAACCACGCGAGAATGGATCAGAACGCCTGTTAACGCTCCGCCTGCAAACTAGCACAGGTCCCATCACCCTTGTCAGTGTGTATGCTCCTACTCTGTACTCTGCCTCAGAAGCTAAAGATGAGTTCTACGAGAATCTAACAGCAATTATCAAAAGCATACCTAGGCAAGAACAGCTTGTTCTCCTTGGTGACGTTAACGCTAGAGTGGGTGCCGATAATGTTTCATGGCATTCATGTCTGGGCAGGTTTGGTATTGGCAAGATGAATGAAAATGGACAACGGCTCTTAGAGTTGTGCGTCCACCATGACCTCTGCGTGACCAACACCTACTTTCAGACAAAACCCCAGCATAAGGTGTCATGGAGACACCCACGATGCAAGCACTGGCACCAACTTGACCTGATTCTCGTCAGAAGGCCACTCCTCAGGTCTGTGCTCTCCACGCGCTCGTACCATAGTGCAGACTGTGATACAGATCACTCCTTGGTTTGCTGCAAAATCAGAGCACAACCAAGAAAACTCTATCGTGTCAGACATGAAGGGAAACCACGCATTGATACCAGCAAGATGTCAGACCCTTTCATGATCGCTCAATTCACTGCGACCTTCGAGAAAGTGCTCAGTAGCCCTCAGCATGGTGATACTATTACAGAGAACTGGGAGCATCTACGGAACACCATTCAAAGTACTGCACTTGCCACCTTTGGTAAGAAAACAGCAAAGTCAAATGACTGGTTTGATGCTTCATCAAATGTGATGGCACCTGTCATTGAAGCTAAGCGCAGTGCTATGAATGAATACAAACGTTCACCGAGTGCCAGAACCCTACAGATCCTGAGGGCTACGAGAAGCAAAGTTCAACAAACTGCTCGACGCTGTGCAAATGACTACTGGCTCCAGCTCAGTGAGAGCATCCAGATCGCAGCGCAAACAGGCAACATTAGACAAATGTATGACGGTATAAAGAAAGCACTTGGCCCCCATAAAAGTAAGACGGCACCGCTAAAAACCATCAGCGGAGAGAAGCTAACCGATAAGGGTAAGCAGATGGAGAGGTGGGTCGAGCACTACTCTGAGCTTTACGCTAGAGACAATACCGTTACGCCTGCAGCCCTTGATGGTGTCAACAGTCTGCCAACTATGGAGGAGCTGGATGCCGAACCAACATTAGAGGAACTCAGCAAGGCCATTGATAGCTTGGCCTCTGGCAAAGCACCAGGCAGTGATGGGATTCCTTCTGATTTAATCAAATGCTGTAAGAGCACGCTATTACATCCCCTGCATAGGATGCTGTGCCAGTGCTGGGAAGAGACAACTATTTCTCAAGACATGCGAGATGCCAAGATTGTAACACTGTATAAAAATAAAGGAGACAGAAGTGATTGCAATAACTACAGAGGCATCTCTCTTCTTAGTATTGTTGGTAAGGTTTTTGCCAAAGTCATCTTAATGCGACTACACACGTTAGCTGAGCGCATATATCCAGAGGCACAGTGTGGATTCCGAGCTGGCAGATCAACAACACATGATCTTCTCTCTCCGCCAGCTTCAGGAAAAATCAAGAGAGCAGAAAAGACCATTATATATCGCCTTTATAGACCTCACAAAAGCATTCGACCTGGTTAGTAGGGATGGACTCTTTAAAATCCTCCTGAAAATAGGCTGCCCTTCTAAAATGCTGGAAATGATAAAGTCATTCCATGACGGCATGAAGGGAACAGTCCAATATGCTGGAAGCACGTCACAGCCCTTTGATATACGAAGTGGCGTTAAACAAGGCTGTGTTCTGGCTCCGACCCTCTTCGGAATCTTCTTTGCCTTACTCTTGAAACATGCATTCAGAGATGCAACTGAAGGAATATGCCTTCACACTAGGTCAGATGGCCGTCTGTTTAATCTTTCAAGGCTGAAGGCAAAAACAAAAATAAAAAGGGTCACTATAAGAGACTTGTTGTTCGCTGATGATGCTGCAGTCGTCACTCAAAGCCAACAGGAGCTTCAGAGCTTGATGAATCGCTTCACTAAAGCATGCAAGGACTTTGGCCTCACAATAAGTCTAAAGAAAACGAATGTGCTGAGTCAGGATGTGGGTGCTGCACCAGTTATCACCATCGATAACTATGAATTGGCAGTGGTGCACCACTACACTACACATACCTAGGGTCTACCATCAATGACAAACTCTCACTGGATACAGAAATCGACAGCCGCATTGGCAAAGCTGCAGCTACCTTTGCCCGCCTCACATCGCGTGTTTGGGGAAAGTCTAAACTCACAATGAAGACCAAAGCTGCGGTATATAATGCCTGCGTCACCAGCACACTCCTATATGGCAGCGAGACCTGGACGACCTATGCTAAGCAAGAAAGAAGGCTCAATACCTTCCATTTGCAGTGTCTACGCCGCATCCTCGGCATCTCTTGGAAAGATAAAGTGACAAATGTCGAGGTGTTGTCACGTGCTGGCCTTCAAAGTATGTATACGCTTCTTAGACAGCGCAGACTTCGCTGGCTTGGCCATGTTCGCCGCATGGAAGATGGTCGCATCCCAAAAGATATCTTCTACAAACAATTAGCAGATGGCAAGAGAACAGTTGGGCGACCACAGCTGAGGTTCAAAGATGTGTGCAAGAGAGATATGAGGGCACTGGACATGGATCCAGCAACATGGGAGGATGAAGCTGCCGATCGCACTAAGTGGCGATGCTATTTACGGCGCCACCTCAGATTGGGCGAAGAGAGGCTCACACAGGAAGCAGAGGTGAGGAGAAAACGTCGAAAGGAGCACTAGAAAAATAAGCAGCTGAGGGCTGTCACCTCAGGGGCGCATTCCCATAGTCAGTTATGACTGAAGGGGCTATTATTATTATTATTAGTAGTTCAATGTCATCTGCATATTCCAGATCTTCCAATGTAGAAAATGTAGTCCTCCTTATTCCTCTTGGACTGCCCTCTGTTGTCTGGCGCATCACCCAGTCTATGACTGTTAAAAATGGAGTGGTTGATAAGGGACATCCCTGTCACACTCCTGTCTTCACCTCAAAGGTTAGGTTGCTCTGCCCAACACTACACGTAAAGTTGGCATAGAGACTTTTTATGATTCACACTATGCAGCTTGGAATTCCATAAGTCCTCAGTATTTTCCATAAACTGTCTCTATGTATGCTGTCAAAAGCCTTTTTAAAATCAACGAAATTAATGTACAGCTGTCTTTGTCATTCTGAGCACTGCTCTATAATGTTCCTGAGAGTGAATATATGATCTACACATCTTCTGTTTTTTTTCTAAATCCTGCTTGTTCTTTCCTCAGTTTGTGGTCTACTGCTTTTGAAATTCTCTATATAATTATCCTGCCTAGTTTTTTGCTGGGAACTGAGAGAAGAATGATTCGTCTCCAATTATTGCAGTCTGCAAGATCTCCCTTCTTTATTTTCGTGTTGGATCCGATTTTTCTTGATTTCCATATATTTCCAAATGCAATGAAAGCTCGTTTTGCTTTGTGTATTCTTATTTTGAGATCACTGTCTGTCCCTCCAACTTTGTCTATATTGCTGCCAAGATATGTGTACGATTCTACATCGTGTACTTGTATTTCTTCAAGTTCAACCATGTTATCATTACCTGCATTTATTCTCATTATTTTTGTCTTTTCCCTGTGTATTTTCAGACCCAATTTCTGTGACCTCTCATCGAGTGTTTTCAATATGTCATGCATCTGATTACGGTTATGGGACAGAAGAGCCAAGTCACCTGCAAAATCCGGATCATCCAACTGCTTAGTCAGAGTCCACTAGATTTCATTTCTGTTGTGGTTTGTCAATGTTCTCATAACCCTGTCTATTGCTAGTAAGAAAATAAAGTGAGACAAGAGGCATCCCTGTCTCATTCCTGTTCTTATCCCAAACGGTTTTGTAAGCTGTCCTTCATGACGAACTCTGCATGTCATTGATAAAGTTGTTATTTTATTCCCGTTAATGATATCCACCAAAAGATAGATATAAGTGGATGGAAGCAGACATCATCATCATCATCAGTTGATAAGATCTCTATGGTGTTGTTTGCTCCACTGTAGTGTATGGAATGTCAACTTGACCTACGCAGTGGTGTGTAGACATGGATTGAGTGTATAATGTGCGAATGTTAATAAGGGTTCGTGGTGTTGACAAATGTTCTTTTCTCACACTCATGTATGGCTGGAAGTCATCGACACCAACGACTGTGTACCTTTTCTAAAGTTTAATTGGACGTACACACTCGACAGCACAGATAGTGACAAATCACAGGTTGGCATAATACATCATGGTACAGTGGATAAATGGTCTTGCAATGTTACATGGGCACTCATGTAGAATAATAGTATAAAGGACTGTCAGTAGCCAAGCCCTCAGTATCGCCCATACATATATATCATCTGACTTCACTGACTGAGCACGTCAGCTTATAAACAATATTTCAGATGGCTTCTAAACCTAATCTTGTTTAGCGACGATTCTCCAACATAATGTTCAGCACATATTTTTCCATATAATAATATTGAACCGCTAATAACGGGTTCTCATGTGTAGCAGTGATCTCTGGACTAAACAAGCGATAATACGGGCATCCCTTTTCTCTTCTTGAAAGTCACTACATGTTTGGTTCCAAGATGGCTTCACTCGTAAGCTGTCACTCACGTTTGGATACAGATAATGAATCTGTCCTAAAGTTAGTCATTCATAAAACATTTCATTGCTCTGTAGATTTGATCATGAACAATTGACTGCATTCTACAGGATATAGTGCTGCTAGGAATCGAAGTCGTTTTCATCGAGCCAAATATATTCTCTTAGACATTCAAATCGTACCTATCGAAAATGGTGGCTTCGTACGAGAGTTCATAAGAGTGTCTATTATTACCTTGGTATCAGAAATATGATTCTGCCATTCCTTGGCAATACGAATAAACACTGGGGTAAAGCATACAAGATAGGTCTAGACGACTATCACTTTCCCCACCAATACTGAGATCACTTTTTCCCGGCGACAAGCCGACATAGAAAACACAGTCCCTATCGGGACGAAGCCAAATCACACCACACTCTAGCGACACATCCGCCGAATAGCCTTTGACCTCCCTAGAGACAACAGAACATATAGTTCGACTTAGATATGTAAAGATATACAGATATAAGACAGACTCGTCCTACTCAGACAAACAATACACATAAATTCAGGCCATAGATATTCTGAAGCAAGAACAATCTATTACTACCCAAACAACGAATAAATCGCAGTAAAATGGATTCATCCGCGGAGTTCGATCGAAAGAGCCGACACAACTTTCAAGGGAAGTAACTCAATAATGACTTTCCCTTAAGCACTATTTTGTTTACAAAATATTTGCGAACATAAACAAGTATACCAATGTATAATATTGTAAGATATCAAAGACTGCACGTAACAGTCTGACCACACCTCCCGGGAAAAAAAAAAATGGAACAATTTTATTTTTGAAATACATCTAGGATGCCTAAAAAAATTCATATCATCATTTCGTATTAGATATCTTAAATTTATGATTTATGAAGAAAAAATCATCAAAGCACAGCGGTGAATTAACATCAATGAACCGCTATGTAGTGATACAATCATTATATTATTAAATTACAAATGTGTATCTATCATGATATAGAAAAGGAACTACTATAGAACTAGACATATCAAGAAGTCTAAGCCCTAATAGTTATGTGGAATCATGTGGGCATCTTGACAGAATGTCTGCCATCACATTATCTGATCCACGATTAGCTCGCACAGAGAAATGAAAAGGTTGAAGAGCAATTGCATATCGAGTAGACCTCGAGCTCTTCAAATTCTTACTCTGTATAGCAGTAAGAGCTTTTTGGTCGGTTTCTACTATGAAATGTGCGCCGAGAAGGAATCTCTGTAGTTTGAGGATCGACCAAACCATAGCTAATAGCTCACGGTCTAAAACCGAATAATTCCTTTCTGCCGCATTAAGTTTTCTGGAAATATACATTACAGGATGCAGAGTTCCAGAGTACTCTTGCATTAGTGCCGCTCCAATCCCAGTGGATGAAGCGTCACTACGAAGAACGAATGTCTTATCTTTAGTGGGTAGCACTAAAATAGGTGGTGTTGAAAACAGTGTTTTAATCTTATCCAGAGAGCATTGGCATTCCTGAGACCAGTGGACCACATTAGGCGAACCTTTCTTTAGAAGTGTTGAGAGAGGTGCCATGATAGAGGATAGATTCTGAATGAATCTGCCATAAAATTGAATAAGACCTAACAGACTTCTCACCTGTTTTTTAGTCTTAGGGATTGAGATGTTAAGTATCTTACTAGTATTATGGTCCTCTGTCTTTAGGAAACCATGACCAACTCGGTGGCCTAGGAAAGAAATTTCGCTAAAACCAATATAGGCTTTAGAGGGTTTCGCTGTCAGGTTGTGCTCACGCAAAGTAGACAGCAATTCATCTAACCCTGAATAGTGATCTTCCCAAGTATCGCTGAAAAGACAGATGTCGTCTAGATATGCAATGACATCTGACCGATAAGATAGGATTCGGCGCATCATGCGTACGAATGTAGCTGGTGCGTTCATAAGACCGAAAGGCATAAAATTCCATTGGAACAAACCTCTAGGTGTTGAAAAAGCCGTGAGAGGTTTGGCGCGTTCAGATAAAGGAACTTGCCAATATCCTTTAGACAAATCAATTTTAGTGAAAAAATGAGATTTGGAGAGTCGAGTAAGTAGCTCTTCCAGTAAAGGCATAGGTTCGGCATCGAACTTCGTTACTTGATTCAATTTTCGATAGTCAACGCAAAGACGTATGTTATTGTCTTTTTTACGAACAATAACCATCGGCGAAGAATATGCAGAGGTGGATGGTTCGATTATTTTCAAATCTATCATCTCATCCAACTCTTTCTCGACCTGTGCTTGAAAATGTATAGGTATAGGATAAGGTCTAACCCTAATAGGAGTATGGTCAGTTAGAACAATGTCATGTTCAATGACATGCGTTTGTCCAGGGATGTCAGTGAGTACATCCTGAAATGTTTGCAACATAGTTGAAACTTGTCGCTGTTCTCCTAGAGACAAATCAGTCAGGAGAACAGTAACATGATTCACTAGAAAAGTGGATCATTGCAACATAGTTGAAGATTTACATCTGAAAAATCTTGTTTCTCCTAGAGACAAATCAGTGATGAGTAATGACATGTGGTAACTGGAGTTCTCCATGATTCCGTTGAATGAAAGTGGGTATGCAAACTAATCGGCGTTTTGGAAGAGGAAGATTTACATCTTAAAAACTTGTTTCCTCATCCTGAGTAATCACCGACAGTGATTTTTTTGAGTAATGAAATGTTGTACATTTGTGCGGAGAATGGTCCCGTTGCTTTGAGAAACATGGGTGAGGGGTAATTGGACGTGTCAAAGAATAATCAGTAAGCATATTCAAATGACTGGTAATTCTAAGTCCGCGCGACGTTGGGGCAGGGGGGGGGAATTCAGTAAGCATATTGATGTGGAAGGTTTTATGCTTCCCATCAATATCGACAATATAGTCGACATCGGAAATTTTCGATATTATATCGTACGGACCTTTCCAAGAAATAAGTCATCTGTTTTCCCTACAAGGTAGTAATACAAATGCTTTGTCACCAGGACAAAGTTGTCGTAAGCATCTCTTCTTATTGGCAAATTGCCTTGCCTTCTGTTTCGCAAATTCAGAAGAAGAAGTTGCTAATTTGCATGCTTCGATAATCTTTTGTTATCTATTAAGGCGTTCGACCATACCATTAAACATTGGATGGTAGATACTACTTAAAGATCTATCTATCTGCAACAGAAAAAAACAGACAACATAACGAGGGAATAAAAAAAAACAAAAACCCAGACTAAAAAAAACCA
>JAMPIV010011870.1:0-124725 GCA_024509875.1 Oreohelix idahoensis
GTGGGGGGTGGGTTATATTTGTTTGAGATATTTTTGTAGGGGGGGTTATGTGGGGTTTTGTTGGTTTTGAGGGGGGGGAAGTGGGTATGTTAAGGGTGATGGAGTGATTAAATAGTAGGGTTTTTGGGTATAGGAAATTGTTTTTTGTTTTATGGGTGTTAGGTGTGGTATATGTTTTATTATATCTGGGTGGTTGAGTGTGGTTAGAGGTTATGTGTTAGTGGGGGGTTTATGTGGGGGTGATTTAGACTAGGGGTGAAACAGATTTTTTAGCAACAACGAGTTGGAAATATTCGAATGTACAGGGGTTTAACCTTTTTTATGTGTGGGTTAAAGTAATACAGATATTTAGTATACGACACACGTTTAAACGTGCAACTAAACCATTTTTATTATAATTTTATTAAACAGAATATTGGTAACAACCTAACACATATACCGAATACACACACACACAAAACCCACACACCACACACCCACATATATAAAACACCAACCACACACATTTAGACCCTTTGTGAAGGTTACACCCTTCACAGTGTCTGTTAAGAAAATTATACCTAGCGAACAACAAACGGTCAGAATTTAAAACAGAGAAATAACAGCTATATATATTTTAACATTCTAACCCCTCACCTTTTTTTTGTTAATTTTTTATTTCAAAAATACTTTGTTTGATACTCTATTTTATTTAATTTTTTGTAAAACTTTTTGTTTAAAATGGTTGGTCGCAAAACCCAAAAAAAGTTATCTCTAACGGCTTTCTTTCCTCGTCAAAAACCATCTGCCCGCATTAACAAATAAACGATAATTGGATTTATCCTGGAACGTAACGAAAAAAGACATCGAATTAGAATCATCTGTCACTAGGTAAATAACGGCTATCGATTTTTTTCGAAGTGACCTCAAGTATAGTAGGGTATGTACCAAACAGGTATATTTCTAGGCGCCTGCTCCATTTCTCATCACGCGTCCATACCCTCTTCACCCTACTAATCCCCACCTTGTTCTGCAGGTCCATCCATATTGTTACTTTTGTTTAGCTCAAAGTCCGCACGGCGCATCTTCTAAATGGTTATCTCCCTTGAGCTAACTCACGGAATAATTCTTGACCCAAAACCTCCCCTTGTTATGCTAACAAGTCCGCCATCTTGGGACCAATAACCAACTCACCCCTTGTTAGCTAACAAGGGCCATTTATTTGGGACCCAAGATTATCCACCCCCCTTGTTAGCTCAAGTCCGCCATTACCTTGCGCCGCGGGACTTGAGCTAACCAATTGCGCCATATATAAAAGTCACGCGCCTGCAGAATTTTTGCTATATAAAAGTCACGCGCCTGCAGCGCGCCTGCAGCGCGCCTGCAGAATGATACCTGTTTGGTACATACCCTACTACTACTTGAGCACTTCGAAAAAATCGATAGCCGTTATTTACCTAGTGACAGATGATTCTAATTCGATGTCTGTTTCGTTACGTTTCCAGGATAAATCCAATTATCGTTTATTTGTAATGCGGGCAGATGGTTTATTGACGAGGAAAGAAAGCCGTTAGAGATAACTTTTTTCTTTGCGACCAACCATTTTAAACAAAAGTTTTACAAAAATAAAATAAAATAGAGTATCAAACAAAGTATTTTTGAAATAAAAACTTAACAAAAAAAGTGAGAAACACGTTAGAATGTTAAATATATAGCTGTTATTTCTCTGTTAAAATATCTGACCGTTGTTGTTCGCTAGGTATATTTTTTCTTAACAGACACTGTGAAGACATAACCTACACAAAGGTCTAAATGTGTGTGTGTGTGTGTGTGTGTGTGTGTGTGTGTGTGTGTGTGTGTGTGTGTGTATTCGGTACTCTGTGTTAGGGTGTTAAAATAATTCTGTTTAATAAAATTATAAAAAAGGTTTAGTTGCTCGTTTATGCGTGTGTCGTATTAAATATCTGTTTTTTATTTAAAAGGTATGTCTGTGCATTCGAATTTTTCGCTAACCCGTGTTGCTAAAAAATCTGTTTCAAAATAGTCTATCTGTTAAGATGTTAACTCAGCTTAATAACTGTGTGTTTTATGTTAACTCAGATACTAAATTGTTTTATTTTTTATCTTGACATAACATTTTTAAAGAGTGGTTGATAAGACTAACCGGTTATGTACTAGGAAAAAAGATTTTCCTTATTTTCTCACCTACTGTTAAACAAGTATTTATGTGAGATTTATTTGTGTTAACATAACAAATATAAAAAAGACAGAATCTGATAACGCAAAAAATTAATAAACACTTTTATCACATTAAAAAGAATATTTAGAACATACCATTAGCTACACAAAGAAAAACGCCTTGCTATGGTGCAAACTACCAAACACGTTAGTACTTAAATCTCCGTTATTTTAACTGAAAGGGAAAATTGTCACCTGTTTCATGATCGCTTGGTTGTAAATCAATATCTTTTCTGTCACAGCCTGCGCGGGCAGGTCTGTTAAACAAAATTATTTCCTTTCATAACAGCCTAAAAATAAGACTGTGTTTTATTCTCTCGCTCTCTCTCTCTTCTCTCTTCCTATCTTTCTCTCTTTCTTGCCCTTTCTTTCTATCTCTCTCTCTCCCTCTCTCTCTCTTTCTCTCTCTCTCTCTCTAACTCTCTCTCTCCCTCTCTCTTTCTCTCTCTCCCTCTCTCTAACTCTCTCTCTCCCTCTCTCTAACTCTCTCTGTCTCTCTCTCTCTTTCTTTTTCTCTCTCTCTCTCTCTCCCTCTCTCTAACTCTCTCTCTCTCCCTCTCTCTTTCTCTCTGTCTCTCTCTCTCTTTTTCTCTCTCTCTTTCTCTCTCTCTCCCTCTCTCTCTCTCTCTCTCTCTCTCTCTCTCTCTCTCTCTCTCTCTCTCTCTCTCTCTCTCTCTCTCTCCCTCTCACTTTCTCTGTCTTTCTTTCTCTGTTTCTCTCTCTTTCTTTCTCTCTAACTCTCTCTCTCTCTATCAACTGTTTGAGGGGACAAAACATTTTGCGATCATTTTATGAAATGTTTTCAAAACACTAATGTCCCTCTGTATATAAAAAAATAGATTGTTTCAAAATACAAATGATATCTTTAAAAGCAAACTTTAAAATATATATGATAGCTATAAAAGAAATGTACCAAACAGATACTTATATTTGTTGTAAATGTTTTTTAAACACAGTGATTCTCAAATTCTTGAATAGTACTTCTCACATTGTTTTTTATTGTCACAATGTTTTACACCAAAGGTTCTCAAATTCTTGATTCTCAATACATGTTGGTTGGTTCTCACGTTTTTTAGCACGAATCTTACGTTCTTGAAACAGTGATTCTCACGTTTTTAGCATATTTGTTGTTTGAAACATACAATATAATAAGTGTGTATGAGTGACGTGAACAGAAATTTACGCGTGATGTTTTGTGGGGTCATTGATCTGGTTTCAAACCAGGGCGAGGTCGATTTTCCTGTTCATACGTTATGATAACGTTTTTATCGACCAAACCATGACGAAGCGCTTGCGCGCGAACTATTTTCTGGAACAGTATCTCTACACAACAACCAATCTGGCTCCATCACGAAATTCATACACTCGGACTACTTTTATTGGAAAGTCATTGTCTTAATCACGAATTGTTTTAGACATGTCTCATTCTTTAACCAGACCTGGACCGGTGAACGTCTCTGAAAAAACGTTGTGAAAGCCTTCTCATATCAAACTTCTGAAAAAGCAACAGCTCACCACCAAACGTATGTTATTCTGTTTTTTATTCGTATTTTGTGTTAAATATCTCTGGCCTTTAAGAGATATATCTCTGTGTCTTTTCAATGGTATTCTGTGGAAAAATATCTGGGTATGTGTTTGTGTTTTCATTTTTTTTCCTAGGCGTATTTTCTTAACACTCAGAGACTGAAAGAAAACCCTATACAAAGTTCTAAATGTAAACTCGGTATATGTATATGTTTGTATTCGTCTGTTTTTTCCCTATAATAATATGAAAATAATAATAGGAAGTTAAAATATATATTTTACACATAAAAAATAAATATTTTTATATAGCTGTTTGTTTTCGCTAGGATATATACAATAAATATCTTAAAAAATATCTGTTTTGGTTGTATTCGTTTGTTTTCGTTTATGTATTCGGTCTTCGTGTTTTTGTGTTAAGGTGTTAAATATAAATAAATATCTCTGTTATTTTTATCTGTGTGTTTTGTTAAGAGGTTAACTCCGAGACTAACTTATTATTCCTTATCCGTGTGTTGTATTAAATATCTGTTTTCTATTTAAAAGACATGTCTGTGTATTCGCTTTTTCGCTGGCCAGTGTTGGTAAAGGTTGTTTCAAAGTTAATATGTCTAGACTAATAGGTATTTTAATAATAGTTGTTTGTTAAATTCTTACATGTGTGTATGGTTTAGCTAAGTTAAGAATTATCCGACTTATTTTTTTATGTGGTGGGTGTAGTAGTGAGAAAAATTCCTTAGTTTAATCCTTATCTACGTTTCTCGTCTATTGTTAAACTCGTGCGAAAGCAAATTATATGTGGGTTTTGAAAAATTATCCGTGATACTTACAACTTGTAATACTTTCTGATAACAACACTCTAAACTTGTATAGACTAATAGTCTATTTCAAATACTTGTTTGGATGTAGCGCAAAGATGTTTGGGTAGATCGATAAATTGACTTGATTCCACAACACATGCGCTCGAGTCGTATTTCTGTACTCACAAGCTGCTTCTATAAAGAACTTCTCATAGTAACTACAAACATATTACGTTAAAAATAACTAAGGACCCGAGTCACTACAAACTACCTAACCAGCCAGTGAAAATTAGACAACATAATAGTTTAGAAAATAGCGTTTTTTGGCTTTTAAAACAATACTGAACTACACACGGAAAAAGATAGAGATAATACAATCAACATATTACATTAAGTCACCTTGCTATAACCATGATTGAACATACACTTTAATAAATACTTATATTTTCGTTATTTTAAAAAAGGACAGGTCAACTCGGTACTCGCGAACGGGCTGAGTTTTAAATCCATATCTTTGCTTCCACAGCACGCGCGCGCGTGGACCATTCTGATATGTTAAACAAAATTATTTCCTTTAATAACAGACTAAACAATAAGACTAGTTATAAGGAAGAGTAGGCGTGTGTATACCTATAAGTCTGTGTTTTATTTTCTTTCTCTCTCTCTCTCTTTCTCGCTTTCTCTCTCTCTTTCTCTCTCTTTCTCGTTTTCTCTCTTTCTCTCTCTTTCTCGTTTTCTCTCTTTCTCTCTCTCTTTCTCTCTCTTTCTCTCTTTTTCTTTCTCTCTCTCTCTCTCTCTCTCTCTCTCTCTCTCTTTCTCGCTCTCTCTCTTTCTCGCTCTCTCTCTCTCTCTTATTACATGTATTTAATTTTATTTATGTGTGCCTAACGTCTTTTTGTTCATCTTTTCACAGATGGAGTCAATTCAACGACGGGGCTATGCCTGTTTACAATGCCAGTCTGTTTTCAAGCGAGGTCATGATCTCACTCGGCATATGGCTACAACACACGACCGCCACAATCATGAGTGCGCTTTCTGTGGTTTAGTATTTACCAGACCTGATACTCTGAAACGTCACATAGAGAATAAACACGGGTCCGGCTCAGCACAGACAGACACCTCAGTGGCACAAACCAATCTGGTATGTAGCAGATGTGGGGAGACTTTCACCCGTCACGCCGACCTATTACGACACAGCAAGAGCAGGCACTCGCTGACTCTGTTCTCTTGTGAGGTCTGCAATAAAAACTTTACCCGCCTTGACAATTTGCGCATCCACAAAAAACACCAACACACCTCTTCAACAGCAGCAGACACCGCAGCAACACCACAGAACCCACTAATACCACCGCACCATAATGACCGCACCCTATCATCAGGTGTAACAATAGACTCAACGCACCAACAGACACCACCAACCGGTACCATAACAGACTCAGTATCTATGGCGCCCTCTACCACCACAACAACTTCCACACTACCAAGAGCCCCCTATTCAACAAGTCCCACCCCATCTCACCCACCAAAAACAGGTCAGACCAAGAAACGCCCCATGACCAATACCCAACCCCATATAAAAAAACCCCGCTTGACGTCTGAAGAAGACAGTTTAGGTGACTTACCAGCTGACATTAAACAAATCTACACTGATAACTGGGACGCGATTAAAACACACGCTAACAACCACAAATATTTATCGACTTTCACTTTTTTCCATAATAGCCAAAGAATCGAATGGGAAAGTCTTTTGCTTCCTGTCTTTACACAACAGACAAAAAGATTCAAGATTAACTTCAGTCACCACGTAGTTTTGAGAAACAGAGAAACAAACGAATTACGCTTATTTCATGCCTCAAATAATAATAGTTGTGTGTTAGATCAACCCCACTTAGTCAAAAATCTTACAGATTTCAAATCTTTTGTCTCAAACTTACACGACAGCGATATTATCACAAACGCACAATTAAACAGACCCAATACAAAATATTATGTTGAAGCAATCCCGTCCACATCCTTCTATCTATATCATATTCAAGACCACCCAATCGCTTGAACAAACACCACAACAAAGTTGACAAACACACATTCCTAGACGTCCTCAACACACAACAGGCACAGGGTGGGAAAAATATCGGGTTCCGAGCACACAATTCCTCCATCTACACATACGAACAACACCGCAACGCCCTGTCTTACTTTTACATAAAACGACAAGTACACCCTGACAACGTCACCACATCACCCCTCAACATTTAAACTGTCTCTTTCAGATACACTATTTCTTACGACGTGACGACAATATGACGACTCCCTTCAAGGTCTGGCCTGTACCCCTGTGATAATGTATAAACAAACTGTGATATACATCTACCTATGTAAATAATGTATTATTGTACATTCATATGTGAAAATGTTTGATTATGTCAAAAAATAATTATTTTTCAATTGTACATATCACTATGTGAAAATGTATTACGTTAAAAAAATTACACCATATAATTGTATATTCATTTGATAAAAAATTACTGTCCATTTTGTAAAAATTACTGTCCATTTTGTAAAAAGATACTATATATTACCATACTCCTGTTTGCTAATTCAAAAACACTATTGAATATAAAATAAAAAACTATATTAACTAAAACGCTTTTTTTGTTACCTATATCGTCTCATTGTTCGTCTAATTGTTCGTATAAATGTTTGTATAACTGTTCGTCTAAATGTTTGTATATCTAACTGTATAAATATCGTCTAATTGTTTGTCTAAATATATCGTATACATATCGTCTTCCTATTGTCTAAAAGTCTTCTTCTTATCTAAATATATCGTCTAACTATCGTCTTCTTGTTATGTAAATATATCTCCCTATTATATGTATATATCGTCTAACTGTTCGTATAACTGTTGTAAAATATGTCTATATGTAAAATAAACAATACACAACAATACCGTGACGCACTTTCGATGGTAGACCTAGGTCTCTAACACTTCACTCCCATATATATATATATATATATTGTATATACAACAATTAAAATACACGCACACAATAACCCATACCCCAACACACCCCACTATACATCGTCATCCTCCCCCTCGCACAAAAACAATACCCGTTTCCTTAAAAAATCCATTAGTAACCTAAGTCCCCGTTATCGATTTTTATATTTTCCTCTTTAACTCAAGTATTCTTTTAAAAGAGATCATTAACTATATACTTCTATCTAACAGTTCACTCCTGCGTCATACATACAACCACCAGCTACACCCCAGCACACACCCATGAGTCATCACCGCCAGTCAAAAAGCAATACCCGTTCCCTTAAAAAAAACCTTAGTAACCTAAGCCGCCATCACCACAGATGCATCCTGACAACGTCACCACATCTCTGTATATATGAATGTATATACGTATGTATATATGTCTAAACAAACACACCCAACATCACACAAAAATCCACCCTAACCCACCCCGCCAGCTACATCGTCACCCACGCCAGCCCAAAAAAGACACCTCAAAAACCCTCTTAGTAACCCAACATTATCGATTTTTTATATTTTTTATACATATATTGTATACATGTATAAACAAACACACCCAACATCACACAAAAATCCCCCTAACCCACCAGCTACATCGTCACCCTCGCCCGCAAAAAAAAGGCACTTCAAAAACCCCTACTAATCCAACATTATCGATTTTTTAAATTTTCCGTTATTATCGATTTTTTATATTTTCCGTCATTATCGATTTTTTATATTTTTTATATATATTGTATACATGTATAAACAAACACACCCGTCGTTGCCGAACAAATTTATTGCTATATAAAAAGTCATACGTCTGATCGTCAGAGGAAGCCCCGCCGCTAAAATATATCGCTATATAAAAGTCATGTGCCGCCGCCTGAAACGCCACCGCCTGAAATCGATCGGAGTATTTTGCTATATAAAAGTCACACGCCGCCGCCTGAATGATACCTGTTTGGTACATGGTATACTATTTAGTATCACTCTAAAAGCTCACAGTTTATGTCTCTGTAAAATGTTTTACACAGTTTTAGTGTCCTTCTAAAACGTTGACTCCTTGTTTGTGTTCGTCTAACATGTTGTCCTCACAGCATATGTCCCTCTGTAGTGTTTCCTCCCACCTTATGTCCCTCTGTAGTGTTTTCTCGCTGCTTATGTCCCTCTAAAACGTTTTCTCACACCTTATGTAACTCTTAAATGTTTGCTCCAACCATATGTATCTCTGTAGTGTTTTCCCACAGCTTATGTCCCTCCGTACAGTTTTTTTCTCACAGCTTATGTCCCTCTAAAATGTTTTCTCACACCTTATGTCCCTCTAAATTGTTTTCTCACACCTTATGTCCCTCTGTAGTGTTTTCTCACAGCTTTTTTCCCTCTGTAGTGTTGTCTCAATGTTTGTGTCCCTCTAAAATGTTTTCTCACACCTTATGTCCCTCTGTAGTGTTTTCTCACAGCTTTTTTCCCTCTGTAGTGTTGTCTCAATGTTTATGTCCCTCTAAAATGTTTTCTCACACCTTATGTTCCTCTAAAATGTTTTCTCACACCTTATGTCCCACTTAAATGTTTCCTTCCACCTTATGTCCCTCTGTAGTGTTTTTTTCACCGTTTACGTCCTTCTGAAATGTTTTCTCACAGTTTACGTTCCTCTTAAATGTTTTCTCACAGCTAATATCCTTTGACTGCCATCAATGGTACCTATACCTTGTAGCGGTATGGCAGCTTGCGTACCCTGACGATCCCCAGAGCTATGCCAGTGGGAGTTTTACTCCTGGTAGGTTCAACCAAGCTGGACTGGTCTGTGTGGGTAGGGGTCAGACAAAAGCTGGTACCCTGGTCCTCCAGGTTGGGGGTTTTAGCATAGGGCTGACACCCCTGTCTATGTTAAAAAAAACAATGATATTACGGAAACAACAATAAATGAACAAACTTCGCTGCGGGATGGACATTCGGAGTCTGCGGCTCGCATGACTGTCAGTGGTGAAAGCCGAAAGGAAGCCACTGACATGAAAACGGATGTCCTGACCGCAAAACAGGATACAAGAATAGGATTTTGGAATGTCAGGACAATGTACGAGACAGGTAAACTAAGACAGGTCACGGCAGAAATGAGAAACTATAGGTTACACGTTCTAGGGATAAGCGAGAGCAGATGGACAGGGGCAGGAAAAGTTAAAACAGCAACAGGAGAAACAGTACTTTACTCTGGAAGAGAGGATGGACAGCACAATGAAGGCGTAGCCATTATTCTACAGAAAGGAATAGAAAGGACATTACTGGAATGGAAACCCATCAACAACAGACTTATAAGATTAAGATTGAGAGGGAGATTCACCAACACTACAATAATACAATGCTACGCACCAACGAATGATAGCGATGAGGAGGTCAAGGATGAATTCTATCAACAACTGCAGAAAGAAATGGAAGACACACCTAGATATGATCTCGTTATAGTAATGGGAGACCTCAATGCGAAAGTTGGTACACACAATACATATAATGGAAGAACAATGGGGAAATGCGGCAGCGGAACAGCAAACGAAAATGGGGATAAACTAATAAGTTTCTGTAGCATTAACAACCTGGTCATTGGAGGAACACTCTTCCCACATAAAGAAATTCACAAATTAACATGGGAATCACCAAATGGTCGGGACAGAAACCAGATAGACCACATCATGGTTAACGGTAGATGGAGACATGCATTACAAGATGTGAAGGTAAGAAGAGGTGCAGATGTGGGAAGTGATCACCGTTTAGTAGTAGCAAAACTGAAGGTGAAACTAAGAAGGGCTGCACCAACTGTAACTACACAGAAAAGGTTTGACATCAGCAAATTGAAGGACCCCCTTACCAGAAAAGCTTTTGCGGCCGACATAAAGAAACGATATCAATTTGCCAAAAGTCAGGAAAAGACATTGACTGATGATATAGATCAGAATTTCAACACCATTTCAACAATATACAAGGAAAGCAGCAAATCATGCTTGGGTTCCAGGAAACGAAGAAACAAGACTGGATAACACCAGAAACATTAAACACCATAATGATGAGAAAGGAAATGAAAAGAAAGAAAACAGAAGCGAAGTCCCCCAGGTTAAAGCAACTATATAGCGAACAGTACAGTCAGCTGGACAAGGAAGTTAAACGCCAAACCCGAGCCAACAAAAGGAATTTCCTAGACGATCTTGCAAGACAGGCAGAGGAGGCAGCACTGAGAAATGAACAAAGCACAGTATACAAAATAACTAAATTCATCAGCGGAAAAAGATATGTAAACAATATTACATTAGTAAGAGATAAGCAAGGTAATCTCATCACGACAGCAGAGGGACAAGAAACAAGATGGGCAGAGCACTTCAGAGAAACTCTGAACAAGGAACCACCAGAGACAAAACTGAATGTTCCTGATGCTGAAAATGATCTTGATGTTAATACAGACATTCAACGAAAAGAAGAAATCATCACATCAATCAAAGGGTTAAAGAACGGCAAAGCTCCTGGCCATGATAACTTAAATGCAGAGCTATTTAAGACAGACCCTGAGCTAGCAGCAGAACTATTAGAACCACTATTTGCACAAGTCTGGAAAACGGGGGACAACACCATCAGAGTGGAACAAAGGAATAATTGTCAAATTGCCCAGGGAGATCTTGCAGACTGCAATAATTGGAGAGGATTCACTCTTCTCTCAGTTCCCAGCAAAATACTAGGCAGGATAATTATACAGAGAATTTCAAAGGCATTAGACCACAAACTGAGGAAAGAACAAGCAGGATTTAGAAAGAACAGGAGATGTGTAGATCATATATTCACTCTCAGGAACATTATAGAGCAGTGCTCAGAATGGCAAAGACAGCTTTACATTAATTTCGTCGATTTTGAAAAAGCTTTTGACAGCATACATAGGGACAGTTTATGGAAAATACTGAGGGCTTATGGAATTCCAAGCTGCATAGTGTCAATCATAAAAAGCCTCTATGCCAACTTAACGTGTAGTGTTGGGCAGAACAACCTAACCTTTGAGGTGAAGACAGGAGTACGACAGGGATGCCCCTTATCAACCACTCTATTTTTAACAGTCATAGACTGGGTGATGCGCCAAACAACAGAGGGCAGTCCAAGAGGAATAAGATGGACTACATTTTCTACATTGGAAGATCTGGAATATGCAGATGACATTGCACTACTAGCACATTCACATCAACACATCCAGAAAAAAAACGGATAGACTTAATAAGTTTAGCCAGCAGGTGGGCTTGAACATCAATTTAAAGAAGTCAGAGGTCATGACGCTCAATGTGAGCAACCCTGAGCCCATATCAGTAAGGAATCAGCAACTGCTACAGGACAGATACCTTTCCATACCTAGGAAGCATAGTAACACCAGACGACGGGGCAGGCAAAGACATCAACATCAGAATGAATAAGGCAAGAACAGCCTTCTTTAGCCTAAACAACATCTGGAAGTCCTCTCAATACAGCACAAGCACAAAATTAAGATTATATCAGAGCTGTGTGCTTTCTGTGCTTCTCTATGGTGCGGAATGCTGGAGAGTCACAGAGAAGGAAATGTCGAAATTGTCCTCTTTTCACACAACATGCCTTAGAAAAATTCACCGAATCTTTTGGCCGAATACCATCACTAACCAAGATCTGCTTACTCGGAGCAAACAAGAGGACATGCACACCATCATAGCTGGCAGACGCTGGAGCTGGGTTGGCCATGTCCTCAGAAGAGACCCCGATGCCATCACAAGAACAGCTATGCTTTGGACCCCTGAAGGAAAACGAAAGAGAGGCCGACCAAAAACAACCTGGCGGAGGACTGTGGAGGCTGAGATGCAAAGAATGAACCAGAGTTGGGGCACTGTACGAAGGATGGCCAGCGACCGAGCAAAGTGGAATCAATTTGTTGTTGCCCTACAAGACGCCACTTCTACATGTGCTGGATATTGAGGCCTTGCCATATGGTCTGGTTGCGGACTATGTCTCTTCTTGTTACTTCAACCACCTTCCTCAGATACTTCATTTCTGAGGACCGGAGCTGGCTGTTATGTGTTGTAGTCATTATCCATGCCTCGCATCCGTACGTCAAGATTAGAACAAAGGTAGAGCGGTATACAGCCATCTTCGTCTTCTTGCCAACTTCTATTTTGCTGAGGAATCCTCGGTTTATGGTCTGAAAAAGTCTCCCTGCTGCTGCTCATCGGGTAGCCAATTATTCTTTGATTCCTCTCTTCCAGTCTATAACGGCTCCGAGGTATTTAAAGTGGTTGACCTGCTCCAGGACTTGTTCTCCAACCTTAATCTGATTCCTTCTTTCCTTTCGTGATATCACCATGGTTTTTATTTTGGAGCTGCTGATGACCATCACTTTCATCTCAAACTCTTCTTTCCCGACTTGCAACTTGGGTTGAAAATGGACTTCTGATTTAGCAATCAGGGCAACATCATCGGTGTGACGATATTTGTGTACGTCTTTCTACATTCTTCGTTCTCTCCTGCATTACCGACTTATTTCTTCATTATGCTCACGCTTCGGGAGCCGCGGTAGCATAGTGGTTAGTGCACTGGCTTCCTAGCTCAGTGGTCTATTGTTCGATCCCCAGATGAGGTGGGATTTTTTTAGACCGCAAAAGGCTCCTGGGTCGACCCAGCCCCAACTAGGTACCAGAGCAATTATGGGAAGATTAAGGCGGCCGGCGTGATGCTGACCACATCGCCCCTAGTGTGCCGATGGTCAAGAAAATATCGGCCTAAAACCATATTCCCAATATGCCTCAATGGGCGTGTAACGGGATCCCTTTCGTCCTATTATTTGGCACATGTTATGCACCTACATTCTTGCCAAGTCACTCCCAGACTTCTTTACGTTTCACCATGGGAATCGTAGTATTACAAGGCTAATTAGACAGGTCAGCGGATACTACTTTTATAACCTAAGTCGTCTAGCCGCCTTTGATAGAGACGGTCATTGTTGACACCAGGTGGTCTTGTACGATCGACGGAGAGAAAGTCAGATTGTCAGTCTGGGAAATTCGTCTGGGAGATGTACGTAAATACCGGTGATAATATGTATTCGCTTCCGATGGCCCATCTCTGTATCAATAATACAGATAACCCGTCTGGGGAGATTATGTTCGGAAAGGCATTAGCTAGGAAATAAGTTCACCGATGTGTTTGTGAGTTTGCACAAATGCAATCGGAAGTATTACTGCCATATTTGAAAGAGGTCACGAGTTTAAATTTTAAAATTAATATTTTAAAGCACGCAGGGGAGAGTAATGATTTAACATCCCGACCCACACAGTTCTAAAGAGACATGATTGGTCTTCTTTTTTTTTTCGTACGCCCGCTAATACTCGAGGCGAAATCTCAGGTTATTATTAATGTCTAACCTGACATTGATTTTACGTGAGTATCCCTTTTCTTGTACAGAGACAGGTGTCCACCATTCAGGCAGATACTCGCCGATTTCGGAGGTACCCATTAGAGCTGGGTCGGCTCAGGAGCCGCTAATCCCTGGTCGACACTCCTTCAAATGTACTCGCCAGGTCTCGAGTTAATCCAGTCCAAATCCCGGTCGATGAAAAATCCTCAAATGCCGTCTACCGGGTTTAATCCTGAATCACCCGGTCGCCAGAGCGGTGTGGTAACCACTACGCTAGCGCGGCTCCTATGATTGGTCTAAATCGAGAGCCTAACCTACACTTTAGATCTCATTGGCAAGTTTGTCTAAAATACCGTCTGGGACTTGGACTGAGAAATGGAAATATAATCTAGGGAAATCGGAGACACAAATCAAACTGCATTTTCAACAAACGTAAAGTAACAACTCCCAGTAGCCAGAGAGAATGGTCGGACAAAGAATTCCAAAATTAAAAGTTACATATCGAAGTATGTGGGCGTCTTTATAACTTAAAAGAGAACCCGCAATTGTAAATACAAAGACTGGATACTTACGGAATAAAAAACACAAGTCATAAGAGGGATTCTGAAACTACCACAGACCGAGTGTTCGAAGCATCAAATCAAAGTTGCTGTGTCCATTCTACTGTGCCAGGAGATTGTATATCCCATTTGGGGTAAGTTGTGAACTTATATTTTACAAAGTGAATGTGACATGTTACCTGCTAAGTGGTTATATGAGACATACGAGGCTGGCTACCTCAACATATGAAAATAGTATATTCATAAACCACTACAGCGAGCACTTTTTATTGCTTCTTGCTAGTCGTACAAAAAACCAACAGAAGAGGTGGCCATAGACTTCGATAGAATGGGGAAAAAATACAAAAACACACAAATAGTAATACGTCTTAAAAAGCGAAAGGGCAAAAAGAACCTATGTTGCGGCGACAAGGTCTTCGTCAGGGACAGACAAACAAGAGAAGGAGGGAAAGAAAATGAGAATTAAGTAGAGAACATGAAACTATAAAAATAAGAGAGAAAAAAACACTCCCTTATGTCCAATCACATGGTGGAGCAAAGATGGCTGCCACTGAACTGGAAAGCGGAAGTCGATAGTACATTAAAAACAAAAAAAATAACAAGTAATGAAAACAAGGACTGGAAAACAGAGTGAGGGGAAAAGTAGAAAAAAATATTTTTTTTTTTTAAATATTAAGAAAAAAAAAAGAAAAAAATATTTAAAAAAAAAAAAAATTGGTTTTAAATTTATATAGTGAGGTAAAAGCGATTATTAAAAAAAAAAAACCGTGGGTGATCGCAGTCAAAGTAGAAAGTCATAATACAACTGGGACTAGATAGAAAAAGGCGCCTCAGACAAAAGAATGTTGGGTATTCATACTGTGTGGTTTAAGGCAACCCATAAGATGGATGAGGCATTGTTCCTGGCAAAACCAACTATTGGCGTCCGAGGAACAGGATCTGATGGCTGTCACCTAGATGTCAGTGGCATCGTGGTGGCCAGGGCCATTGAAGTGAATGGCCACAGGTGTGGATTTCAACTGAGAGGTGTCTGCAGAATAGGTCGCCCAGTCGTGTGCCCGTTTGGCCAATGGAGCAGTGAGTACGTGAGTGATGATTACATCACATGTGCACAGTGTATATAGTATCATTTTGTGAGATATGTGTGCTTTTATAATGTTAGTTCAGGCAAATCATTTCACTTGCGCTGTCCAGACATATTTTCTCCATTTAAGTAACCAGAAGAATAACGGTGATTTCTAATCATATTCCCTGAGTTATCCTATGTATACTCATGAAGAATAATTATGCAGAGAGGCTAACATTTGTAGGTGGTCAGCGACACAATGCGTCTGTTAATCTGTAGTCGACAAATGTACTTTGCAGAGGCATTTGCTCTTTTGTTTTTCCTAAAGTTCGTTGTTCGAAGCTACAAGGCGGTTTTTAGTACCAGACCAGTCTGAAGTAAGAATCTTCGCCAATATCTTGTGATTCAAGAAGCTGGATTCGGCACCAACTACATACAGTGGACACGTTGTGAAGACACCCACCTTGACATTAGGAGTGACGTTCATCTAGCCGCTTCTAGAGAAGAGTTGACAACGACCCATTGCAGTACTCAGCCAGTTACGTTTTTTTTATCAGGCGCAAGCAACGGATAATAACCAACGGTCCCCAATTAAGTATCAGTGAAGACAACTTTTAAAACCTCCTAAAATCATCTTCATCCATATTTATTTAAATTTGTTAAAGACTAATCGATTATTAAATTTGTAATACGTTATTTTACACATTCATAGTTGATTCAGTTCTTATAGATAAGAGAGCGCATGTATGATCTAAAATCTGTAATACATATAGTTTCAGCCATAGAGCCAAAATACTTATGAAAGGAATTTCGCTGGATTAAACCAGTTGGTGGCTCGAACAAGCCACACCATTGCTTAAAACTTCACAAACGGTGCCGGGTCCGATATCCGTTAATAGTTATCTGCACTCTACAGCATTGTTCTTATCTTCTGAATTATCTTGTGAAACTACCTTGAGATTGAAGCATCATTATCCTACTATCTACATCTCTGCCAAGAGTAATCTTGTGCGAAGGGAGGCAAATCCCGTGACAATTGGCAAATGCAGAGCTCTGAAATACACACCTGTCTCATTTTCTAGTACTAAACTGAATACTTTCTTGTCCCCTCCTTAAGTGCTTTGATGACATCGTCCATGAGGAGAATGACAAGATAAGATGACAGAATAGTTCATTGTCTTACACCAGAGGTTGTCATGAACTCTTCTGACTTATGGTTTGCTGTCCTCATATAATTTCCGCAAGACTTGTAAAATCTCTGTTTGGCATGAATCAGAGGTGGTGGAATGTTTGTCTTTGCCAAGAAGTCCCAACGTTTGCTCCAGCGGACCTTGTCAAAAGCCTTTTCCAGGTCAAAGAAACAAAGATGCATCTCACCTTTATACTCAAGGACATTTTTCACTCAGCTGTTTGAGTGTGAAGATAAGGTCTTGAGTACTTCGGATTGTTTCGAAGCCACATTGGACCTCATCCATTTGTGGCTCAGCTAGGCGCCTGAGTCTCTGCTCCAGGATTCTAGAGTAAATGCTACCAGGGACACTGAGAAGAGATATGCCTCTATGATTTCCACATTGTTGGTTATCATCCTATATGAAAATGAGTGTTATGATGGCAATCTCTCAATCCTTTGGTATGGTCTTGTGCCACCAGGCTGCCTGTAGCACCCTCAGGAGTAATAGGTCGCCTACTGCTCCCATGTACTTAACCATATTTTGTGGTATACCATCATGTCCTACTGCTTTGCTCATCTTGATTTTCTCCTGCGCAGCTGTCATTTCTTCCATCTGGATGCCATCTTCGCCACTTTGATTACCTCTTCTGCGATAGTGCTTATCGTTTCTGAGGCTTGACTTTGCTCACCACCAAGGAGCTCTGAGAAATATTCTTTCCATTACTTCGTCTGGGGCAGTAAGCAATTTTGTCTTTTATAAATTTAAGAGGGAACTGTTTTTCCTTCCTCGTGTTTTTTAGGGTCTTGTAGAACAAGTTTTGGTTTTGTCAGAGTTTATGCCCCTTTAAAATGTTTTATCAATGTTTACGTCCCTCTAAAATGATTCCACAGTTTATGTCCCCCCTAAATGTTTCCTCACAGTTTGTGCCTTTCTAAAATGTTTCCTCACAATTTATGTCCCTCTATGTGTCCTCACATCTGAACTCCCTCTAAAATGTTCCCTCACAGTTTATGTCCCTCTAAAACATGTCATCACTGCTTCATTCATTCATAACCCTCCACTCCCAAAGGAGCATAGGCCTTCAACAAACACATGCCAAGTCCTCCTGTCACGTGCCATCATCTCAAGTTCTTTCCATGTTTTCCTCATCATTTTCACCTCTGTTTCCAACTCTCTTCTCCATGTACTTCTTGGTCTTCCTCTGCCTCTCTTGCCCTGGGGGTTCCAGAACAAGGACTGCCTTGTAATGCTATCAACAGGTTTCCTCAGTGTGTGTCCTATCCATCGCCATCGTCTTCTTCTCATTTCTTATGTTCCTCTAAAATGTTTCCTGGCAGGTTATGTCCCTCTAAAATGTTTCCTGGCAGGTTATGTCCCTCTAAAATGTTTCCTGGAAGGTTATGTCCCTCTAAAATGTTTCCTGGCAGGTTATGTCCATCTAAAATATTTCCTGGCAAGTTATGTCCCTCTAAAATGTTTCCTGGCAGATTACGTCCCTCTAAAATATTTCCTGGCAGTTTATGTCCCTCTAACATGTTTCCTGGCAGGTTAAGTCCATCTAAAATGTTTCCTCGCTGGTTATTTTCCTCTAAAATCTTCCCTCGCAGGTTACGTCCTGTAAAATGTTTCCTCGCAGGTTATGTCACTATAAAATGTTTTCTCGCAGGTTATGTTCCTCTAAAATGTTTCCTCGCAGATTATTTTCCTCTAAAATGTTTCCTCGCTGGTTATGTCCCTCTAAAATGTTTCCTCGCAGGTTATGTCCATCTAAAATGTTTCCTGGCATGTTATGTCCATTTAAAATGTTTTCTGGCAAGTTATGTCCCGCTAAAATGTTTCCTGGTAGGTTATGGCCCTCTAAAATGTGTCCTCGCAGGTTACGTCCCTCTAAAATGTTTTCTCGCAGGTTATGTCCTTCTAAAATGTTTCCTCGCAGGTTACGTCCCTCTCAAATGTTTCCTCGCAGGTTACGTCCCTCTAAAATGTTTCCTCGCAGGTTATGTCCCTCTAAAATGTTTTCTCGCAGTTTATGTCTCTCTAAAAAGTTTCCTGGCATGTTATGTCCCTTTAAAACGTTTCCTGGGAGGTTATGTCCATCTAAAATATTTCCTGGCAAGTTATGTCCCTCTAAAATGTTTCCTCGCAGGTTATGTCTCTCTAAAATAAAATGTTTCCTCGCAGATTATGTTCCTCTAAAATGTTTCTTGGCATGTTATGTGCCTTTGAAATATTTTCTAGCACGTTATGTCCCTCTAAGATGTTTCCTGTCTGGTTATGTCCCTCTACAATGTTTCCTGGAAGGTTATGTCCCTCTAAAATGTTTCCTGGTAGGTTATGTCCCTCTAAAATGTTTCCTCTCAGATTATGTCCCTCTAAAATGTTTCCTCGCAGGTTATGTCACTCTAAAATGTTTCGTGGCAGGTGTGTCCCTCTAAAATGTTTCCTGGCAGGTTATGTCCATCTAAAATATTTCCTGGCAAGTTATGTACCTCTAAAATGTTTCCTCGCATGTTATGTCCCTCTAAAATGTTTCCTGGCAGATTATGTCCCTCTAAAATATTTCCTGGCAGGTTATGTTCCTCTAAAATGTTTCCTCGCAGGGTGTGTCCGTCTAAAATGTTTCCTCGCAGACTGTCCCTCTAAAATGTTTCCTGGCAGGTTACGTCCTTCTAACATGTTTCCTCGCAGGTTATGTCTCTTTAAATGTTTCCTCGCAGGTTATGTCCCTCTAAAATGTTTCCTGGCACCTTATGTCCCTTTAAAATGTTTCCTCGCTGGTTATTCTCCTCTAAAATCTTTCCTCGCATGTTATGTCCCTGTAAAATGTTTCCTCGCAGGTTATGTTCCCCTAAAATGTTTCCTCGCTGGTTATTTCCCTCTAAAATGTTTCCTCGCTGGTTATGTCCCTCTAAAATGTTTCCTCACAGGTTATATCCGTCTAAAATGTTTCCTGGCATGTTATGTCCCTTGAAAATGTTTTCTGGCAAGTTATGTCCCTCTAAAATGTTTCCTAGTATTTTATGGCCCTCTAAAATGTTTCCTCGCAGGCTACGTCCCTCTAAAATGTTTTCTCGCAGGTTACGTCCGTCTAATATGTTTCCTCGCAGGTTATGCCCCTCTAAAATGTTTCCTCACAGGTTACGTCCCTCTAAAATGTTTCCTCGCAGGTTATGTCCATCTAAAATGTTTCCTAGCAGGTTACGTCCCTCTAAAATGTTTCCTCGCAGGTTACGTCCCTCTAAAATGTTTCCTCGCAGGTTAAGTCCCTCTGAAATGTTTTCTCGCAGTTTACGTCCCTCTAAAATGTTTCCTGGCAGGTTATGTCCCTCTAAAACGTTTCCTGGCAGGTTATGTCAATCTAAAATATTTCCTGGCAAGTTATGTCCCTCTAAAATGTTTCATCGCTTGCTATGTCCCTCTAAAATGTTTCCTCGCAGGATATGTCCCTCTAAAATGTTTCCTGGCATGTTATGTCCCATTAAAAGGTTTTCTCGCAAGTTATGCCCATCTAAAATATTTCCTGGCAAGTTATGTTCCTCTAAAATGTTTCCTCGCAGGGTATGTCTTTCTAAAATGTTTCCTCGCAGGTTATGTCCCCTAAAATGTTTCCTGGCATATTATGTCCCTTTAAAATGTTTTCTCGGAAGTTATGTCCCTCTAAAATGTTTCCTGGCAGGTTATGTCCCTCTAAAATGTTTCGTCGCAGGTTATGTCTCGCTAAGATGTTTCCTGGCAGGTTACGTCACTCTAAAATGTATCCTCGCAGGTTATGTCCCGCTAAAATGTTTCCTGGTAGGTTATGGCCCTCTAAAATGTGTCCTCGCAGGTTACGTCCCTCTAAGATGTTTCCTGTCTGGTTATGTCCCTCTACAATGTTTCCTGGAAGGTTATGTCCCTCTAAAATGTTTCCTGGTAGGTTATGTCCCTCTAAAATGTTTCCTCTCAGATTATGTCCCTCTAAAATGTTTCCTCGCAGGTTATGTCACTCTAAAATGTTTCGTGGCAGGTGTGTCCCTCTAAAATGTTTCCTGGCAGGTTATGTCCATCTAAAATATTTCCTGGCAAGTTATGTACCTCTAAAATGTTTCCTCGCATGTTACGTCCCTCTAAAATGTTTCCTGGCAGATTATGTCCCTCTAAAATATTTCCTGGCAGGTTATGTTCCTCTAAAATGTTTCCTCGCAGGGTGTGTCCGTCTAAAATGTTTCCTCGCAGACTGTCCCTCTAAAATGTTTCCTGGCAGGTTACGTCCTTCTAACATGTTTTCCTCGCAGTGTTATGGACTCTTTAAATGTTATTTCCCTCTAAAATGTTTCCTCGCTGGTTATGTCCCTCTAAAATGTTTCCTCACAGGTTATATCCGTCTAAAATGTTTCCTGGCATGTTATGTCCCTTGAAAATGTTTTCTGGCAAGTTATGTCCCTCTAAAATGTTTCCTAGTATTTTATGGCCCTCTAAAATGTTTCCTCGCAGGCTACGTCCCTCTAAAATGTTTTCTCGCAGGTTACGTCCGTCTAATATGTTTCCTCGCAGGTTATGCCCCTCTAAAATGTTTCCTCACAGGTTACGTGCCTCTAAAATGTTTCCTCGCAGGTTATGTCCATCTAAAATGTTTCCTAGCAGGTTACGTCCCTCTAAAATGTTTCCTCGCAGGTTACGTCCCTCTAAAATGTTTCCTCGCAGGTTACGTCCCTCTGAAATGTTTTCTCGCAGTTTACGTCCCTCTAAAATGTTTCCTGGCAGGTTATGTCCCTCTAAAACGTTTCCTGGCAGGTTATGTCAATCTAAAATATTTCCTGGCAAGTTATGTCCCTCTAAAATGTTTCATCGCTTGTTATGTCCCTCTAAAATGTTTCCTCGCAGGATATGTCCCTTTAAAATGTTTCCTGGCATGTTATGTCCCATTAAAAGGTTTTCTCGCAAGTTATGTCCATCTAAAATATTTCCTGGCAAGTTATGTTCCTCTAAAATGTTTCCTCGCAGGGTATGTCTTTCTAAAATGTTTCCTCGCAGGTTATGTCCCCTAAAATGTTTCCTGGCATATTATGTCCCTTTAAAATGTTTTCTCGGAAGTTATGTCTCTCTAAAATGTTTCCTGGCAGGTTATGTCCCTCTAAAATGTTTCGTCGCAGGTTATGTCTCGCTAAGATGTTTCCTGGCAGGTTACGTCACTCTAAAATGTTTCCTCGCAAGTTATATTCCTCTAAAATGTTTCCTTGCAGGTTACGTCCCTTTAAAATCTTTCCTCGCAGGTTACGTCCCTCTAAAATGTTTCCTCGCAGGTTACGTCCCTCTACAATGTTTCCTCGCAGGTTATGTCCCTCTAAAATGTTTCCTCGCAGGTTACGTCCCTTTAAAATGTTTCATCGCAGGTTATGCCCTTCTAAAATGTTTCCTCGCAGGTTGTCCCTCTAAAATGTTTCCTCGCAGGTTATGTCCCTCTAAAATGTTTCCTCGCAGGTTATGTCCCTCTAAAATGTTTCCTCTCAGGTTATGTCCCTCTAAATTATTTCCTTACTGTTCACATTTCGTGACATTGTCTTCCTTGTCGCAAAGTTTGTTTACAATACATCTTAAAGCAACCCCGCGCAGTCTTATTGACCTATCATCTATCGCGAATCACGGGACAAGCAGACGCAAACGATAAGCGTTAGGCAAAATGGATATATTGACACATATTGGTTTGTCGAAGACTAGTAACGACCGGATGGGATATAAGGGATCAGAATGGAATTATTGTGAAAAGGATTTCACCTTTGATTCCAGGAGAGGATTGTGAATAAATTTATATAAGGAACAACGGTAGGGGTTTATCATGTACATAGATAAATGCTGATTACTGGTGTCTACAACTGAGGTGAAAGCATGAAAACCCACATCTGCTGAAAATAGAAAATTAAAGAAGTGACAGATTGTGGAAATACATGGATAGGAAGATAGATCTAAATCGGCTGAATAAAACAAGATAGGTTGGAACAGGATCGATAGTGTAAAAGCTGAGAATGATGAAGGGAAAGTTTCAAGAAACGCACACCTCTTCTAAAATCACCGGTTCGATCAGAAAATTTTAGACCTAGTCTTAGACTTTGACGTCAGTACCTCTCGGCCGTACGATGGGAGCCAATAAAAAGCGGAGCGCTAAATTGAAAAGACACACAATGAAAGAAAGTTTGAGACAGACTGGATGCAGAGTTTGCTACTACGCCTTTGCCATCTGAATTGTGAGCAATCTGCCAAATGATTTAAGTCCAGTGTCTGTTTTCTGAAGACTGAGGGTAAGCTGAAATTATGTTAACTATCATGTATATTATTTATTTATTGCAGGGTAATATATGATGTGTATTAATTTTGTGTAGATGCTAAGAATTGCCTCAGTATTTCAGTTTGCACCTGATGTGAAGGATCAACCATATTCAGGAATATTAGAAGATCTGTGTTTAATATTTGGAAGGATCAAACTATAAAATAGTAAAAGGATGTACAGGAGAGGATCAAACCAGATGATGGTTAATACTTATAAATAATTGAAATGTTAATACTAATCCTGTATCACTGAAATGATGTCCTTACTTACAATGACTGTATAACTTTAACATCTGATGAGTGACAGGCCTGACATCTGTGCTAGTCAGTTACAAATCTAGCCAGATACTAGCCAAGACAGGATATGGTATTTCAGGTTTCATATAACAACTCAAACCAGACTGTCAAGTATCAGAAGCCTGTGTTGTTCATCAGAGGCAATCCCACAAAAGTGCAGGACCCCAAAGAGTGAACTACAGCTGGTCATTGGTACCCCTATAGCTGGGTCTACCAATGCCGATAAATACAGTGACCGTTCAGTGTTAGCACTATCAAGATTCAAAGATAAGTGCCAATTAAGGCACTGACAGAATCAATATATAAACCAACAGCCAATGTTTGTGATAAGAAACAAACTTCTACAACAGTATTCCAATTATTGTAGAATTCAGTCAACTGATGACAGTAATCTGTAAAGTCACAGGTCTAAGAGAACAGTGATATAGTAATATTGATTCCAGTATTCATTAACTTTACTATACAAGAGGATATTGTTCAAGATCCAGAAGTGTAAAGGACAATAATACTTATTAAAGTTGCTAAAGGACTTTGTTTCAAGTAAATAAATTTTCCAGAAGGAAAGCCATTCCTACCAACACATTAGTTAAGAAATAACATTAATGGTGTGACTATTTTGTGTATATTCAAATGCTCATTTCCAAATAGCAGAAAAAGAAGATTAATGTAAATATTAAAAGATTATAATTGTACCTGAGGACGTATTCACTTTTTACAATTGTGTTTAAAGTAAATGTTCATTTTATTTATCCCCTAGAAATTAATTAATCGTAAGAAAGTCAAAGGGAGGAGACACCTTAAATCCTGGTACTACTTCTTACCACCTGGGCCAGGATTTTCACAGTCTTGTTGTTGTTGTTGTTTTGATGCGTTGATGGGTGGAGAGCGGGCTCTTATCATCTGTCCATTCTTGCCTCTTCTCATTCCATCTTGACGGTTGCTGATTTTTATTTATATTAGTATTTGTCCATTATATTTTCTCTTTTGTGTTGTTTATAGATAACTATTGTCCTTTACACTTGGTTTTAATTTGTATTGGCATTTGTTCTTTTTGAGTTGTTGCCCTATTTTTTTCTATACCTCGTTGTCTTTCCTTGTCCTATGAGTAGTTAGTTTTTTGTTAATGCTTTGTTAGTTCTTGCCGTTTAATTTTTATTTAGTTAGATGTTTTTCCTGAAGTACTAACCTCATATGTTTTCCTTTGTTTTATGTATATATCTTTTAAGTATTGATTGGGCATCTCTTGGGGCATCTATACTTAAAACCTTATCACCTGTTAAGTCTATATTGTGATTTCTATAGTAAGTTTTTAATTCAAGCCTTTGTTGTTCATACTTTTTACAGTGGATCAGGTAGTGGTCTATGTCATTCTCTTCCTGACATTCTTGGCAGTGTGGTTCTTCTATCATAACGTATGCTGCACCGAGACGGAGACGCCACAGTTTTTTGTTCGAAGGTATCTTTAATTCTTCTCTGACCTGGCACGTCCTCGTTGGTTCATTCAGCAGTTTGAACGCGTGTCTGCCTTTTCTACTTTCCTTCCATGTTGTCTTCCATTCTTCTTTTATAGTTTCCTTCACTTGGCTCTTGATCTCCGACCTTCCCAGTCCTGCTTTTATATTGTTTTTACTTGTTCTTCCATTCTTGGCATTCTGGTCTGCCAACACGTTGCCAGCAATACCTATGTGTGCTGGAACACACACTAGCCTGACACTACATCCTCTGTTCCCTAGTGATGTATTAATTGCTAGAATTTCTTCCTTTATGTCTGGCCGGCTACATTTACCTGGGTGTTCTAGTGCTTGTAGTGATGATAGTGAGTCTGTAAATATCGTAACAGCTTCTGGTGGGTTATCTTCGATTATTTCTAGACTTTTAAGAATTGCTACCATCTCTGCGGTAAAAATCGATGCTCCTTCCGTTACATTGTAGCTCTTTTTTATTCCCCATTGTGGTATTACAACTCCAGCACCTAGTTGCCCACTATCACCCTTGGATCCATCAGTGTAGACGGCCAGACTTTGTTTAGTTAGTTGATCTATGAACCTTCTACTTATCATTTTGGCTTCCTTATCTTCTATGTTTTGTTTGATCTTTTCAGTGAGTGAGTAGTCTATGATTGGTGTTTTTAGTTCCCAGGGTGGTATTTTGCTTCTGTATTTATTACTATTTTCAATTGTGTTTGATAGTTCTTTGAACTGCGTTAGGTCTTCTATAGTTCTCCACCCTGTTGGATATCTATCTTTATTTAAGGGGACGTCCCATACACTTGGTTGGTTTTTGACAAATGCTTTATGTGCTGGGTGGGTCACTTCTTGTGCTACTTTACTCCAATAATTTAATCTTAGTTTTTTCCGTCTTAGACCAAGGGGAGGTATGCCGAGAGCTACTTCTAGAGCTTCTACTGGTGTTGATATAAATGCACCTGTAATGGTTCTCATGGCTGCATTTTGAATCCTGTCCAGTTTTCACAGTCTGACTATTTCTATGATATACATACACCAGGGCTTATTTCTAAGACTGGGGTATTACTTTTAAGACCAGAACTCTTGACTGGCGTACTGTCCTGGTATCATCTGATACACCTGGATATCCATCTACTATCAACAATAAAATAATTACATATAAACTTAAAAAAGCCTCTCGTTACATTCCTCTTATTCACGTTAGCGCTAAATTTCTTTTTTTTTTTAATGTCTCTGCACAAAGACTATATTTCTACCAATTCTGTGTTTTTTTTTTTCTCTCATTCTGTCTTTCTTTTGTTTCCCTTTCCTTCATGCTTTCCTTTCAGCACTATCAGAAATTTCAGCGTCAATACCTCAGCGCCTAGAAGAAATAACAGTGCTGTTAATGAACACATCCTAATCTGTACCCTGCTGTTATGCAGTGCAATGGCCGTGGGCTTAGAAAAGCAGCTTGCCAGTGTGACATGATCAGAGCATATGAACATATCAACAAATTGTTATTCGTTCGCGAGCAAACATACATCGTCAACCATGTTAAGAAATATAAACACGCCGTAAAATTAATGAAAACAATATGGAGCAAACCGAAAGAAAAGGTACAAACAGTATGAAGGAAAGAACACACAAAACATCTGTAAGCGCTCAGCATGATTTGAGCTCAGTCATTCATTTTCTATGCCCTATTCTAGAATTGTTGCCGTGAGCGTCATGGATACAGATTTTGTCAGCCTTGATTTCAATGCTTGTGCGGTCAGTGCAGGAAATCCAGGTCCCAGTTACCTGTCAGGGATATATCGTTGCACATCTACGACACTGGTAAGTCAAACTCCCCATTGATTATTCACAGGTAAGTCAAAATCCCAACTGATAGGTCACAGGTAAGTCAAATGCCACACTGATAGGTCACAGGTAAGTCAGATTGTAACGTTTTCTTATTTATTGAGGAGAACGACTACAGACCACAGCAGACGTGTATGCTGGCTTGTCTGATAAACAAGGTCCGTGGCTTGTAATTTACAACTAGCAGGGATCTGTAATAATTTTTGATAATTCCAGTGGCTGACAGAAATGGTAATGTATAAACGGTAGAAAAAAGTGATGAAACACTAGCTCTTTAATGTACCATGTGTCCAGTCTATCAGATGAATTATTCCCAAATTTTTCTAAGTGTACAGCTAACAACCTCGCTAGATGAAAATGTGTCTGACAGAATTAACATAATAATCACGTGACGTGAAGGATTATTTAATTCAGAATTTCTTAACCTTCGTGATCCATGAATGTCCGTGTACATAATCTAAAATTAATTTTAAATGTTTAATTATGCGATTGTGTTCTTTTTTCCAAGTATCACTGATCCAGTCTTCACTCCGACAATCAAATCGATCCACAGTACAAAAAACGGTTAAAAGACCCAAGTCTAATAGGTCACTTAAATCTCTCGTGTCTTACACTCACGCTTTTTGTCAATTTGATGTTAGATGTTTTTACTGCAAGGTATTCTCACGGGAGGACGGGAGGCAAGTTTAATTATTTCTTTTTTTCCTTGTGGAAAGAGATTGCATTATACTTTTTTCTTTTAGAGCGTGGATGTGTTTGTTTAGTGGCGGAGTTGAGCAGACGTACATTCCTGTGGTTGCCCCGCTACCAAACCGAGCACATTACGTGTTAGTTGTGCCGGTTAGGTTAGTGCACACGTTGTTGTGCATGTTTTGTGACTTTTTGCGTCTTGTGTAAGCGTTGTACTCTTATGTCACTTACTTGCTATCTTGTACATGTGTTTAGCTATTAATCCCTGTTTTTCGGGTGTTAATAGTCACGGATTATACATAGCAGTCTACTTCTGTTAAATTCTAATCTGTCGTCTTTTCTCGCGTGACTGTTCTTTGCTGCTTGTGTTATTGTGTTTTTCTATCATTTCCATTGTTGTATGTCTGCTACATTCACTTATCTATATATTACAGAGGTTATTTACTTGTGGTATTAAGTCATTTGTACAGAAACACAAATTCAGAGTGCTGTATGTTTAAGACTAAGTAATAGGACTTATTGTTGAGTTCATCTAAGACGAAGTAAGTGAACACAAGCTAATAGCTTAGTGTTGGGATTCTCGTTGTGGAATCATTTCAGAGTGCTACATGTTAACGACTGAGTACGTGTCATTTCACTGATCTGTATACAGGTCCATAAACTGTTTGTCATTACTTGTAGGGTACCGGGTCTTTAGTCAGGGATATTTGGAGTACCTACATTATCTTGAGTATAAGAGATATTGTTTGAGTGTAAGGACCTATTGCTGAGTCCATCAAACGTCGACTAAGTGAACACAATCCAAGCGGCTAAGTGTTCTTATTGTGAGTATATTAGAATATAAATCAGAAGTATTTTTGAGTATACTATAGATTATATATTGATACTTAATATCATGGAGATGTCACAGTTTGTTCAGTTGGGGAAGGAGTGTGGCTACACTGGAAATAAATTGATGGATTTTGCTAAGGCGGAATAGCACTCAAAGGAGAACCAATATGCTGTAAGAGATTTGGGTGCCGAGGAGCGGGAACGCAATAAGGAGATAGAAGAAAGGAAGATCGCAGCTGACAGATAGTCAGTAGAAAGGAACAGAGAGTTAGAAGAAAAGAAGATCAAATCAGACACAGGGAAAGAGAAAATACAAGCTAATAAAGAGATTGGATTAAAACCGTTAGAAATGGGAGCGCTTTCGAAACAAAGTACCGAGTGCGGATCAGGATTTCGAAGACTTTATCTCGAAAATTAAGCTTTTGCTTAACAGATTGATTGAGATGGGGGCATCATTAAAGATTACGAAAGCATTGTTGATCTGATGTTACGGACAAGGTCTTGTCCTCATGCTCAGCAGAGCTGGTTTCTTTTTTCCAGGAACGTAAGCCAAAACACATTGATTCCATGTCACAGTTGGGCCATCATTACGTCCCGGCCCATCCAGGCAAGCCTATCCATCGGTCCAGCAACCCTGATGGTGTGATCTCATGCGTTAGGAAGGTCTCTCGAGACGACCTTTATGGCAGCGTCGTTCTAGCAGCGCCGATAGGTTTACTAAGCAAATCTGACAGATCGACCCTTCAGAACGAATCAAAGAAATGCAATTATGAGAACTTTCAAACTCGCCAGAGTTACCAGCTTAGATGGAACAGAAGTCCGTCGATAAGTGATAGTGACGAAGACGGGAGACATTCGCAGAAACACGTTCACTTCAGCGATTCATGCGCTTCAGATAGTGAGTGCTATCCAAGGAAATCCACCAGACAAAGAAGTGAATCCTCGGAGAGCCGAGAATCCGATTCTGATGCTCGCGCGGTCCGTAAGAATCGAGAAAACTATCGGGCGAGTATGCGGGTTTCAGATGGTGAATCCAGATCGTCATCGGCTAGCAGTCCTAGCAAGAGTACACGTGGCGAATCAAAAAGGGAACGCAGATGATCCAATTGTAATGGCAAGGGACATGATTCAGACGTGTGTACAACTCCCATCGAACACGCGAATTCCGGGTATGTGTTAGACAATCACCAGCGAGGACTGTTTGGGGTGCCGACCACTATTTCATTTTGAAAAGAGGGTAGTTCTACGATGCAGACATGCATTACCGTGTCTGTCTGCGGTCCACGAGACTGGCAAATTTGCGCTCTACAAAGGTTCGGTGGAGAAGAAACAGTCTCGGTGATGAGAGAACAGAGTGTACTACTTGCGTCGTTCTTGCATCGACGAATTCTGCCTCACAGGCAAAACTGTAAAGTGTACCACATTGGGGGACAAAGTCGAGTCTTACTCCCAGGCGTGCATTAATGTGAACACCCCGTTTCTGTCCGGTTAGGTGAATGCTTTTGTCCTCGATAATATTGTAGCCGATTTGATCGTCAGTAATGTAAGAGGAGTGCATGACGTAACGGGAGATGTTGGAGCGGTGTCCCAGCAACACCATGTTCCCGTGTCGGACAGTCAGGTGATTGCGCTATCACCATCTGAGAGGAAAGTGTATCAGCGACAGGCTACGGGGCAGGCATCCACTAATACTCAGAATCGTGTGCCAAGGCGCAGGAATAAAACTGTAGAGGTGTGTCTGAGGGCCTGTTAGCTAGTGATCGCACGGTACGTTCCGTAACGTCCCTCTGAGTGTTAGTTGGCGCTCACAGACGATTGTTTAATAACGTCGCACCGGTGAAGTTCGTGGAGGTGTTGTCGTTGCGAGACAATACGAAAGTAGCGAGAGTGACGTTCGCGAACGACTGGGGTGCGCGTACCGCAGTCAGGTGGAAGCGCATGTCGTTGCTTGACAAACCACCTGCTGATTGTCCAGCAATAGTGATTCCGATATCTGATTGTCCTACCATTTCCGAGATATTCGTTTAAGCACATGATGTATATCGTTTCGGTTAACGCGAACCGAATATAAGAGTCTGACCCACTCCACCAGCACTGCTCTACTAAATGAATGAGCTGCAGATAGAGATGTTGTAATTCCTGTGTATGATATAGGGATAGTGACATAATTTTTTTGCCTGATATGTAATATTTTCATGGTGTATTTGGCCATAAAGGCAAGTTAAACACTTTTTGAATTTATATGATGTAGATGTGTTGCACTCAAAAATATTCTATCATGTAATTGCTCAATGTATGTATCTATGAGGGCTGGAGATTCTATGTATATGTCAGCCCGACAGTTTATTAAAGAGTGCAGGGCAGCACGAGTCAATTTTTTGCGCAGCACCTCCCATGTTTCTTTTTGTGTGTATATACTAAGGAAACACTGTTCAGCATACTGAGATGTTCATGTATCAGCGTTATAGAGTCCCAGATGTGGGCAAAGAGAGCGCTTCTGTGCGGTTGTCTGGTTCCCCGCATTTGTGGAGGAGACCAAGCCCCAGCATCTTCTGAAAACTCTGTTTTTTTCTTAAGGAGGAGGTGGATGTCACGGCACGTTTTACTGCCGTTTTGACTGGTATGCTTGGTTGTAAGCCAAGCTATGTTTTCCTGGTTCGTGAACGAAACTCGAGATGTTTGAGTTCCGGTACAAACAACCCGTCATGTGATGTCACGTGACGAGGTTGAATTTTGGAGCAAAAGAAGCCACAGAGGATTAGAGTCTTGGTAGCCGTCTCGTAGAGACGGGCTTTGGAAAGCCGGTGTGTTACCGTATGTTGGTCTATGGCGGGACAGTGAGTAGTTGCCATTGTTAATTTAGTCCTGGTGTATTTAATCTGATTCAGAACTATTTTGCTCTACGGAGTTGTCAGATATATTTGCTGTTATTGTCATTCTCGCATTGTGTGTGATATTTATACGAGAATGTTATACTGTAGTTCGCCTCGTCGCTCATTATGCTGAGTGATGGTCAGACTTGACTGCGAGGCTGATCGGAGAATTTATATATACTGTACTATTTACATTAGTAGCACATGCATATTTTGTATCTCATTCTGGCAACTTTTGAATAAAGTGATAATGGCTGTTTGAGCTTGCCTTTATTAGTGTCAACATTGTTCGTAAAGCCCTTAGCGTTTACGAGTCTTATTGTTCCTGTCCTGCATGAAGTTCAGACGTGCAGTGGTAGTGTGTGTATTTGTATTGTGTTGACACACTATACATCACAAATTTGACAATAAGTAATAGTAAAAGAGTGATAAGATAATATAACCTTGGTCGAGGAAAGCGTCAACAATGAATACTGGAAGAATTAGCGATAAATGGAATGGTAGAACAATAATGCCAGAAGGATTGAAGACCAGAAAATGATAACAAACTTACTTCGTGACAGAAAGACTAAATAATGACGAAATAAGGAACACCATAAAGCTCCGATCAGATGACAAAACTGCTGCCTACAGATGAGGTTATGAAAACATCGACATCAGCCAACAAAAATGGAATCCAATGGACTCTGACTAAACGGCATGATGATCTACATTCTACCATAGACCTGGCTCTGCAGTACAATAACCGTAATCACAAGCACGACATGATGAAATTACTTCATGAGAGGTCACAGCAAGTTGGTGCAAAAATACACAGGGAAAAGAAAAGAATAATCAATGCAGGAAACGATGAAAGGATTGCTCTTGAAGAAACACTTCAACAAGATGTCGAATCATACACTTATCTTGGCAGTAATTTAGCAAAGGTTTGAGAGGTAGAAAGTGATATCAAAATAAGAATACAAAAGACAATAGATGGAGATTAAAAGGAACCAGCTCCCACATATAAATGTTGTTCTTTTTATGTACACTTAACTGCTGTTACGATGTATGACACACCTAAGTTGTAGTCTCCAATAGGTTGTCTCTTTGTGTTACTGTCTGTTCAGGATTATTTTTTTTATTGCTGTATGTGTATATTATTGCTGCTGTTTGACATAACTGCTGATTCTGCTGTTTATACTAGTGTTCGCATATCAGTGGCTATGGCTTCAAGCGTGGAGGATACGCGTGCGCGTGCAAACCTGGACAGAGATATCCCTGGTACGTGGAGCAGCCATACCAGGGCGCGGACATTGAGGCCGCTACAGAGGACGAATATCAGAGCGATTTTGCGTGCACTCCAGCAAACTGTAAGTTCTATTATAATTATCAAACGTGTCAGTAAACAACATTGTCATTAACGTCACGGATTACTGTGTATGTCTCTACGAGTTGTTTGGATTGGTATGGTATTAAGGACTATCTTCATTGCACACGGACAACTCCATCAATGCCCCAATCTCCAACCTTAGATCACACAAGGAGGATCTCAGCACTGTGCACTAACTCCGTAGCATCTGCGAGTTGGTGGGTAGGTTTCCTAATTTTCAAATTTTGCCACGGCAGAGGCTGTATGACCTACTCTTCACGATTTCCAACTGCCGAGATATTTTTAACGTGCGCAACTTGCACACGGGATCTCCTATTTTTTCACCCTTATCTGAGACGGCTAGGCATCCGATCTCACTACCCAGGAGATCAGGGGGAAGTATGACATCATTAGGAACCACTGGCTCTGATCAACATATTAACATCAATTATATTCCCTGTACTAGAAGCGAACCCGGTACCTTAAAAATTTGAGGCGAACAGCCTTTTAGCCATTCCACAGGTGAACCTCTTAGCCATTTCGACGGGTAGTTAATTAATGCAAGGGCTTCATTTACTTATCCGTAACCTTTCAACTCTCCCCGAAGTATAGACGTTGAACAACAACTCGTCAAGCCTACTGACATGTGTCATCCTTTGAAACTCTTGCACGTAATTATTATCGCCACCTTGTTCATGTCTAATCCCAATCCTCATGTGTTTTTCGTCTCCATCTATTTATCTTACCCTGGTGATTCCAGAACAAGATCTACCTTGTAATGCTATCAACAGGTTTACTCAGAGTGTGACCTCTTCAATGCAGCATCTTATCCCCATTTCTGGTTTACAGATATTTGATAGAAGTTTGACGATGGTGTAAGAATATGACTGCAAAATACTTGGTACTAACTCTACGTGTTGTTTTAAATTTGTACCTGAGCATATTGTCACGGCATTGCCTCCCCTGTTTTGCAGTAGTGGTCCAACAGTGGCCAAAACTCAAGAGTATCTAATATAGGTCTTCAAAGGTGTCTACCTTCGCACATAATTATTCTTGGCAGAGTTGTAGATAGAAGAATAATGAGGCTTCTATCACAAGGGAGTGTTCATAAGATATTTCAGAAGTCAAGAACAATACTGCGTTGGGCAGGGCAATTGTTAACTTTTATCTGATACGCCGCCTTTTATGAAACATTGAGCAATTATTGATTTCAGCTCGTTCAAGCCCCCACCGTGATTTACCCAGTGGAAGTCTTCTTATGATGGTATAGCTCTGTTTAGTGTGTATTTAGTAAACTGACTGAGACAGACATGCAGTACATTTAAAATGATTAAATCGACGTTAAATGTGTATATTTACAAATAACAAATTTAATAATCAACTAAGTTTTAACAGTTTAAAAACATTGAACATTAAATAATCTTTAACAGAAAATACTCATCACCCTGTGATAGTATGGTGTTTTATGTAAGAAGTCACTTGGCAGCTTTTAGGTTTGACTTAGCTGCAAATGGTAGTTTCTGCTTTCGCTGGGATTTTGGGTTCTGTGCACATAGGTCACTTGAGCTCTCGTGTCTCTGGTCAAAATTAAAGGCTCAGTCCGTTCCAAGTAAGATCAAGGAGTAATTGCAAATCTGGTCCCGCGTCTCTAAGATCCTCTGATGATGGTGTCTAGTTCAACGTCAGGCCACTTCTACCCTCACTTTGTTCCAGAGATTAGTACCCTCACTGGTACCATCAAGTATTATGGTAAAAGAAGAGAAACGAATACCCTCTGAGTATTGAGTTTCCCGACACTTACTTATGTGTCCCCATCTTCCTATTCCACCATCCCATCTACCTCAGAATTTACCCTCGATGAGAATTAAGCTTAATCCCTCGAGAGAAAACTTTTTTTACATTTAAATTAATTAGCTTTACTTTTACTTTACATTTAAATGACACGGTTAATAGTATATATATAATATGTTTACATTTACATCTCCACTGGTTGAAAAATGTTCACAATATAGATAGAATATGTTTTCATTTACATCTACACTGGTTGAAAAGCTTTACAATTGCATTAATTTTATATTGTAGATGTCTAAAAGACATCTACACTGGTTTATAAATGTAAATATTATAATTAGGATGTACATCATTTCTTTCAACTTTTCCTCCCTACTCCATATGGAACTTGGGACTACATATGCTTTTTAGTTCTCTTTAAGAAACTACCAATAAAGCAGTCACCAGCCCTTGCAGTGGTGATTGATTAAATCGTCATTCTATATACTTAGGTTGCCAGCCTCAAATGACTTGGACATCCACTAGCAATTTTCACGTATTAATATTCACGTGGCAATTTATACATATTAGTTCACGTGTTAGTAATGAAAAATATAGAATGTAAAATGTACAACTTACGCCAATCTTGGCTCACAAACTGTTTGCTCAGAGGAAAAAGGATGTTAGAGAGGCCTTTATACATATTGCTCTTGGGAGTCGTTACTTTAACAATAAATTCCCACTATGACTCCGTGTTTTAGATTCCTGAGATTCCGGTTGTCCTTGTTAAATGGTAGAGTTTATTCTGGACTCTGAATTCCAAAAAATTGCTGAAACAATGTCCGGTCTGATACATGGAAATGATTTTAGTCCTAACTGGCAGTCTGTTGGTCGTATTGGCAAGTGATTCTCACAGTGAACTAGACTTGAAACAAACCAGGTTATATTGCCTGTCTTTCCCCGCATTTGTTTGTTTCGATGTTAAGCAGAGCGCCAATCGTTTCAAACATGCGTGTTTTGTGGGATAATTTCAAAATTATTTCCGCATGAAATTCTGTGCGTGATGCAAAAGGTCACCTATCCCATATATGGAAGTGTCACCTCCGAATATTCTCGTCACTGATTACTAATAACGTCTTACTTTTATGTCAAGTAATATCTTCGTAATACTGCTATCCGGATGCTATTACCTCATTCCGTCTTCCAGGTGCATGTCTGTAATATGTCAGCAGACGAGTAATTTATCTCCCCGTCTTTGTGCGAACACGGACCCTCGTGTACCCATCTGGGCTGTGCCTCTTTACGACAGTAATTACGAAATTCCAATCGACATATCAGCACTAAATAAACTGGCTGTACGTATGTCGTGCTAATCCGGTGCGGCCAAGGTTTGGTACACGAGAATTTTACCAACATGACTGTCGTTCAATATTGCATCACCTGTCTACTCTCTCAGCAGGGATGGTCAAGTAAACAGACAAGACGAATTCTTACTGAAAGGAGAGAAAGAATGTTTGAAAATACAAAATATCTGCTACATAGCAGAGAAAGAAAGAGGTGCCGACCACTTAAAAGCATGCAATTAGTCATTACAACAAATGTAACTCATTGCTGCCGTAGTGAAGATCGACCCAAAATAATGTCACAGTCGTGTATTTGATATCTACATTGTTTATCATTATCATATTCGTCAGCATCATCTTTGGCCTTCTGCTCTCTATAGAGTATAAAGGAGGAGTCGGCAATCCAGAAGCTCTAGGGATCTACTTTATGAACACTGAGCTGTCTAAAATCTTCCTTGATAAAATCATGTTTGCTTTAAGGTTTCAGATTATTCGGAATTTGGAATAAATCCAGCTATTATGTAACTTCTATCTCTGCCACACAATCTGTTACCTGTAATCCCTTCATCAGAGTGGTGAAAAATTAAAACTAAATATGTTAAAGAAAGTTAACTTCACTTCAGACAAAAGATCGCTTCCTATCTTATACAGTTCACGTATAAAGTGAATTTCAGTAAGCTAACGTGTGGGTTTTCACTGGAATTAGGGGAAATATACCTCTAAACTTAATGAACACTGTTCTTCAATTAACTGCCGGTGGGAAAGGGTGTAAAAGGTTCTTTCTTCTTTATTTCCCACTCTGTAAAGTGTCAGTCTGTATGCTCTGTAAGGAAGAGTGGTGTGTTGTTGAGATCAGGCATGCTCCAGTCTACCCAGCTTTAAATGGGTAACTCACCCTAGTCCTGAGTTAGGGAAGGCAAAGGCTCCAGGGGAAGCAGGCCCTAAACTTGGTCACTTCAACCGACGCAGGATGGTGTATGTATGGAGTAGAAGTGTAGAGTGTGATACCGCGAATGGTGTACTGTTCGTGTGCTGACCAATATAACCACTCATACACTTGTGTCTACAAGGCACCAATGCAGACTGCTGGAATCTTTGTTTACTCAATTTATTCAGACGTACACACTGGGACATACGAGTACATCATGGTATGTTGACATATCAATTTGTAGGTATACATAGCAGATCTGAAGTCATGACACATTCAGAAATAATGGGCAGTACATCAAAAGTTCAATGTCATGATACATTATGGCCGCATCCCCCTATCTGACTAAACGCGTCAGTGAAGGCAGATCGGTAAATAACTAAAGTTACTTGACGTCCATAGTTTGTAGTATATATTATGAAACCACGAAGGGGGGGTTTCTAGCAAGATTGAGATCTCCCTGTCACTGTCCGATAATAGGATAAATAATCTGTTCTCTTGGCAGTGATCAAAACATATGATGACCGAAATCTAACATGGCCGCCTCCCTGAGTTGTCGTTCACTCATTCATAGGAAGGAGAATATAAGCCAGAGTTAATTTATAATGGGTATATAAATGATTTCATAAATGTTTTCATACAGCTCTACGGTGATCAGGTTAATTCACGTAGCCATAACCACTGTAGGAAAGTCCGTCATCTTCGTCGATACAAAACACGACCCTAGCGATACGAAGCAAAATGTTCCATCTAGGTCGAATCGACATGAGATCATCAAAATAGGGTCTGGCAATACATGGAGTCCGAATTATACATTGTACCGTACCTTAGGAGAGTCTCTAACATAAACTATAGTAGAGATACCATCTCCTTTAGAAGAAAACCACTTCATGAATCATATTTCCTTAAGAATCTACCAGCCCTTTGAAAAGTGCGTACCCGCCATTATCACGGTACATCGGAACTCATCACGACTTGTCAAGACAACTCATACTTCCGCTAGACCGGAATAATAAGAATCTAGTCCCGCCTACCCATCCAAAATATACAATATAGGACTGATTCTACTTGTACTAATAATATGTAATACATATGAATTCAGGCCATAAACATAATAAGCAAATTAATCTATTTTCTGGCCCTAAAAAATAAGTACAAATATAAGAGCAATATCCGTGCGCCGGATCAATATCAAGAACGATTACTCCTATAATCAAAAGTGTGAATCAAACATGGATTATCTCGCTTTCCCCATAGACAGCATTCTCATACACAAATGAATGAATGTCTATATTTTTACCATATTAAATAGCCATATCGATTTTTGTAATATGTGCGTCAAAATATGCACGCAACAGATTACCACACCCCTCGGGAAAAAAAATGGTACTTTTTTTTTTGAAACACATCTAGGAGCAACATACAATAGGCTCACAACGCACCAATAACAATGCGCAGATGATAAGCATAAGTTTTATGACCTTAGAGAAGGTACTTCTCTAAGTATTAATATTTCCAGAGAGGTGTCACCAACGCATACTACAATATTAGCAATGACACAATTTCCACATTAGTTTATACATAAATTTCATCTAAGATATCTTAACATCATGATCATCAAAGACGAAAAACATTGAAAGATCAGCTGTGAATAAATATCAATGAACCGCTAAGTAGTGTTACAATCAATATATGATATATTACATATGTGTACACATTTCAACATAGAAACAACTGTATCAAAGTTGTATAACAGTTATGAATCATGTGGGCATCTAGACAAAATATCTGCCATCACATTTTCTGACCCACGGATAGCTCGCACCGAAAAATGAAATGGCTGTAGAGCAATCGCGTATCGCGTTGATCTCGCGCTCTTCAGATTTTTACTCTGAATAGCCGTAAGAGCTTTCTGGTCAGTTTCCACAATGAAATGCGCGCCCAGAAGAAATCTTTGCAGTTTAAGGATTGACCAAACCATAGCCAATAATTCACGGTCTAGGACCGAGTAATTCTTCTCTGCGGCATTTAATTTCCGAGAAATATACATCACAGGATGCAGAGTTCCAGAGTACTCTTGCATTAGTGCCGCTCCAATCCCGGTGGATGAAGCGTCACTACGAAGAATAAATGTCTTATCCTTAGAAGGCAATACTAGGATAGGTGAAGTAGAAAACATAGTTTTAACCTTATCCAAAGAGGACTGACATTCTTGAGTCCAATGGACTACATTAGGAGACCCTTTCTTTAGCAAGGAAGAAAGAGGTGACATAATGGAGGACAGATTCGGAATGAATCGTCCATAAAATTGTATTAGACCTAAGAGACTTCGCACTTGCTTTTTAGTCTTAGGAATAGAAATGTTAAGTATCTTACTTGTATTATGGTCTTCTGTTTTTAGGAACCCATGACCAACACGGTGTCCTAAGAAAGATATTTCGCTAAAACCAATACATGCTTTCGATGGTTTCGCTGTCAGGTTATGCTCGCGTAAGATAGACAATAGTTCATTTATACCATTATAGTGATCGTTCCAAGTATCACTGAAAAGACAGATGTCATCAAGATACGCAATGACATCTGAGCGATGAGATAGGATTCGACGCATCATGCGTACAAATGTTGCAGGGGCGTTCATAAGACCGAAAGGCATGAAATTCCATTGGAATAGACCCCTAGGCGTCGAAAAAGCAGTAAACGGTTTGGCGTGTTCGGATAGTGGAACTTGCCAATATCCCTTAGACAAATCGAGTTTAGTAAAGAAGTGAGAATTCGATAGTCTCGTAAGTAGCTCTTCTAGTAAAGGCATAGGTTCAGCATCAAATTTAGTCACTTGGTTCAATTTGCGATAATCCACGCAAAGACGTATGTTATTGTCTTTTTTTCGTACTATAACCATCGGCGAAGAATATGCTGATGTGGATGGTTCAATAATTTTTAACTCTGTCATCTCATCTAACTCTTTCTCTACCTGTGCTTGAAAATGTATCGGGATAGGATACGGTCTGACTCTTATAGGACTATGGTCAGTAAGAATAATGTCATGTTGAATGACATCAGTTTGACCAGGAATGTCAGTAAGGACATCCTGAAATTGTTCTAACATAGTAGAAACTTGTTTCTGCTCTCCTGGAGATAATTCTGGAGAAATTGCAACATCTTTCCATGATTCATTAGAGTGAAGAGGAATCATTGGAAAAGGTAAATTTACATCCGAGAAACTCGTTTCCTCATCCTGTATTACTGACAGAGATGAGTACTGTCCATGTTGGACTGGAAAATCGTCCGTTGCCTGGAAAACAGGTTGTAAATAATCAGGACGTTCATGGAATTCCGTGAGCATGTTGATGTGGAAGGTTTTACGCTTCCCGTCAATATCGACGATATAGTCAACATCGGAAACTTTGATATTATATCGTACGGACCTTTCCAAGAAATGAGAAGTCTATTTTCCCTACAAGGTAGCAAGACAAATGCTTTGTCACCTGGACAAAGTTGTCGCAAACATCTCTTTTTATTGGCAAATTCCCTTGCCTTCTGTTTCGCAAATTCAGAAGAAGCAGTTGCCAATTTGCATGCTTCAATAATCTTGTGTCTAAGTGCGATGACATATTCATAAGAGGATTTTGTGTCATCGACAATATTATCAGCAGTTATAAGATCATGAAGTAAGGACATAGGACCTCGCGGTTTCGCGCCAAAGACAAGTTCAAAGGGAGAAAATCCTGTATGTTCGTTGGCGACCTCTCTATATGCAAAGAGAGCCGCGGGTAAAACCCTATCCCAATCCTGAGGATGATCTTCTGTTATCTTACCTAGTAGGTTTTTCAGAGTTCTATTCAAACGTTCCACCATCCCATTGGACATAGGATGATAAATACTACTCAGCGATCTCTCTATCTTCAGAGTCGACATTACTTGAGACATGGTATCCGATATGAGTTGGGTACCATGGTCGGATAATATTTCTGCTGGAAACCCCAGACGAGAAAATATTAACCAAAGAGCATCTGCGACATCAGCAGTAGTTATGCTCTTTAGAGGAACAGCCTCCGGCCAACGTGTGCACATATCAACACACGTCAAAATAAATTGGTGTCCTCTAGCAGACTTTATCTTAAATGGACCAATGATGTCTATCGCCATTTTTTGAAATGGCCGAATGGGAATGTCTGCAGCCTGAATAGGTGCATCATGGCGTGGACCTCTGGATTTAATCTCTTGACATACTTTACAAGATCGACAATAGATTCGTATGTCCTTATTCACAGCAGGCCAAAAGAAAGATTGAAGAACTCTAGCATTAGTACGGGAAAAACCCATATGTCCAGCACACTGCGAATCATGAGCGTGCTGTAAGATTTTAACTCTCATATTTTTAGGCACAAGGATTTGAGAATGAATGGACTTAGCGGAGTCTTGTACCATACGTACAAGTACGCCATTCTTCATCGTAATCCAAGATTTACGATTTGTATCCTTATTCGGATCACCTTTTGTTGCCAGAGTAAAGAATTTCTTTAGCGTAGGATCATCTTCCTGCTGTTTGATAAAGGAATCGTGGGAAATCTCCAAGGGATCATCTTGGATCTGCGCATCATTATCTTCAGAATGTGAAGATTGTGGCATATTAAGAGCTTGAGCCCTAGTGATTACTGCATTAGCAGATTGCATATTAACATTTTCCCAATTAGAAATTTGCTGTGGAGTGCATTCTTTCACTCCATGAATGCGACCGATGATAAGATCAGCGATCGGATTCGGCAAGAGACATGCTTGCACCTCTCCTGTAAAGAAAGGCGTAGCAATATTGATAATGGCAGTGGAGTACTTCTCCAATGTGCCACCAAATGTTACACATTTGACTATATTGCCTGTAGCTCGAGAAGGATTTACGAGTGATTGCCTCACTCCAATGGTAGTGCACCCCGAATCGAAAAGAATTGATACCGGAGTACCATCTATTAGGCCCCTATTAAAGACAAGAGCACCCCTTCCATTATGCGCAATTGACGCATGGAGAGCGGGAAGCGGGTGACCGCAGCTTAAAGTAGAAACTGTGGTTGGATCGAATAATGTTTTGCATTGCGAACACTCAGATGCTCTAGCAAAATCGAAAGCGGAATTCGCTACACTATTGGAGTCTTTTTTATCATTATTTTGATTATCGGTGTCGTGGAACTCCTGTTGTGCAGTTAGCCTGGTAATACGATTTACCATGTCTTTTGTGTTGTGATCTACCTCGGTTATAATTGTCTCTATAATTATCATTTCCCTTGTTATAACCCCTATTTGGGTTTGAATCATAACATTCATGATCATAATCATCATGCTCATTATATTGAGTATCCCTGTAATATTGTTTCTTTTGTCTCCATGAAGCACTTGGGTAGTTCCTATAGCTACTCCCCTTTCGAGAATTTCTAACATTATGGGTACCCCTCGCGTGTCGAGGACTATCAGCCCGATTCCAGTTCTTCAAAGAAGAACCCTGATTTGAGTGGTTATCTTGGTTTTGATATTTATTCCAATTAACTTTTTTATCAAATTTATTTTTAGCTCCTTGGAATTTGTGTGAGTAATTCTGATTATATTCTGTTGCCGAAGCAACTGGCATACTCTCTTTAATGTTAGAGTTACTAAGAATCATGTCAGGGTGTGCCGTGGCATACTGGTCACAATATTCTTCCATTTGCTTTAATGTACTAGGTTTACGCTCATGTAAGAACTCTAGGAATGATTTATTTACCGAAGACATGACCTTGTCTCTCTCTTAGCAATAAATCCGTAAGACCATCAAATGTTTTCTCTGTTTTGGATAATTCAATCCATCGTGAAAGTGTAATTCGTGCTTTTGAGATGAATTCTGAGAATTCTACACCTACCTCAGGTCTCATTGTTTTAAACAAAAGACGATAACCTTCCTCAGACAGCTGATATCTCTTTATCAAAGCTGCCCTAACAGCATCATAATTATCTTTGTCGGCCTCTTCAACAAAATATAACTTACTCAGAGACTCCCCTTTTAGATTTTCAGACAACTGATTCACATACTGTGATTTGTCAACATTATGAGATCGACAAGCCCGTTCAAATCTAGAAAGCCAAAATGTTATGTCATCACTGGTAGGGTTAAACGCTGGTACCTTGACCTTGTACACAAAGGGTTTACCATTACCACCAGATGCCTGATTAACATTACTCATACATGTCAATTTTAATTTCTCTAATTCAAACTCATGTTCTCTTATTGCTTTTCTCTCTTCAGCTTCTCTATCTAATCTTCTCTGTTCTGCAGCAGCTTCTAATTTTTTTCTGTTCTGCAGCAGCAGCAACTTCTAATTTTTTCTGTTCTGCAGCAGCTTCTAATTTTTTCTGTTCTGCAGCAGCAGCAACTTCTAATTTTTTCTGTTCTGCAGCAGCTTCTAATTTTTTCTGTTCTGCAGCAGCAGCAACTTCTAATTTTTTCTGTTCTGCAGCAGCTTCTAATTTTTTCTGTTCTGCATCAGCTTCTAATTTCTTCTGTTCTGCATCAAATCTCCTTTCCTCCACTTGCATCTGCAATTTCTTAAGTTCAGCAGCAGTATCAGCTTCTTTTTCTAATCTTTTTTCTTCAGCTAGAGCTTTCCTTTCTTCTGCAGCAGCTTTTTTTTTCTTCTATTTGAAGTTTTCTCTCCTCAGCCGCAGCTTTTTTTTCCTCAGCAGCAGCTTTTCTCTCTTCAGCAGCAGCAGCAATTTTTTTCTCTTCTGCAGCTAATGCTTTGTCATATTGAGCAACAGCCCATTGTTCTAAGTCTTTTCCAGTCTTATCAAGAGATTTTCCTTGTGCAATAAAATAATCTAATGTAGACATATTGTCTTCTTAAATCAGAAACCTGAAAAAGTAAATAAATTACCCTCTTTCACGTTAATGGGAGACAAGTCTATACCATAGACTTAGTCTTAGTCCAAACTTGTATGGTTTATAATAACCAATGATAACTTGAGTACCTATGGACAACAATAACTGTATCTCAAATACTGTGGGAGACAAGCCTTACAAAGGTCTTGTATATCTCAATGTAATCAAAGATCACTTGGGTACCTGTGGAAAATAATCATAAAGTACTGATCTGTACTATACTATCAGTGTATACCACTATAACTCCTATGTCATATGTCAACTAAAGACATTACAAAGGACAAACAAGAAAAGACAATATGAACACATTTGCAGAGATCAAATTAAATTAAATAGGAGAAATGAAAAAAATGATCACAGAAACCGTGATGATAACTGCAATAATATAACAAGACAAATAACGCCACAGTGTATAAACATAAGGGTGTAAAAAACTGAAATGAAAGGAAAGATGAGACCTACAATTATACAAACAAATCAAACAAAAATAAAGAACAGAAAAAAATGTTACAAATACAAATATGAAACAGTCGTCACAACTAACCAAATACTTGCAAACTATGTTGCATGCAAATTTCAATTAAGAAATTGCTCCCTATCGAACGCCAGAACAAGACCAATATCACTCGGTATTTCCTGTTCTAGTCACCTCCCATCCAGGCCCGCAACATATAAACACCTACACATATAAACAAATAACATGTAAGCATAAATAGCATATAGCATACAATATAATTTATGTCATGAATGGAATGTGTTGCAGGTATGGTGTTGTAAAGCAGGCACAGTTTATTTTAATTCTAATAACTTGCCACTTTATTTAGTAATAGATTTAATTTTAAACTATTACACTGTCAATTTTTCTCTTTTGAGCATATGAAGATCCAACGATGAACTATGCACTTTATGTTCAACAACACTGTGATTCTTCTGTACGTTGAGAAATGTCAACAATACTGCTCCAGATATTTTCTACACTTGATACCACTGTCCTGTGTAATACTGTCTGTACAGCGAAAAACTGTCAACAAGCGCTGACCTAGATACAGCATCCTATCGGTAATACAGGTCAAGCTGACATCGACTGTATAGCTGTCCTACTGGTGTTGATGTGGTCAAACAAATGTTCTTTCAGCTGTAAACTGTGATTCTCAACACAAAACTGCGTAAGCTGGACCCAGGAATCTGGCTCGCCACTGTAAAAGGTTCTTTCTTCTTTATTTCCCACTCTGTAAAGTGTCAGTCTGTATGCTCTGTAAGGAAGAGTGGTGTGTTGTTGAGATCAGGCATGCTCCAGTCTACCCAGCTGTAAATGGGTAACTCACCCTAGTCCTGAGTTAGGGAAGGCAAAGGCTCCAGGGGAAGCAGGCCCTAAACTTGGTCACTTCAACCGACGCAGGATGGTGTATGTATGGAGTAGAAGTGTAGAGTGTGATACCGCGAATGGTGTACTGTTCGTGTGCTGACCAATATAACCACTCATACACTTGTGTCTACAAGGCACCAATGCAGACTGCTGGAATCTTTGTTTACTCAATTTATTCAGACGTACACACTGGGACATACGAGTACATCATGGTATGTTGACATATCAATTTGTAGGTATACATAGCAGATCTGAAGTCATGACACATTCAGAAATAATGGGCAGTACATCAAAAGTTCAATGTCATGATACATTATGGCCGCATCCCCCTATCTGACTAAACGCGTCAGTGAAGGCAGATCGGTAAATAACTAAAGTTACTTGACGTCCATAGTTTGTAGTATATATTATGAAACCACGAAAAGGGGGGGTTTCTAGCAAGATTGAGATCTCCCTGTCACTGTCCGATAATAGGATAAATAATCTGTTCTCTTGGCAGTGATCAAAACATATGATGACCGAAATCTAACATGGCCGCCTCCCTGAGTTGTCGTTCACTCATTCATAGGAAGGAGAATATAAGCCAGAGTTAATTTATAATGGGTATATAAATGATTTCATAAATGTTTCCATACAGCTCTACGGTGATCAGGTTAATTCACGTAGCCATAACCGCTGTAGGAAAGTCCGTCATCTTCGTCGATACAAAACACGACCCTAGCGATACGAAGCAAAATGTTCCATCTAGGTCGAATCGACATGAGATCATCAAAATAGGGTCTGGCAATACATGGAGTCCGAATTATACATTGTACCGTACCTTAGGAGAGTCTCTAACATAAACTATAGTAGAGATACCATCTCCTTTAGAAGAAAACCACTTCATGAATCATATTTCCTTAAGAATCTACCAGCCCTTTGAAAAGTGCGTACCCGCCATTATCACGGTACATAGGAACTCATCACGACTTGTCAAGACAACTCATACTTCCGCTAGACCGGAATAATAAGAATCTAGTCCCGCCTACCCATCCAAAATATACAATATAGGACTGATTCTACTTGTACTAATAATATGTAATACATATGAATTCAGGCCATAAACATAATAAGCAAATTAATCTATTTTCTGGCCCTAAAAATAAGTACAAATATAAGAGCAATATCCGTGCGCCGGATCAATATCAAGAACGATTACTCCTATAATCAAAAGTGTGAATCAAACATGGATTATCTCGCTTTCCCCATAGACAGCATTCTCATACACAAATGAATGAATGTCTATATTTTTACCATATTAAATAGCCATATCGATTTTTGTAATATGTGCGTCAAAATATGCACGCAACAAAGGGCTAGTCTGAAATTTACCTAAGATAAAAATTATTTTTCTCCTCTTGGGATCTCCTAGTTGATCAAAATCGACCGGTTACCGACCTCTGGTAAAAGGTAGTCCCATATCTGATACTGCCGCAGGGTAGTTGTCGTGAGAAATTCTAATCCACATATATAAATTAAAACGTAAATGTAAAGCCTAACAAATAGCTTCAATAAAAGGAAAGAAGAATGGTAAAGAACAGTGCTGTCACAATGACTGTACTCGAAATCCCCCCTTGTTTTCTACTTCGTCTGCAAATTGTAACGTTTCACGTTGATAGTAAAAGCCTACTGCTTCAATACCCGCTTTCTACGATAAAACGTGTACTGCCTTTCTACGAAAAACCTTGAGATACGCAGCTGACCTAGATTTAAAATTCCATTCATGTCATTTTATACACTACGTTACCATAAACGAAAGACAGATGGACTAAAGATAGAAAGAAAGGGAGGGGCTGAAAGCCGGAACGCAGGCAATACTACCACAGTCGCGCGATACACAATTACTACCATCACGCGTGTAAGGCCACATGCACTAGCTTTTTTCAAATCGACAGTGATAAACAACACTACCCATACGAGAGTTAGTTTTTAAAAACCTGAAAATTCTTATTAGGAAATATGACATTATACTGGTTTACGTTTGAAAACATTACAGTACCCAGACACCACATCGTATTCGAAGTGAACAGGAGGTAGTAGAAAATGCATATTTTGAACGCAGCCCCTTAGCCCCATTAAATTTATATATTTGGGTTCCTTAGGACTTGCTGACAAATAATATGTTAAACGTTACGCAAATAGTCTAGGAAATAACAAATTATAGCCAAAAGAAATAGTGAGGGATGTCAGACAACACCCAAATCAGAATCGCTCAGTGGCAGATTTTCAACACACCATTATGCGGGAAATAGGCTGACATGTTACCTCCTATTTGATTGGCGGAAAGTAAATGTAAGGCTAAACACGATTAGTCGGACTATAAATACTACGTCTTTGTTGTTAGGGGAAACGTGAGTAGGAGTACTTTTTTGAAAAGCTGTGTAAACATGGCACGATTGGTTAGACCTGCCAATATAGTCAATTAGAGGCGTCAGGTCAGCACCACATTTGCAAATAAACTTACTACAGAACCAGTGCGTTGAGCGCCAGTGCATATTTTTCTAAATAAAAGCCTGGGACATCGGCAGATCGAAATTGTGCTATATTCATTGCCAGTCAACGTAATTCTGTATTATTTCCATGAATTGTGGGACTGTGGTCCTAAAGTTATTGAGCAGCACCTGGTCAGAGCTTTGCTGAATCCAGAGGGGACAGCATACTCCTTGGTCCATATAGCAAACAGTGAGGTGTCTCCAGAACACAGGGGAGCAATCGAGCAGAGGAGTCTTTTCCTGCCGCCATCACGAAAGATAAGCCTATGTGGCCAGCGGAGCTCAACATTATGTAACCCCATCTTAAACTGACATTGTATAAAAATAAGAGGGGAAATTAATTGTTTTAATGAACGGAACTGAGAACATCTCCAATACTAGTTCCAACATAAACAAACACTTGAAGTCATGATGACAAATAACAACATAGCTTGAAAAAACAAAACCAGTATTACCTGATATTACTACTACACAACTGACACACATAGGATAATATTAATAAAATATGTCACTACAAGATTCATATTGATAAATTCTGTACATATAACTTGTAATTAAAATTGATTGTGATTCCTGGTTCACTTTGTATTTGAATCAGGACACATATATATTAGTGACAGTAATTAATACATATTTATATTTGAAAATTTACCAGTGCCTCAGTTAAGATAGTCTTATAGATTGTTAAATGTGTGTGAGTGTCACAGTGTTGTCAAGTGTGGTGGAATAAATTAAATTGTTTATCTGTCTGTTGTTGTTGTGACTTACACTTCATCATATACATACCCTAGACATTTAACGTAGTCATCACAATATTCCAGAATAATTCTGACTGAGGTATAAATATGTGGTAGCAAGTAAGGTCATCTGTAATACACTACCCTTATTAGATACAGATACCTTCACAGCTGATCTCAGTCAGTACACTAAGTCCCCTATAAATATTTATAATATCCCACTTTACCACAGTAGTGAAGTGTTAGAGACTTGTCTATACTAGGCCAAGTATCGATAGGTGGGGGTGACAGGTTCCCTTCGTCGCTGCCTTTTCCTTCCCTCAGATGCGAAGTCAGGAACTCATTTACAGCTAGGTAGAGTGAAGAGTGTCGATACCGTGAGTCGATCCCAGCACCTTTACCACGATAGACCAGCGCTCTAACCACTCCATCAATCGAACGCTTCGACCTCTGGTAAATAGCTTTAATCCTAGTCTTACACCATTAGTAATTTTACTGTACTAGTGTAAAAGCCCGTCGTATGACGGGAATTAAATTCACAAGACCAATACCTAACGGCAATTTTACTTATTCAAAAATATTAAAAAACAACAAAATATTTGTTTGACATCTGAAGTTAAAATTCTCTCACAATATATAACAGCAATCTTCTTCTCGCAACACGCCAGAAGAAAGTGAATTGCTGCCTCCTGTTAGTAGTACTACGTAGCAGCAGCGAGGATCACAATGTGTGTATACGGGATCACTTACTTACTTAGTCGTTCCCCTTCTACCGTGAGGTGTAGAGGTTTGGAAGAGAGAGCGCCAGATTATCCAATCGGCTGTCTTCCTTTTGGCCTGGTTCCATTCTAGTCCTCGGTCCTTCAAAGATTGTCTAATGTTGTCCTCCCAGCGGACTCTGGGTCGTCCTGGGGGTCTGGATCCCTGGCTCTTTGTTTCCCATGCTTGTCGTTGTAGCCGATCTTCTCCCATTCTGCAGACATGGCCAAACTATCTTAGTTGGGACTGTTCTACTTGGATCTGCAGGGGGTGGGATTTTAGGCCTTGAAGTATCGTCTGGTTGCGGACCATGTCTCATATACATATTTTTGTGCACACCGTCATTGGCGCATTCTTTTTTGGTAAGTGTTACTATTTTCGGGAGAGTGCATTTAAGGGAAACAATACAATTAATGTCTAACTTTCAATCAAAGTTGCATCCCTTAGCGTTACGCACTGACAGAAAAAGCTGGGATTTTATATATATATATATATATATATATATATATATATATATATATATATATATATATATATATATATATATATATATATATATATATATATATATAAGATATGTATCATTATACACACCGCAGGAGCATGACTGAAGTCATGCATGTATCTGGAAAGAGCTATTGGTGGACTTAGGACTGCCGTGAAAATGATGTGTCAAACTTAACTATGACTTACATAACAAAGATAAAAGATGTGTGTATGACTGAAATGGGATGGTACAAGCATAACTTTTGAAGAGTCAAAAAGTTTTATCAGAATCGTAACGCTAAAGGATGCAATTGATTGATAGTTAGACATTAATTATATTGTTTCTGAGAAGGAGAGCATCCAGGCAACTTAACAAAAATGATGCATATTATCAGCTCAGCAGAAGAGTATAAGTGATAATCTTCAGACTCCGCACTGGCCACAACAGATTGGGATACCATCTAGTCAACAAGCTAAAGACTGGAACTACGGAGGCCTGTAACGTGGGCACCGATAAAATGACTGCTGAACACCTACTTCAAAGGTGCCCAACATACGAGAAATAGAGAAAGTGCACATGTCCCGTCACCAGTATTATTCCTAGAAAAACTCTATGGAGATACAAATAGCCTCAAGCTGTCCACTGCTTTCTGTGAATACATTAAAATCGACGTCTGGAAGTGAACGAAACAGAAAAGGAAGATACATGGTTATAGTTTGGCAAATAAAACAGGAACAAGGCATATGAAACATTAGAAGCTCATAGCATTACTACAGTGAAATATATGATGTATGTTGATATTTTGGAAGTGCCCCGAGTAGATTCCTGTGGTCCCTTTAGAGATTAAGAAAGGATAAGCCTACTGCATCCTTAGGCATGTCGTACACGGCGGCGAATATGAGTTAGTGCCTTGGGCTGACAACCTTATCATGTAAAACTAATTGGTACAAAAAACAACAAGGAGCGTATGAATTCTTTTTGCGGGCTATTTGGAAGTGGACCAACTGCAGGGGCGTCTCAATGCTCTATAGGTGGTGAAAAGGAACTGATGATGATGTATGACCGAAGTGAAATATATCACACGTGATTAGCTGTATGAATGAAGTGAATTAAATAAAATATGATATCTTCTATATATCATAGATATATAAATATAGCACGAGGTACGCCAATCGACTTAACCTCATCAGTATGACGTATTACTGAACTTCTGTCCACAGACCAGCAGGTTCTGCCTGTGATTGACAACTTATCTGGCGTGAGTATTGAGGGCGGGGGGATTATTACCAGCAGTGGCGGCCAGGAAACGAGTTCACAGGAACGCAAGAAGAGGTCATCGCAGAGTAGGACAGCAGAAAGTATGACATCAGAGGACAGTCCTTTTGATTATAGTAAGTTTGCGTGCAAGTAGATCCCTTCGTTCTGAAGGTTCTGATTGATTAGGTTAAATATATTGTCAGATACATGCATTAGTGATCTAATTTACAGACACTTTTTTGTGTGCTTTTATTGCTTGCTTTCTCTATCTCTTTATCGTGTCTGTCTGGCATTCTTTATTCCTTTATGTTTGTCTGCCTGCCTTTGATTCTATTTATTTTGTTGCTCAATTATTCCCTTTCTTTATTTCTTTATTTCTTTTCTTTCTTTCCTTTCTTTCTTTATTTCTTTCTTTCTTTCTTTCTTTTGTCTTTCTTTCTTGTTTTCTATCTTTCATTAACACGGAAATCCCTTAGCTACACCTGGGCGAGAGCAGGACATGTGAAAAGATACACATTTGAGAAGTCATCAGCAATGATCTTTTCCCTCCTTATGAAGCATAAAGTCAGCAGAGCAGCTCACCCCCATACGGGAAGCCTACAGCAACAAATTAATGTGCTCTTGCAGCTTTATTTTTGTTGTAGTAATTAGTTTGACATGACGAGGTTGCCAACCTGTACACCACCTCATATAAGTCTTGTCATACGAGATGCCTGGGTATGCATTAATCCTGTTCTGTCTTTATCTGCTCAGATAACCCCTGGTGACTACATCGGGCAAATTATAGCAGATGCATAATTACTCATCATCAAGCATTTCAGTGAACAATAGTTGTCCACATTTGGTTGTGACGGCTTGCGTGCATAAAACTGTTTTCATCAGGGCATGTACCAATTCGTCTACATGCGAATCTCAATAATGCTAACCCAAAATCTAGCAAAACCCCTGTTCCATCTCCCTCGGTTCAAAATGTGTGTTCTTGTAACTGAAGGAACGTTATTTAAATAAACAGCGTTAAACCAGGCCAGAGAATGTCAAGGGGGAATGCCGGATGGACCTGGAAAAAACGTCATCTTGAAGCAGGCCTAAAGATTATGCATGACTAACAAACTGAACGCACCATATGAACATGTAAAATAAAGATGCGAAATGCATATCAGGGAGTCAATAGCACGTTTCATGCTAAACATTTCACGCAACCTGTGAATAATTATTTCGGTTAATTCAAGAGACAAGAGAGAAACTAACACTTCACTTATACAGGTCAAAAAACGAATTTAACATTCGACAGATGTTAACAGACATTCGCACTCAAAGGTTCACGTCTCATATCTTGAGACGCTAGTCCAAGCTGCCAGGTTTTAATCTCAAACATGTTCACTTTGAGAGCAATGATCATTTTCCAGGTGAAACAAGCATTAACAAGTCTATGGGTGGTGAACTGTACGAGGCGAAGAGCTACTCGTGGCAGCAACAGCCACGCCAAGAAAATAACGTCCCAGTTGTCGAGGAGACGATTGATGGGCACACTGTCAAAGACGTCATGAGTCTGGCAGAGAATCTGATGAAGCTGAGGGTAATAACATTTATTTTCTATAAGGTAAAGAGATGATGGTGGCGGTTGGCATTGGTTAACGTTGGTAGTGACTGATCTGGTGTAATGTTTATCATTTTGGGTGAAGATTCATATTAACGGGGTTGATTTACTATAATGATCATCATTGTTGATGAGGGTTAATGTTGATAGTGGTTGATCTGGTGTTGTGTTTATCATTGTGGATGGTTTATGGAGATGCTGGCTGATCTAGTGTTATGTTTATCATTGTGGGTGAAGGTTCATATTAACAGTTATTAATCTAATGTAATGTTTATGATTGTTGATGAAAGTTCATATTAATAGTGGCTGATCTAATGTTATATTCATGATTGATGATGAAAGTTTATGTTGATGGTGGCTGACCTAATGTAATGTTCATTATTGTTGATTGACGAATGTTCATGTTAATTGTGGTTGATATAATGTAATTTTCATCATTGTTTACGAGTTTGTATGTTGATAATGGTTGATCTGATATAATACAAGACTGTTGAAGAAGGTTTATGTTAATGATGGCTGATCCGATGTAATGTTCACGATTGTTTATGAACTTCTATTTTGATGATGATTGATCTGATGTAATGCATGATTTTGTTATGTAGGTTCATGTAACCAAAAGATGATCTGAAGTAACTATTGCATTCCGCACCATAGAGAAGCACAGAAAGTACTGAGCTCTCATAAAATCTTAATTTGGTGTTTGTGCTGTACTGAGAAGATTTCCAAATGTTGTTTAGACTAGCAACGTCTGTTCTCGCTTTATGATTCTGTTGTTGATGTCTTTGCTTGTTCCGCCATCTGATGTTACTATGCATCCTAAGTATGTAAATGTGTCTGTCTGTTCCCGAATCTGGTTCCTTCTTGTTATGAGCTCAGAACTGCCCACATTGAGTGTCTTGCATCCGCATGTATGGTTTTGTGTAGTGTGTAGATGTGTTCAGTCAAAACAATGTTCATGCAACAATAACAGGGCAATCCACATAGGACGTCAGTAAACTCACGACGTATAAAGTCAATGAGTCTTGAAACAGCCGTTGACGTTTTTCTTCATTATTTATTGTGGACGCCACAGTGACAAAATGGTTACGCAAATGTGTAGGCACATCAAACAGTCATTATCACAGCAACATTCAATACAGCAATAAACGGTAGACAGCATTACAATGATGAGTCAGATGCATGTTATATTTCAAAGTGCTGTAAATGTAGTCAGGTGAACAACTCCATCCTTTTCTATAACAGCCAGGAGATAACCAGATGTATGAGATCAGTTCACTCTCCTTAGTTTGACTTCAGCAAGACAGACACGTCTGCCGAAGTATAAATAATGTCCTCAAAAATATCCTCTAGATAATAAAGGTTTTCCAAACCTAGTTCATTTAACAAAGTAGCAAGTAATGGTCCTTGGTACCTGCATCAACCGATGCAGTACAATGCAGCGACATGTGAGCTAGGAAAAACATCTCGTGACGACGACTTTCGCAGACAGGCTATGAATCGAAATCGCTCACGACCCAAAATCAATAGAGTTAATGAAAGAGTCAATTTACCTTGCTTTCATGAAATACACAGAAATATCACGCCTCCCGACATGTGGGAAACACTAGAGGTATTATCTCGAATAAACGAAATATCCATTAAGAGGACTACACATCCCTGACAGAACAAAAATAGCGGAGATCCCCTCTTCAACGAGGCATCTCTTTCGCCATTCCAAATCGCTCACTCCCACTAGTGGTGGGCGGAAACCGATCGACAAAGAAGCAAGACAAGTCATGCGCAGTCCAGCGCAAAACGACCACAGCTCAAACTTAACTGCATTCGATACCAACGCGAGAAGACAAATGCTTACCGAGAAAAGTGACTATAAATTCCAAGCAGTTGTTGCCCTTGCGTTATAAAACAGATATTGAAATAAAACGATGTTGCGAGAATTTATCACGCAACATATCACCACCTCCTCCCGATAAAAAAAAATGTGGAACATATTTTTTTTTTTCAATATCAAAGAGCAAGCGATAAGCGGCTCAAAACGCACGAATTATGCGCTGATAATTAACTAAATTGCCAAACAATAGGCTAATTATAGAGTGTCTGGTGAGGATATACCTCAACAGAAAAATAAATATGTCTCAAAAAATATTCACATCGGGGAGGTGTCACCAACACACATCACGTTAGCATGTAAACACAATATACGTATGCAAGTTACTATAATCATCATTAAACAGCATACTCTAATATTGTCTTTAAAAATGGATGTACAAATCTGATAGGAAAATTTAGATAGTACATTCTTTGACATGTAATGACATAAGTACATAGTAAAGTTAAACTACATGACGATCCAGGACATATGCTCTGGTATTCCGAGGGTAAGTACACAATCTAGAACTCGTAAGGTAAGTCCTCAGCTCAACAATGACATTCTGAGAAAGTACAAGCAATATAATGCTAATTAATAACTAATATGCTTCATAAGGTACAATACATTATTAATAATTGTGGCTGTTTAGTAAACTAACGGCCCTTATATTAACTACTCAGTCCTCCTCTATCATCTTAAAAAACGAACAGAAGAAGATGACAACAAAGCACGATAGTGTGTACATATATAAAGTAAGTACAGATGTGCTAATCTATTGTAGAAATATAGGTGTGTTATGACTCTGTAATATATGGAAATATAGGACAGAAGTATTAGTTGGAGTCATGTGGGCATCTAGACAAAATGTCAGCCATCACATTATCCGCACCACGGATAGCTCGTACCGTGAAGTGAAAAGGTTGAAGAGCTATAGCATATCGAGTGGATCTCGAACTCTTCAAATTCTTAGTCTGAATAGCTGTAAGAGCTTTCTGATCAGTCTCTAGAATGAAATGTGCGCCCAGGAGGAATCTTTGTAGCTTTAGAATTGACCAAACCATCGCTAACAACTCACGGTCTAAAACCGAGTAGTTCCTCTCTGCCGCATTTAGTTTTCTAGAAATGTACATAACAGGATGCAGAGTATTTGCATATTCTTGCATCAGTGCTGCTCCAATCCCAGTGGATGAAGCATCACTCCGAAGAACAAAAGTCCTATCAAGAGTAGGTAATCTTAAGATGGGAGGAGAAGAAAATATATTCTTGATTTGGTCTAGTGAAGATTGGCATTCTTCAGACCAACGGACCAGATTAGGCGAACCTTTCTTCAACAATGTTGATAGAGGTGCCATGATCGAAGATAAATTTGGAATAAATCTCCCATAAAATTGAATTAAACCTAAGAGACTCCTAACTTGTTTCTTCGTTTTAGGAACAGAGATGTTCAGTATTTTGGAAGTATTGTGGTCTTCTGTCTTCAAGAGACCATGACCAACACGATGACCCAGGAAAGAGATTTCACCAAAACCAACAAAAGCTTTAGAAGGTTTTGCTGTCAAATTATTCTCACGTAGAGTGGACAGTAAGTCATATAACCCTAAATAGTGATCTTCCCAGGTATCACTGAAGAGACAGATGTCATCTAAGTATGCGATGACATCCGAACGATGTGACAGAATTCGACGCATCATGCGAACGAAAGTGGCAGGGGCGTTCATGAGACCAAAAGGCATAACATTCCATTGAAATAGACCCCTAGGTGTAGAAAAAGCAGTAAGAGGTTTGGCATGCTCTGCTAAAGGCACTTGCCAATAACCTTTAGACAAGTCAAGTTTAGTGAAGAATCTAGAATTAGAAAGTCTAATCAGTAGATCTTCTAACAAAGGCATCGGTTCAGCGTCGAACTTTGTGACCTGATTCAATTTGCGATAATCAACGCAAATTCGTATGTTCTTATCCTTCTTCCGGACAATAACCATGGAAGAAGAATATGGTGAAGTCGATGGTTCAATTATATTTAATTGAATCATTTCATCCAATTCCTTTTCCACTTGCGACTGAAAGTGTATAGGAATAGGATACGGCCTAACCCTAATTGGATTATTGTCGGTAAGAATTATGTCATGTTCTATGACATCTGTGTGTCCAGGAATGTCAGTGAGAACATCCTGAAATGTTTGTAACATCGACAAGTCTCGTCGATGTTCGTCACCAGAAAGATTAGGAGAAACAGAAACGTTTTTCCAAGATTCCGTGGAATGTAATGGAACCACTGGAAGGGGAAGGTTGACATCAGAGAAGGTAGCTTCCTCATCCTGAATGACAGACAGGGATGAATAATGACCGTGAGGTGCAGGAGCATCATCCGTTGCCTGGAAAATAGGCAGCAAATAGTCCGGACGTTCGTGAAATTCCGAAAGCATGTTTATGTGGAAAGTTTTATGCTTTCCATCAATATCGACCACATAGTCAACATCGGAAATCCGAGAGACTATTGCATACGGACCTTTCCATGCAATAAGAAGTCTATTTTCCCTACTGGGGAGTAGGACGAATGCTTTGTCACCTGGACAAAGTTGTCGTAGACATCTATTCTTGTTAGCAAACTGCCTTGCCTTCTCTTTAGCAATTTCTGATGAAGCAGTTGCTAGCTTACATGCCTCAATGATCTTTTGTCTAAGAGCAATGACATACTCATATGAGGATTGAGTTTCATCGCTAATATCATCGGCAGTGATGAGATCGTGTAATAAAGACATAGGGCCGCGTGGACGCGCGCCAAAGACAAGTTCGAAGGGAGAAAATCCTGTGTGTTCATTAGGGACTTCTCTATAGGCAAAGAGAGCCGCGGGTAAAACCCTGTCCCAATCTTGAGGATGATCTTCAGTTATCTTACCAAGCAAAGTCTTGAGCGTTCTATTCAGACGCTCAACTAACCCATTAGACATAGGATGGTAGATACTACTGAGAGATCGTTCAATATGTAAGGTAGACATTACCTGTGACATAGTGTCAGATATGAGTTGAGTGCCATGGTCTGACAATATTTCTCTGGGGAACCCCAAGCGAGAAAATATCAACCAAAGAGCATCTGCGATATCTGTAGTAGATATGCTCTTAAGAGGAATAGCCTCTGGCCAACGTGTGCACATATCGACACATGTAAGGATAAACTGATGTCCTCTGGCCGACTTGACCTTAAAAGGGCCAATAATATCTATGGCCATTTTCTGAAACGGCCGAATAGGAATGTCAGCAGCCTGGATAGGCGCAGCATGTCGTGGTCCTCTAGATTTGACCTCCTGACATACCTTGCATGATCGGCAGTAAATACGAATGTCCTTATTGACAAAAGGCCAAAAGAAAGCCGCAAGGACTCTCGACTTCGTACGGGAAAAAACCCATATGTCCAGCACATTGCGAGTCATGAGCATGTTGCAATATTTGGACTCTCATGCTCTTGGGAACAAGAATTTGCGAATGTGCCGACGTAGCCGAATCTTGTACCATACGTACAAGTACGCCGTTTCTCATTGCAATCCAAGATTTTCTATTTGTATCCTGATTCGGATCACCTTTCTTCGCAAGAACGAAGAATTTTTTTAAAGAAGAATCTTCTTCTTGCAATTTTATGAAAGAGTCACGAGTGATTACTAAGTGACTATCTTGGCTATCAACTTCATTATCACTATTCAGTGAAGTTTCGGGTGTTTGTAGAGCTTGTGCTCTTGTAACTACTGCATTTGTAGCTTGCATGTTATTATCTTCCCAAGCAGCAATCTGCTGTGGGGTACACTCCCTAACTCCGTGAATACGACCAATAATAAGGTCCGCAATAGGATTAGGTAAGAGACAAGCATGCACATCTCCAGTAAAGAAAGGAGTGGCAATGCGAATTACAGCAGTAGGATATTTTTCTAGAGTGCCGCCAAATGTGACACATTTAATAACCCTTCCTGTAGCACAAGATGGATCTACAAGCGATTGTCTAACACCAATAGTGGTGCATCCGGAATCGAAAAGTAGTGAGACCGGAGTATCATTAACAAGACCCTTATGTAGAATTAAAGAACCCCTCCCGTCATGCGCAACAGCAGCAGGAAGAGCGGGAAGTGGGTGACCACAACTCAAAGTAGTTATGGTACCCGGTTCGAATAAAGTACTGCATTGGGGGCATTTGTTTGCTCTCTCAAAGTCAAAAGCAGAACTAGTGACAGCGTCAAAGTTTTTACTATCAACAACATGATTACAGGCTGCCTCAGTTTCCTGTTGTACAGCATTAGCCTGCTGATATCTCTTTTTTTTTGTGTTGAGATCTACCCCGACTATTATTACCTCTGAAGTTATCAGAGTTATTATTATCTCTGCAGTTATTATTGTCTCTATTGTAATTGTTATACTGGTTCGAATTCCAGTTTCCACGATTACTATCATGTTCACATTGATGCGAACATCTATTTGTTTGGTTCTGAGGTCTTCGGCAGGAATAACCTCTATTACCATATCCTCTTTTGAAATGCTTATAATTATTAGGGTGATAGTAACGAGTACTATCAGGTTGTCTCCAATTCTTCGAAGAAGAATCACCATGAAATTGATTTCCATGATTTTGACAGAAATTACCGCTACTCTTTCTATCAAAATTTTGTTGGGATCTACGAGCAAAGTTTTGACCATACGGAGCTGCCGAAGCAACTGGTAAACCTTCTTTCACCTTAGAGTTACCCATGGTTATGTGTGGGTGCGCAGTTACGTATTGGCAACAGAAATCTTCCATTTCTTTTATTGTTTTAGGTTTACGTTCATGAAGGAAAGCAAGGAAAGACTCATTGACAGACGACATGACTTTGTCTCTAAGTATTAAGTCCATAAGTCCTTCATAAGTTTTTTCCGTCTTAGATAGTTCAACCCATCGTGAGAAAGTAATGCGTATTCTTGCAATAAACTCGGAGAATTCAACTCCATTTTCAGGTAACATGTTTTTAAATTGTAGACGATAGCCGTCTTCGTTAAGCTGATATTTCTTTAACAAAGCGGCCCTGACAACCTCATAATTGTTCTTGTCAGGTGCATCCACCATATTTAATATACTTAGAGCTTTACCTGTCAGTATCCCTGATAACTGATAAACATATTTTGCTTTGTCTATGTTATGAGCTGTACATGCTTGTTCAAATCTGTCCAGATAGAACATTATGTCATCGCTGGAAGGACTAAATGTTGGTAACTTAATCTTAAAAGTATCATTATTAGCCTTACCAGAAGATGAACCCTTGTTTGAATCATTACCATTACTCATGCTTGTCAATTTCAATTTTTCCAACTCTAAAGCTAAGACCTTTTCTTCATGTTCCATTTTTGCTTTCTCTTTCCTCTCATCAGACTCTCTCTGTAATCTTCTTTCCTCAGCCTGAGCCTCTTTTTGAAGTCTTTCATTTTCAGCTTCTTTTTCAAGTCTTTTATTTTCAGCCTCTTTTTCAAGTCTTTTATTCTCAGCCTCTTTTTCAAGTCTTTTATTCTCAGCCTCTTTTTCAAGTCTTTTATTCTCAGCCTCTTTTTCAAGTCTTTTATTCTCAGCCTCTTTTTGAAGTCTTTCAGCTTCTAGCTGTAGCTGGAGTTTTCTCTCCTCAGCTTCTGATTCCCTTTTTTGTTTTTCCATTTCCATTTGGAATCTTTTTTCATCCACCTGCATCTGCAGTTTCTTTTGTTCAGCTTCCATTGCTTTATCATATCGAGCAGTTGCAAATTCTTCTAACTTATCACCAGTCTTCCCAAGCAATTTACCCTGCTCAATAAAGTGCTCAAATGTAGACATGTTGTCTAACATATGAGTCCAAAACCTGAAATAATTAACTAATTTATTTCAAACCTAAGTGTAACAAGTCTTAATTAAGCACTTGTATATTCACATCACCTTATATTATCCCAGTCTCTGTGGGAAACAAGTCTCCAATCAAAGAACTTGTATATGAAATATCAGCACTCAATTCTTGATCATAAGTGCACTTCTCATTCAATAGTGCACGACACTATTCATCATTCATTTATCATCAGTATAGTAGTAACAGTGCATTAGCATAGCCCATTAACTAATTACTATAACTGTAAACAATGACTATGTAAACACATGCAGAATGTAAACATTGAAAATGTAAACAATACAAACAATGTAAACAATAACAATGTAAACAATAACAAAGATCAGCAACAATACAAAAACTTTCGCAGAAATCAACTAAAAATAAAGCAGAAATTAATGAAATATCACAAAAAATGTGACGATATCTGCGATAGAATTAAACAAAATACATGACACCACAGTGTATAAACAAAAATGTTGTATGAAACTAAATTATAGACAAGAGTAGGCTAACAAACACAAACAAATCAAAACAAAACTAAAGAATGCGAAATAATAACGAAAACAATATTAAAACATGTCATCACAGCTAACATAAATAGCAACAGAAGTCGCTTAGCAAATTCCAGTATTGGAAATTTGCAAACCTTACAGAAAACGCTCACAATAGACGACCTCTATGACGTGGCATAATCTAACGGAGACACCACCCAACCGAGAACCCGCTGAAATATAAACATATAAATATACAAATAACATATAAACATAAAACATATAGAATGAGATGATACACAGAAGACTCAGCAGAAGTATAAGGGCACAGTTTACATACAAACAGGCCACTTAACTTATAGGCTTCCAATCGTAGAACAGCAGAAAAACGGATGTCAATCAACGTCCTAAAGAGCGAAGCTCCAACGATGATGGCACATCTGAACTGCTTCCACTGCTAACACGATGGTACAAGAGCTTCTGACATACTGTGTGTTGAGTTGTTTCGGCACTTGACCTTCTAATCCAAAAGTAAGTTGATGGAAATCGGTACTTGGCCTTCTTCAGAAAACAACCCGTTTCAACCGGCACTTGACCTTCTCAAAAAACGACAGCACTGGAACCTTGACAGCAGCAACTTGCTTGACTTGCGTAAAAGATAACAGCAGTCCGAGTTATCCGGCAACATGTAACAACGCCGGGTACTGTCAAATTCTTGTTTCCGTCAAAAAATTGAAATTTGACTTTTACCGGGCAACGCCGAGTACTTTGAAAATTTTGAAGATGTTGACTGTATTGAAGAATGTTAATTTCTTGAAGGATGCTGATGAATTCTTGTTGAAAATGAAGTGGGTAAGGGACCCCGTGTTTGCTGGTACCAGAATCAAACCAGCTTATGGCCACCAAATGATGCGTGATGCCATATGATGATGGATGGCATCCGCATGTCTGGTTTTGTGTAGTGTGTAGATGTGTTCAGTCAAAACAATGTTCATGCAACAATAACAGGGCAATCCACATAGGACGTCAGTAAACTCACGACGTATAAAGTCAATGAGTCTTGAAACAGCCGTTGACGTTTTTCTTCATTATTTATTGTGGACGCCACAGTGACAAAATGGTTACGCAAATGTGTAGGCACATCAAACAGTCATTATCACAGCAACATTCAATACAGCAATAAACGGTAGACAGCATTACAATGATGAGTCAGATGCATGTTATATTTCAAAGTGCTGTAAATGTAGTCAGGTGAACAACTCCATCCTTTTCTATAACAGCCAGGAGATAACCAGATGTATGAGATCAGTTCACTCTCCTTAGTTTGACTTCAGCAAGACAGACACGTCTGCCGAAGTATAAATAATGTCCTCAAAAATATCCTCTAGATAATAAAGGTTTTCCAAACCTAGTTCATTTAACAAAGTAGCAAGTAATGGTCCTTGGTACCTGCATCAACCGATGCAGTACAATGCAGCGACATGTGAGCTAGGAAAACATCTCGTGACGACGACTTTCGCAGACAGGCTATGAATCGAAATCGCTCACGACCCAAAATCAATAGAGTTAATGAAAGAGTCAATTTACCTTGCTTTCATGAAATACACAGAAATATCACGCCTCCCGACATGTGGGAAACACTAGAGGTATTATCTCGAATAAACGAAATATCCATTAAGAGGACTACACATCCCTGACAGAACAAAAAATAGCGGAGATCCCCTCTTCAACGAGGCATCTCTTTCGCCATTCCAAATCGCTCACTCCCACTAGTGGTGGGCGGAAACCGATCGACAAAGAAGCAAGACAAGTCATGCGCAGTCCAGCGCAAAACGACCGCAGCTCAAACTTAACTGCATTCGATACCAACGCGAGAAGACAAATGCTTACCGAGAAAAGTGACTATAAATTCCAAGCAGTTGTTGCCCTTGCGTTATAAAACAGATATTGAAATAAAACGATGTTGCGAGAATTTATCACGCAACAAGTTCGTTACTAAGATAGTACTGTTAGTTAATCTAGTGTTATAGTTCGTTACTAAGATAGTACTGTTAGTTAATCTAGTGTTATAGTTCGTTACTAAGATAGTACTGTTAGTTAATCTAGTGTTATAGTTCGTTACTAAGATAGTACTGTTAGTTAATCTAGTGTTATAGTTCGTTACTAAGATAGTACTGTTAGTTAAACTAGTGACATAGTTCGTTACTAAGATAGTACTGTTCTAGTGTTATAGTTCTGATGTAGTTTTTGTTATTGTTGATCAGAATGGACACCACTGCAGGCAAACCAATAGGTGCTCAGTCTCCCTCAGCAAATGTCGAAGGATATGAATGCTAATTGTTCCTGTAACGCGCTGTTTGTGTACACATTTATAACACATAAGGAAGGGAAACCCGAGGCCTGTAAACAGTAAATTAATATGAGACAAACATAAAGGTATGATATGAGGCACTCGTAGGAAATAAAGAAGTAGAACACTAGACAACAGAAAAACAACAGATATGAGTGATACACGACGGAATCATCCTCTCATTTGTCCTTCCCTGCTAGTTTTAAACTTGCTGCCCCATTACAACAGTCATAGCATTGCCGATTCGTCGACTGCAGTGTCGTTCTCTAACAGGCGATCATTCATTATCCTTAGTATCTCTATGATAAAGTTATCTTCAAGCATATATCAGTGGAATAAGAGATGTGAACAAGACGCTGGAAATAGATGAAACACATACTGAGGAAACACATGCTGAGGAAACACATGCTGAGGAAACCGTGTGATTGCATTACAGGTCAGTCCTTTCTCTGGCATCTCCAGGGTAAGAAGGGTGGAAGGAGATCAACGAACACTTTGAGAAGATAACTGGAGACAGACATGAAGGGGGTGAAGAGGAGATTGAAATACCTTGAGCTGATGGCACGATCCAGGAAGACTTGGCATACGTTTTTTAAAGACCTATGCCATTGGGAAACTGAAGGTTGTTGACAATGAGGGTATATTCATCTTACTTCTCGCAGTCGTTAGTCTGTTATGTTAACATTCTGATTGCCTACTTAAATTTCTGATTGCTTACTTAACATTCTGATTGCCTACTTAAACTTCTCTGTCTACACAAACGTTTCTAAATCTCCAGGAGAGTAAACAACTTGAAAAGACCTTACGATTTAAAAATGGTGAGGTTACTTTCAGTTTCGAAGAAGCGATGGAAGATGAGTCTACCAGGAATATAGTAGACGTGGATGTTGAGACAATGTATCAGGTACGTCTCCTTACTTTGTTAGTTATTATGTTTAAGTGAATAAATAAGAGAGGAGCTGTAAAACTAGTAAGAAATAAATATATATATACATTTATTTTTAAACGGTATTGAATCAGTACCGTGTTTCATGTACCGTAAATTTGTAAACCTGATTCAATACCGTTTTATATATATATATATATATATATATATATATATATATATATATATATATATATATATATATATATATATAAATATGTGTGTGTGTGTGTGTGTGTGTGTGTGTGTGTGTGTGTGTATTTAGTTGTTACGGTTGTATGTTTGTCTGTGCAGAAAACTGTTGATAGTGGCAGTGGCAGTTTCAGGTTTGAAGCTTTTATCTAGGACAGGGGTCGGTAAGCCAGGAACTGTCGCAATCGACTTTAGGAACATTGAGCGCTCTAAAGATCTACCTAGTCATATAAGTTTTCAGGTTTCAGAGTAAATAGATTTTGGAATACGTCCAGCCTCTAGGTAACGTTTTTGCTCTGTCGCGCGATATACCTCCTGCAATCCTAACAGCTGAATTGTGGAAAATGACAAAATAAATATTTTACCGAATGTTAACTTGACTTTAAAGAAAAAATAACTTTCTACCTCAAACAGTTCACGGTTAAAATGATTTTTTAGGAAGCTAACTTGTAGGTTCTCACTGGGAATACTGTGAAAGTACCTTGAGGAACAACGCGCTTTTAAATGCTGGTGGAAGAGTGCTATTTCAAAATGTACCTTAGTTAAACATTATTTTTCCCCTCGGTCACCTAGAGATATGTCACCTGACCAAATGATGCAATGAGGTCTTCTGGTAGAACAAGACATTGCACTTTTCCAGGGCCTCGCGCACAAATATATGCCTGTCAATACAACAAAAATATATGCCTGTCAATGCAACAAAAATATATGCTTGTCAATACAACAAAAATACATTTGTATATGCCTGTCAATACAACAAAAATATATGCCTGTCAATACAACAAAAATATATGCCTGTCAATAGAACAAAAATATATGCCTGTCAATACAACAGAAATTTATTTAAAAGCAGCCTCGCAAGTTCACGTTTGCCTAGGGTCTTGCATACCTTAAACCGTCGATGTGTGGAGAGTCACTGTTTCTATGCAGAATTTGAAAATGCATTACTATTATATGGGCATATGGGTACGCATAACTGTTTCACAAGAAAGATATATCTGCTTTTTTTAGCGTTAAGGAATCAACTACACCTGTCTTCTTACATAACATATGACCTACTTGTTTCCTTATATAAGATGCGACCTTCTTGTTTTCATACATAAAATATGACCTACTTATTGTCACACATAACATATGACTTACTTGTTTCCTTATATAAGATGCGACCTTCTTGTTTTCATACATAAAATATGACCTAATTATTGTCACAACATAAACATATGATTTACTTGTTTCCTTATATAAGATGCGACCTTGTTGTTTTCATACATAACACATGACCTATTTATTGTCACACATAACATATGATTTACTTGTTTCCTTATATAAGATGCGACCTTCTTGTTTTCATACATAACATATGACTCACTTATTGTCACACATAACATATGACTTACTTGTTTCCTTATATAAGATGCGACCTTCTTGTTTTCATTCATAACATATTACCTACTTATTGTCACACATAACATATGACTTACTTGTTTCCTTATATAAGATGCGATCTTTTTTGTGTTCATACAAAACATATGACCTAATTATTGTTGTACATAGCATATGGTCTACCTGTTGTCGTACATAATAGATAACCTACCTGTCAGGAACCAATTTACTATGGTTGCACCACTGCCGTGTGGATTTATAATAAGACTTATAAGCTCGTTCTTCCAGAAGTATGACCACACAACAATGGCTGACATAAGTAATCAACACCTTCTACAGGTACTTCCCTTTAAAACTATGCACAATACAATAAGGCCTCACTCGGCCAACAAACGCATCAAATACAATAATGAAATGCCAATGTAACTTGCCGTAACAACTTAATCTATCAGTATCATACACGGCAGTACGACTTACACGGAATACACCGCAATGAATATCGCTCACCTTGAGCTGCAAAACTGTGACAAAGGCATACTCAAATCATTGTCAACTTATAACTCTACGGCCTGTAGAAAATACCCACTAGATACTATACAGCTCTAGAATTACACATCATTATCCACCAAGACCGAAATATGGCAAGTACTCAGAACAAATAATCCAACACATGAACTTTACAGCTACCTTGCTGGCAAAGGGAAATATGAGCGTCCTACCAGGACGATGGCTAGATTCTCACTGAAGAAAACCTGCGCCTATTTCCCAACTTCCGGTAGTCACAGGAGTCACCGGTTCGGCAGTCCCCGGCGTCGCCCGGCTGCCTTTTCGTACAAAAGATGCACTGGGAAATAGCGCCGTGACACTACCTGTTCTCTTACACACATATTGCCTACCTGTTTTCTCATAACATATGACCTATTTGTTTTCGTAAATGACACATGAACCTATTTTTGTACGTAAAGTATATCTGTATGTATACACGAACCTATCCTGTTTTAGTACTTAAATGTACCCGCTTTTATACATAACACATATGCTACCAGTTTTAATAACAGAAAATAAGAACTATCAGTTTGTATACGGGACCCAAAGATGCAGCAATAGAGAATGCAGTCAGCGACTCATAGCTTGACTGCTTGCATCAGGGTCAGCAAACCAGAGCTGACCAAGACCCTACTCCACCTCCACGTCTGGAAACAGACTGCGGTCTGGCTGAGAGAGTAGGGATCGAAGAGGGAAGGCTAACCCGGTCCCAAAAAATGCCGTGCTGAAGTCGGATGTGCCGGCCGAAAAGCACAGATATCGCAGCTCCGCTGTAAACAGACACAACGCAACCAACGTCCTTTTCAGGACGAAGGAGGAAGAAGAAGTAGTTTGTATACATGAAATGAACACTCACACATTTTCACAAATAGAAAAATAATCTCATGTTTTTAATACAAAACAATACGACCTACCCGTTGTGACATGAGACAAGACGTCCTTACTGTTTTCATTAATGAGAATATATTTTGTTCGTAAGTGATCTGACCTCCCTCCAAAAGAGGTATGGATCTTATTGCCATATGCTTGTGTTACACGACACGTAGTGGTATTACTCGAACTTTCCTGTCTTTTAAATGGCGGTGGGAGAGGGCTGTTAAATATATAGTACAAGGTGACTAACATAAGATCGTGCATGAGGCTGGGAACCTCATCATGTATAACAAGTTGTCACAGAAACTACTGCTGCAGTAGCACGTGACTGTTTGGTGTAAGCTTCCTACAATGGGACCAGCTGAAGGGGTGACTCTATGCTTCGGACGGAGCGAAATAAAAATTAATGATAGTGATGATGATATGGTTCCAGAACACAGTTAATAATATATGCAGCTCACATCAGACAATGATCTCCCCGGACAGAAAGACGTGGAGAGACACAAGACCTTGAAGAAGATGGTGCAGGAAACGAAAAATATAACATCAGCATCTTCAGCTCTTCGTGACAACATTCGTCGAATCAGGGACCGACACATAGAACGTTATCACGCCAGTAAAGCAGGTGTGTCCAACCGGCGACGAAAGAGGGCAGTGGTATTTGATGATCAGGCCTTTGACAGGTAAGACAACGAATCTGGGTCATATAGTCCTTTTGTGGTTGTTGCTCCGTGTAGCTCCCGGGGGGAGGTTGGGAGGGGGATCTTTTATGGGCAAACAAAGAACATACCTAGTGCTTCCTCAGACATATAGTACAAGGCCACTAATATATAGTTGTTAATAAGGATGGCAACTTCGTCATGTAAAACAAATGTCTTCAGAAACAACTGTTACAAGAACATTTGAATATATTGTGCAGGCTTCCTGGAAGTGGCTAGTTCCATTGATGTCTCCATGCTCCATAGGGATGGAAGAAAAAAATGATAATATAGTTTGTTGTATGATTTTTCTTTACAATAGGCCAATCACGTGTTTGTCTTACAATTTGATTGCATGGTCACCCACGGGCTATTGTGCTCTCTGGGTCACCTTTACACTATGTTAGAGTGTAGAAGAAGTTCCGATTAAGAAAGAAAGAAGTATGATTTTACTTTATGGTGTTATATTTTTATCTGTATGAAATAAACTCTGGTTATGAAGCCGGTGTCAGCAATATGCCAATAAAATCATGCAAGCAGACCGACAGAATATACGACTCAAACATAAAAGCTAAAAACAAACACAGTATGCGTCATCTATTGACCACACAGTGTATTTGCTCCGTCAGTTGTTCATTCATTTATTCAATCATCGCTAATTCACTCACATCCATTCACCACCCTCTCCATGATGCGCCTTTATCTAACTCACGCTAAGTTGTCTGTCCTGAGTCATCCATTAAAGGTCTTCTATGCTCTCTTTCCTGTCCATCTCTTGATGTTTTCTTCTCATTAGTAGCGATGTGTTCCTCTTGCACGTTTGCCTTAAACTCTGCTGTGACATTATTTTGAGTTGATATCTCCTTCACTACGGCAGTAATCAGTTAAATTTCTTGTACTGACTTATTATATGTTTTTCAATGGTGGCATCTCTTTCTTGCTCTGCTATATAGCAGATATTTTGTATTTTCAAACATTCTTTCACTCCTTTCAGCAATTATTCGTCTTGTCTGTTTACCTGACCACCTCTGCTGAGAGAGTAGACAGGTGATGCAATATTAACCGATAACCATGTTGGTTAATATCGGGTGTGGCCGACATCAGACTACAGAGTAGCATTAAAATCGCCCAGCGCATTTGCTTAATCGCTGATAAGGCCAGGGTGCGTTCTTCGTCAAGATGTTAATACGCTGGAAGTTTCCTATCCACTTTGGAGAGATAACTTATTTGTCAGCGCCCAGGAATGACATAATCGTTTCTTGCACAACTTGAGAAAAGTAAGATGTAATTGTAGGCATTTGCAGAGAAGGCAATCGGATGTTTTATTGCTATATATGTGAGAGGTGACCTTTTGCATCACGCACAGAATTTCAGGCGGAAATAATTTTGAAATTACCCTACAAAACACGCATGTTTGAAACGATTGGCGCTCTGCTTTACCATCGTAACAAACAAATGCGGGGGAAGACAGGCAATATAACCTGGCTTTTTTCAAGTCTAGTTCACTGTAAAAATTCACTCGTGCCAAGAAGACCATCAGACTGCCAGAGATAGAATCAGATTTCATATATATCAGACCGGACTTTGTGGAACATCTTGAAGGACTTAAAGTGCCCAGGAAAATCATTTTAATAAGGAACACCGCGATCTGAGGAAACTTAACACACGGAGTCATAGTGGGAATTCTCTGTTAACATAACAATACCCCAGAAACGTGTAAAAGGCCTATTCCAGTGCCTTTATTCTGTCACGGTGACGGATAATTTATTTTACCATCACGTCCCATTTTTTATTACTCTTTTAACATTCTGGTTTCCTCGACTTTTGTATTTTCTTTTCTTTCGGATTTTTCCTACGTAGCCCATTATTCCCCTCTCAGACCGCCGCCCCCCCCCCCCCCCCCCCGCGGTTTGTTTTCATTCTGGCTTTCATTATAAATTCCCCACTGGTCAGTAGCGGTCAGCTCAGCTTACGATAATATTACCTAAGCTGCACCTGGCGTTTGTCTGACCAGAGAAATGTCTCTTTCTGGTAACAGGTTTGATCTCCAGCGAGCAAGAGTTTCTTTGAAGCGAACCGTTAGCCTAATACAGTTGATAGCGAGATCAAAGGGGGAGATAAAAGTGGCGTTCGTTCTTTGTGGTTGTGGCCCTTAAACGCCGCAGTGAGCGCTAGAAATATTACGTCTTATATCTGGGAAACTTTCTAGTGGTCTGTTGTCTTGTGATGTATATCGTAGAATAATATTTGTCTTACCCATGATTGCGTTATACGCATTTCATCCGTGGTAACACGCGATGGATAGCGTCTGGGGTAGACTATAAAATGAGATAGATTTACTCAGTCAGACACACTCGTAAAATATTTCCTGGCCCATAGCTGACCATATGAGACAGGCAGACGTTAAAACAGAACTAGATTTTGGTGCCTATTTCTTGTCATCTCGGGGTAAGTAGACATCTCTTATAATATATATATATTCATGTTAGCTTTTATATTCACCTGATAGGCGTGTGTCTTGAATTCATTTAGAGGATTTCTCCCAGTAATTAGTTTAGTGATAAGGTAGCGCCGTCCACTGCCTTAGTTAAACGGGCGCTAAGCATTACGTGTCTCCCTGTGTTATTGTTTACAATGTGTTAATGGTAAACTTACGATAACAGATACTTACTAGGCGAAGAATCCGAGTAGTCCATTCAGTGCTTACCATTGGGTTAAAAGTAGGCTAAAATAACTTGTCATTACTGTAAGGAAATGTCAGCGGTGTAGGTTATTCACTTAAAAAACGGGATGGTGTTGTGCGTGCGCTATAACCTTGAATTAACAGAGGTAGTACCATATTACTTTCTGAGAGTAGAAACTTCTAGTGGTTGGGTGTGGAATTTTATATGCCTACTTGTGTAGTTAGACACCAGTTTATAACTTTCACAGAAAGGAGGCACCAGCCATAGATAACATTATATCTTAGGTTTCAGTCACAACCTATTATTATAGCTATAACATTGCATTTTCCATGTATTACTTTTTTGGGGAGGTTATTACTTTTTCCCTTTTTGTGTATCGACCCAAGGGGCGCATACCATTTATTATGTAATGTCAAATGCTGTATTTTATGTAAATTCACTTAATGTTGTAAAATGAATAGCATATCCACTCAGCTGTAACTACAGGGTTAGGTTTCCTGTACGTTGAGTTGGAAGAAGACGGAGTTGATTTGATTTTGCTGTAAGAACATTTACTGACAGGTACATGTATGTATAAAATATATTAGCCTATGCGGGCGCATGCTGATAATTGATAGAGTGGAAGGAACAGGAGGGCGACTTATATGGATAAAGACAGCCCGAGACTATCATTGCAATGATTAAAATAATTCAAATACCATAGTGGAGCATAACTGTTTAGTATAACGTTATTGTAATTTTATTGTTTGCTTGATGTAAAGGTCGTCTCCTTTTGGGTCTCAGTTTCAGGATATACTGCATTGCTATCGCAAGAGTCCAGTCAGGCGACGAACGTAACATTCTCATCGCTCTCACGGCTCCTGAACGCAATTAGCACCACGAGTTGTCACCCCTACCTGAAATACAATTCTTTGTCAACGCCAATCCCTCAAATGGAAATAAGCTCACGCATTGTGTAACGAGCCATAGCAAAATCTGAAAAATCGTATTTGGCACTAGTGGTTTCCTACTCGCCTCTTAATCACCAGTCAGAGCATTGCGGCTTCCAACCTATCTATCAACCCAGCGTCTTCATCAGAATCAAATACACCAGGTTTGGTGCTTAAACGTAGCACACCGTCTCAAATAATAGTTCAAGCCAGCCCAACCGGATTTGCCACCAAGTACGCGAGCCAAATTTCATGCGCCAGGATAATAGCGCAATGGACCATTTGTCCTAAAGTAACCTCGTCTTGTGTGTGTTCTGGTCATTTAAAACCCCGCACGTATGAGCGGTCAGCCGAAGATAGACAGAGTCATCTACAGCCTATCTCGCCATTAGGGTGTAACCAACGATAGCGTCTACAGTGGATTTATTTATGTTATTCTATCACCTATGGAGGATATCTACATGTAAAAACACTTACTGGAGCTATTGCATTTGGTCCCACGAAAGCGGACGGATTGGAACTCTGTTTTTTCATTTTTCGGTGTTCTACAGGTAATATGTTGGTGGTTTGTGTGTTCGTTGGTGTGTAATTTCATTTTTGTATACTCAATGTGATTATTGAGATTGTATTATGTTGTTGTACTGATACACTGATTTTTTTCATATATATTTCTTCTTTCCAGAAACTTTAATAAATTTTACTCATTTATTAACGCGCTGTTCACGACCCTTTCATCCATACTTAATATTACAAGCTCTTTACTATAGTCTCTATTTTGACAAGAGAAGAATGAGAGAGTGGGTGGTGCTTAGACTATTTAAGTGTGTTGAGGCTTGGAGAGAGAGATAACTTTAATGAAACCTCTTCCAGGTTGGTCTCAAGTTCACACTATTTACACAATATCTATGTGTAATCTATAATTTTGCCAGTTCACTATCATTGTTGATTTCACTACAATTGTCTAACTCGACAAAGACTCTAACACTTTAACTCAACCACGACATATTCCTCTGAAAAAACAGTCTATGAGCCAAGATTGGCGTAAGTGTACATTTTACATTCTATATGTGTCATTTACTAACATGTGAACTAATATGTACGTATTGCCATGTACATATTAATATGTGAAAATTGCTAGTGGATGTCCAAGTCATTTTAGGGTGGCAACCTCAGTGTATAGAATGATGATTTCATGAATCACAACTGCATGGGCTGGAGACTGCGTTATTGCTAGTTTCTTAACAAGAACTAAAAGCATAGGTTCCATAAGGAGCAGCCAGGGAAAGATGAAAGAAATTATGTACATTCTAATTCTAATATTTATAGTTGTTGAGGATTGCTTCATGTCTGCAGCATGGCGCATTCCTCAAACGATTATATCTCCGCGACTGATGTCGATGATTGTTTCATGTCTACAGGCATTTGGATTTGTGCACGATCCGAATGACTGTATCATGGAACACCTCAAACGAATAGAGATATATCTCATCGACCGATGTCGATGATTGTTGCATGTGTGCAAGCATTTGAGTTTGGCCAACTCGGATTGCTGCACCGTGGAACATCGCAATTGAATATATATTAACGACGTAGTATGCATATCACTAGGCATGACGCGTATGTCTTTGTAACGTCATTCGTGTGGGCTTCGGCCCCAACGGCAGTGTTTTGAAATGCGTGCATCGGGTTTGTGGACCACTATATATTCGAACGGTTTTGACCCACGGTGTGTGTTTCAGAAGTGTGGCCATTGCCACTTATATGGTGTGGTATAACCACTTATTAATTGTGTGGCTGGGAAGCCAATTGGACAGTGTATTTCTTGAACCAAACGTAAGTCGTCTTATGAATAACGCAGTTTGCATAATTATGGCAGATTAGCCTGGCGTGGTATGCCAAAGGAACATTATGTTACTAGCAATAGTGTAAGACTAGTATAGATGGATATTGTACAGCTAGCGGCAAGCGTAAGCCTAGTGTAACGGATTTAGACGACTAGCAGTAGACGTAAGCCTAGCATAACAAGTGTATTGCAGAACTAGCAGGATAGTTAAGTCTAGTGCAAAAGGCTATTGTATAAACTAGCGACGGGAGTAAGTCTAGTTAGCCTCGGAATTAATGCCAAAGGACATTGGCCGTTAAAAGGAACTGACCTTGAACCAGAACTCTAGATAGAGATTGTGAACATGTGTTTATGAAATAATGAGAACTCTTACAGAACGTACATGAATGTGATGTGACTTTTGTTCCCATGTAGTTGGTGTCTGCTCATGGTATGAAATTACTAATTAAATATTTTGAGTCGTCAAAATCACGGTCTTATCAACTGTCGTATTCGGAGTTGAGTTAAATGCTATTTATCTTCAACTGATCATGACTAGTGATGATTAATGTCTTAACGCGCTGCATCTCACACTGCCAATATAATCAATAAGACAAGAGACTAATACAGGTCAGTCAAGGGTCGAATATTTAATATGAAACATGTTCAGCACATAATGTATCACAAGGGTTAAAGCAGACATTATCGATACCAACGAACAGTATTACGGAATCCTACAAAAGTGATAAGAACCCGAGGGACTTTGACTCTATAAACTGAATACGCATATAATAACTTGGTCATCCTCAAATACTAGAAGTCATCGAAGCACCCAGAACATACTGGGGTCCCGAGAGTCCGCAACATACTGGTGTCAGAAAGTGTCTGGATTTCGTGAATACTGGATTCCCCCCTTCAAGTATCGAAGAAAGTCAAACTGATGATGAACGTTATGAAGGCAAAATCATTCATTCAAGCCTAACTGGCAACTGAAATGCGCAGGACAGAAAGTGACGTCACTACATCGATGCCGTCAACGTTAGCAGACAACATTGCCTGAGAATCCGAATTTTTCTTCCACAAGAGACTGATTCACGCAGATAGAACGGTAATCTCCCACTCGAGAACCTGAACCAGTGGAGAATGTATCTCTTCATCAAATTCATCTGAAGCTGCGACGCAGATCGATTGAAGAAACTACGTTCGAAGACCGAAGCAATACTTTCAAACGGTTCCCTACTGCGAAGGTCAAGGTCTACCATCAATGGACTACAGCTGTTGAAGACACGTTTCGGAACTAGGATTAGAATTACATGCATTCATGTATTTCTCAGAGGGACAGCTAAACAGATAAGTTCTTGATTGTGCTTAGGCGCTTGAACATTATCATATTGTCCTTGCATTAGCTTTGGTCTACAGTTCATCATCACTTTACTTACTTTTTACTATCATCTGTGTTTCCCCATTCATGTTTATTCGTATATTCGTATATTCGTCGTGTTTAATATTGACTGGAATTTTCCCAGGAAAGCTTCAGTGAATGTTAACTTCTATTAGATTTGCATGCTTATATTGCTGACTGAGGATCTGACTGATTATATTTTTTCTTTGCAGTCAGGATATAAATGTTTCTTCGGTTCGCAATATAACCATATTTTGTGTACTTAGCAGTCTCGTCAATTGAATTACGTCCTCTTTATTTACATAACCTAATTTCAGTACTGTTGACAATTGTTGTCGTGTGTGATCTAAAACTTCTTTGTCTACACGTTCGTTTATGACGACTTGTCTTGTTATATTTTTGTAATGTAAATTCTTTTCTTTCTTTTACTGATTACTGTTTATAAGTCTCCTTTATTTACTTTATAAGTGTAAAGTGTTGTTGTATAACTGAAAAATCATTTCATTGTAACTCATTTGATTGTTTTCACTGTCCTTGTCACATGTTTTTGGAACTTGTTTGTTATTGATTAATATATTCATGTACATATTATAGTGAGTTCTATAGTCCTGGTGTATATTATAGACTATTGAAGGTACTCAGAAACCTATTATCATATCTACACTACAGGAATTCATTGATATTGGAAAAAGTTATGGAAAATCAGGGGCGGAACTACAAAGTTTTGCAGATACAAAATATGATGAATACTTATCGCGGCTGGAAAGAATGGAACAGCGCGAAATGACTAAACGAGCTGATGAGCTTAGGAGGTTTGAATTAACCCAAGAAAGGGAAATGAAAGAAAAAGAATTAGCTCAACAAGAAAAAGACAGAGAGCAGAAAGATAAAGAATTAGCTCAACAAGAAAAAGACAGAGAACTAGAGAAGGAAAGAATGGAATTAAGGAGAATGGAACTTATGCAACTGGATCAAGCACATAAAAATGCCATGGAAATGGAAACATTAAAACTTCATGCAGAAAAAGAAAAAGCTTTAGAATTAGCTAAAGTGCAGTCTGAACAGACTAAGACTGCTGCTGGTACTAATATTTTCTATCCTAAGTTAAAAATGCCACATTTTGACCAGACTCGCGATTGTGTTGACTCTTTCTTATCTAGATTCATCATGAAGGTCACAGCTCTGAACATACCCAAGGAAAGATGGAGCAGTCTTTTACTTGATTTTTTGACTGGTGACTCACTTAAATGTTTCATGAGTCTTGATGAAAAGAGCAGAAGCGATTTCGATGTCGTAAAAGAGGTATTACTAAGACGTTTCCAGTTAACTGAGTCTGGATTCAGAGATCGCTTTCATGCGGCTAAACCAAGCAAGGATGCAGATTTTGGTGAATTCATTGCATCTATTAAACATTTCCTTAGCAGATGGATTGATCTGTCTGGTATAAATAAAACATATGAAGGTGTTATAGATCTCATGCTGCGAGATAAAGTTTTATCCGCATGCAGCACTGAATTAGAAGCATTTTTACAGGAAAGACATCCTAATTCTATCGATGAGTATGAAAAACTCGGAAGACAGTATCAGACCGCACATCAGAATAAAGATCTTCATAGATCGACTATTCGAGATCCTATGCCTGTGTGCGCGGCACAACATGATCAAAGACCTCGATCGAAGAGCTTTGATGGACGTTGTCGTTCAGATTATTATCAATCCGACAGAGGTTTTTATAACTTCCGTCGTCATCGCTCTCCTTCGAATTCATATCGACGAGGTTATAGAGGATATTCACCTCATGATCGTGGGTATCACAGAGGCAGGGATTATGATGGTTCACATCAAAAAGGATACTATAAGCAGAGATCATCTTATGGTAGAGATGCCAGGAAGGATGACTCTACTGATTTTTATTATAGCAATAAAAAGTCAGTCAATAATAACAAAGGTAATGCCAGATCTCCGTCGAGGGACAAAAATAAACATAGACATGCAAATAATTGCAGTGTCAAAAAGGAGAAAGGTAATGATGATAATGATCATGCGAACGCATGTATGGTAATGAATGATACATGTTATGAGTGTCAGTCGAAAGACAGATTAAAGTCTACAATTACACTTGATTGTGGTCATTGTATGCCAACAATGTCGGCATGTGTAAATGTCGGTTATCTTACATTTCATCCCGGAATATTGGAGGGTAAGGTAGTAAGAGTTTTGCGTGACACTGGGTCCTCAACGATAGGCATAAAGCACTCGCTTATCGAGCCCTCTGCTTTTACAGGCAAATCAGTTAAGTGTGTCACATTTGGTGGGAATATAGAAACTTTCCCTGTGGCACGAGTATACATTGATACTCCTTTTTACACAGGCACTGTCTATGCCTGCGGCTTGAGAGCACCCATAACTGAAATTATAATAGGAAACATACCAGGAGTTAAAGATTGCACTCCTGAGGAGATTGCAATGTGGGTTGAATCTCACCCACAGGTGGCAAATGCTGTTGTAACGAGAGCACAACAGTTAGCTACGGACATGGCTACACCACCTCTTCCTATAATAGATACAATTATGTCTCAAGTTGGCACTGTTACACCTTCTGTTTTTTGCAGAAAAACAGAAGAGTGACCCAACTTTACAAGGATTGTTTAGCCGAGCAGAACAAAAAAAACGATTAAATACACAAGAGGGGCTAAACAATGGTTCAAGATAAAGAAATCAATACTCACTAGATATTATGATGATGGCAAAACAATTATACATCAAGTGATAGTACCTAAGGAATACAGACCATTGGTCCTACAAACAGGTCATGACTCCCCTATGGCAGGGCATATGGGGATCAAAAGAACATTGTTTCGTGTTACGTCACAATTTTATTGGCCTGGGGTTAATAAGGATACAAAGTTATACTGCAAATCATGTACAACATGCCAAGGTATAGCACGTAAGGGCAGGTTCCATACGGCACCCTTACAGATTACAGACGTGCCTGAGAGACCTTTCAAAAAGATTGCAGTAGATATAGTGGGTCCGTTATCAATTGTTTCAAATAATGGATTTCGTTATATTTTAACTTGCGTAGATCTTTGCACGCGTTGGCCAGAGGCCATACCGTTGAAAACCATCACAACTGCATCTGTGTCTGATGCATTATTTTCGATATTTTGTCGAATCGGTTTTCCGGAGGATATTTTGTCAGATCAAGGATCACAATTTACTTCCAACATTATGAGGGATTTAGAATCCATGTTATCTGTTCACCACTCGTTTTGTAGTGCGTATAGGCCCCAATCTAACGAGTGTGTGCGAGCGCTACAATAGCACTCTAAAACAGATGTTATCTAAGATAACTGAAGAATGCCCTCGTGAATGGGACAGGCTTCTGCCGGCGGCCCTGTTTGCTTTTCGTGAAGTGCCCCACGAAAGCACGGGGTGGTCTCCGTTCGAATTGGTTTATGGTTCGAATCCTCGCGGACCAATGATGATACTCAAGGATTTGTTGATTGGAGCATCAATTGATACAGCCACTCGAAACAGCTACGAGTTAGTTATTGATCTCCGACAACGAATCATCGATGCGTGCACTTATGCATCCCAGAGTATAAAATCAGCCACTCAACGATCAAGATTATTACATAATCAAAAGAGAATATTAAGATCCTTCAAACCAGGGGAAAAAGTTTGGTTGTTGCTACCTCATAACGATAACAAATTACTGATATCATGGCAAGGTCCATTTGATGTTATCAAACAAGTCACAGATGTTGACTACTCAGTGAACGTTAGAGGTAAAATCAAAACCTTCCACGTCAACATGCTAAAATTAGCGGTTGAAAGACCACAGGAATTAATTCCTGTTATTAACTCTATTGATGATTCTTCACATCATACTGCTTCTTTTGCAGTTGTTCATGAAGAAGATACCACTTCGTCTATCCCTTTACAATTCCAACTACCTTCTTTGCAATCATCGGAATCTTGGAAAGACGTGACTATTTCTTCTTCACTGTCTTCGTCTCAACAAGATCAAGTTCGGGATATTCTTATTTCTTTCAATGATGTTCTCACCGACCTTCCAGGTCAGACATCGCTTATATCCCATGATATTACTCTTACTGATTATAAACCTATCAAACTTAGACCCTATCCTATATCTTTACACCACAAAGATAGGGTAGAGAAAGAGTTAAAGGAGATGATACGTTTAGGGTGTGATATCTCCTTCGGAATCACCATATGCATTCCCAATGGTGATTGTTAAAAAGAAGGATGATTCTTTACGTATTTGTATTGATTTTAGGCGATTGAACAAAATTACAATCACAGACGGTGAGCCTATGCCACTTTTAGATGATCTTTTGTCAGAATTATCTAATGCTACTTTCTTTAGCAAACTAGATCTCTCTAAAGGCTACTGGCAAATTCCTCTTGCCGAAAATGCCAAACCTTACACAGCTTTCACAACTCCGTTTGGGCTCTACCAATGGAATTATATGTGTTTTGGGTTGGTAAATGCGCCAGCGACGTTTGTGCGCATGATGCGCCGCCTTCTTGGCGATCGTAAAGATGTCATCACGTACATCGATGACATCTGCCTATTTCATGACTCGTGGGGAAGACCATATTGATGGTTTAACTTCCCTTCTACATACGTTACGTATGCATGGTTTGACTGTGCGACCTTCAAAGGTCCAAATAGGTTGTCAGGAAATTTCTTTTCTTGGTCACCGAATAGGTAACCACAAACTGTATCCTGACGACAATACAGTCAAAAGAATTCTAGAGATTTCTACCCCTTCAACTAAGAAACAAGTTAGAAGCCTTTTAGGCCTGATAAACTATTACCATAAGTTCATCCCGCATTTCGCACAACTATCTACACCTTTGTCCGCACTGTTGACCAAAGGTAGTCCTAATAAGGTACATTGGGACAAAGATTGCGAAAGCGCTTTGGTAACAATTAAGAAATTATTTAGCAATGCACCTATTTTGTTATTACCGAATATACGTATTCCATTCATACTTCAATCAGATGCCTCGAGCTACTCCATGTGTGGCTGTTTGCTGCAATGTTACAAGGAAACACTCCATCCATGTTTCTATGTGTCGAGGAAACTGACTCCGGCTGAACAAAAGTATGCGACAGGTGAACGTGAGCTCCTGTCGATCGTCTGGTGCCTGGAGAAGCTAACAAGATACCTCATCGGCACGCATTTTTTTATCATGACAGACCATAGTCCTCTTACTTACATAACAGCTAGGACAATGCGTAACGCTAGAATACACCGATGGTACTTGTTGATTCAAGAATTTTCATTTACGATTCTGCCTATTGCTGGATCAGACAATAACTTGGCAGATCTTTTATCGCGCAACTTCTCTGAGAAGAAATTGAATTAACTCTTTAGTCACCATGTTGACAAGTGCTATTATTAATGTTATAACATTTAATGTGTCTACTTAATGATTATGATAGTTATAAGTAGATAGTACTAATATTGATATGTTCGAAAGACGAGCGTCTTCTCCACCACTATCATCCGTGCCACAAGTGTCACGTTTGGAAGTGAGGGGGATGATGTTGAGGATTGCTTCATGTCTGCAGCATGGCGCATTCCTCAAACGATTATATCTCCGCGACTGATGTCGATGATTGTTTCATGTCTACAGGCATTTGGATTTGTGCACGATCCGAATGACTGTATCATGGAACACCTCAAACGAATAGAGATATATCTCATCGACCGATGTCGATGATTGTTGCATGTGTGCAAGCATTTGAGTTTGGCCAACTCGGATTGCTGCATCGTGGAACATCGCAATTGAATATATATTAACGACGTAGTATGCATATCACTAGGCATGACGCGTATGTCTTTGTAACGTCATTCGACTTGTGGGTTTTGACCCGAACGGCAGTGTGTTTCAGAAGTGTGGCCATTGCCACTTATATGGTGTGGTGTAACCACTTATTAATTGTGTGGCTGGGAAGCCAATTGGACAGTGTATTTCTTGAACCAAACGTAAGTCGTCTTATGAATAACGCAGTTTGCATAATTATGGCAGATTAGCCTGGCGTGGTATGCCAAAGGAACATTATGTTACTAGCAATAGTGTAAGACTAGTATAGATGGATATTGTACAGCTAGCGGCAAGCGTAAGCCTAGTGTAACGGATTTAGACGACTAGCAGTAGACGTAAGCCTAGCATAACAAGTGTATTGCAGAACTAGCAGGATAGTTAAGTCTAGTGCAAAAGGCTATTGTATAAACTAGCGACGGGAGTAAGTCTAGTTAGCCTCGGAATTAATGCCAAAGGACATTGGCCGTTAAAAGGAACTGACCTTGAACCAGAACTCTAGATAGAGATTGTGAACATGTGTTTATGAAATAATGAGAACTCTTACAGAACGTACATGAATGTGATGTGACTTTTGTTCCCATGTAGTTGGTGTCTGCTCATGGTATGAAATTACTAATTAAATATTTTGAGTCGTCAAAATCACGGTCTTATCAACTGTCGTATTCGGAGTTGAGTTAAATGCTATTTATCTTCAACTGATCATGACTAGTGATGATTAATGTCTTAACACGCTGCATCTCACACTGCCAATATAATCAATAAGACAAGAGACTAATACAGGTCAGTCAAGGGTCGAATATTTAATATGAAACATGTTCAGCACATAATGTATCACAAGGGTTAAGCAGATATTATCGATACCAACGAACAGTATTACGGAATCCTACAAAAGTGATAAGAACCCGAGGGACTTTGACTCTATAAACTGAATACGCATATAATAACTTGGTCATCCTCAAATACTAGAAGTCATCGAAGCACCCAGAACATACTGGGGTCCCGAGAGTCCGCAACAATAGTTTCAAACCAGTGTAAGTGTCTATGTAAACATATTCATTTTAAAATTAATGAAAGTTTTCAAGCATTTCAACCAGTACAGATGTAAATGAAAAAATACTTAATCTGTACTGTGAACATTTTTCAACCAGTGTAGATGTAACTGAAAACACTTTCAATCTATTGTGAACATTTTTCACCTAGTGTAGATGTAAATGTAAACATATTCTATCTATACTATTAACCTTTTCATTTGAATATAAACTAAATATAAAGCTATTAAATTTAAATGTAAAGAAAGTTTTCTCTCGATGGACTAAGCTTTATTCTCATCGAGGGTAAAGTCTGAGGTAGATGGGATGGTGGAATAGGAAGACGGGGACACATAAATATGCGTCGGGAAACTCAATACTCAGAGGGTATTCGTTTCTCTTCTTTTACCAAATTAGTTGGTGGTACCAGCTGAGGGTACTAATCTCTGAAACAAAGTAAGGGTAGAAATGGACTGACGTCGAGCTAGACACCATCATCAGAGGGTCTTAGAGACGCTGGACCAGCTTTGCAGTTACTCCCTGATCTTACTTGGAATGTGCTGCGCCTTTAATCTTAACCAGATACGCGAGAAGTCCAGTGAACCCAAAAACTCAGCGGGAGCAGAAACTACCATTTGCAGCTAAGTCAAACCTAAAAGCTGACAAGTGACTTTCTTTCATAAAACACTACCATCGCACGATGATGAGTATTTTCTGTTAAAGATTATTCCATTTTTGGAAACTGTTAAAACTTAGTTGATTAGTTAATGTGTTATTTGTAAATATACAAATTTAACGTCGATTTAATCATTTTGAATGTACTGCATGTTTGTCTCAGTTTATTTACTAAATACACTCTAAACAGAGCTTTACCATAATAAGAAGAATTCCACTGAGTAAATCAGGGTGGGGGCTTGAACGAGCTGAAATTAATAATTGCTTAATTCTTCATAAAAGGCGGCGGATCAGATATGTTAACAATTGCTCTGCCCAACGCAGCATTGTTCTTGCCTTCTGAAATATCTTATGAAGACTCTCTTGAGATAGAAGCATCATTACTCTTCTATCTACAACTCTGCCAAGAGTAATCTTGTGCAAACGTAGACACCTTTGAAGACCCAGATTATATACTCTTGAGTTTTGGCCCCTGTTGGACCACGACTGCAAAGTAGGGGACGCAATTCCGTGATATCTGCCTTCCTTTACGGATTGCAGCAAGGTGTTATGTATTTTCTATAATTAATAAGTAAAATACATTAGATGCTGCAGGTACTCGTAAGAAGAAAAAAAGTAGAAAACTAGATACCAAAAAAAAAAAAAAAAACAGAAGGGAAAGGTGTAGCATGGATACCCCCACCATCCAAAATTTATGTATTTATTTCTTTTCTATGACTTCAATATTTATCTAACTTTGATCTGACTTTCTATTTCTCTGTGCATGCCCAACTTTGCTGTCATGTCTGTGTTTGTTTTATTCTTTTGCCATGAGATGCGTCCCACTCTTCTCTGTTTCCATATTCCATGCTGGATTCAAGGTCAATTAATTTCTCCAGAATGATGCGAATACTGCGGAAAAAAGCAAGCGTAACCCCGGCAAACTGTAAGCAGCTTCCGAACCACCAGCTCTATCTTCCAGGTGATGTCAGCTATGGAGTGTGGACACAGTTTGAGTCTGAGGGCAGGACAGCGCTGAGACTTAGTCATTTCCTCTCTATGTATCTTCAGGTGAGACAACAGCCTTATGTACAAGCTTTCAGCTTTAGGGGATACAGCTTCAGGTGAGCTTATAGTTTTAGGTTAGTCTACACGTAGCTTCATGTGAGGTTACAGCTTCAGTTGAGTTTACAGCTTCAGGTGAGCTTTTAGCTTCAGGTCAGCCTACAGTTTTCGGTAAACCTACAAATTCAGTTGAGTCTACACCTTCATGAGAGTATACACATTGTGGTGAGACTACAGCTTTAAGTGAATCTGCAAACTTAGGCGAGTTACAATGTGACAGGATGACTTAGCCAACGTTTGTTTAGGGCATGTTTTCCGTGAAGAGCTGGAAGGCAATGACAGATTTAAAATTGACAATTCACTGTCTCATTCCGACTCCCCTCTCCCCACCCTCCTCATTGGTTAATACTGATTGTCCTGATTCTCAGATTTATAAGTCTGAGATTTGCTTGTTTTCTAACAGGATGTCATGCCAGAGGAAAACTTTGGTAACCTGAGAGGAGGAGGTCGCCTCCAAGTTGACCAGATGTATGGAGAGGTTCTAGCCAATGTCATGGGCAACTTTAAAATTTACGCAGCTGGATTGTTCTTTGACAGGTAGAGATCACAGTATTTATATGAACCTTTTAGGTTGTCTGTCTTGTAGCAGTGATGAATTTGTGGCTAAGAGTGGTCAGACAATTAGAAAGTTAAGTAGACATTCTGAATGTTAATTACGCAACCAGAATGTTAAGTGTGCAATCAGAAATTTAAGAAGGCTATCAGAATGTTCAGTAATCAATCAGAAATGTAAGTAGGCAGTCAGAAAATTAAATAATCATTCAGACATTTAAGTAGGCAATCTGAAAGTTAAGTAATCAATAGAAAGTTCAGCAGGCAATCTGAATACTAAGTAAGCAATCAGAAAGTTAAGTAGGCAATCAGAATGTTAACTAAGCAATAAGAAAGTTCAGTAGGCAATGTGAATGTAAAGTAAGCAACCAGAAATTTGAATAGGCAATCAGAAGGTTAAGTAGCATTAAGAATGTCAGCTGGTAGGAAGGAAGTGTAGGTAAGTTGACAGATTGGTAGCTGTAAAACGTGATAGAAGTGAGAGCCGTTCAGCCTAGATAAAGAATCGTGTGATTTGTTCTACATAGGTTTTTAACTACGAGGCTATAGTCACAATGGTTTTTAAACGTTTTCGATATTAAACCACCACTAATTACGTAAGCTAGTACACTATTTTAACACTTTCCTGTTGTTGTTTATTTGTGTGCACTGACAGACTTTTGACACAGTGCGTATAGAATATACACCTGTAGATCAGCCAGTCTTCAAATTTACTACATACAATATTGCATATATTTTAGATAGAGGGCAAAGGTCAACAACGACTCTCTTTCTCCTCTTCACCACTCCAACCTTTCTCTCTACCTCACACACACATTTACTCCCTCACACATACATGTATTCCCTCACACACACATTTACTCCCTCACAAATTATCTACACTATATTGGTTAGATACAAGTTTGAAGATGTGGATGGATCCGCACGAGAGTTCTTTGGTCCATGGGCCTTTCGAAAAAGTGGAGCCTTTTACGCCATGGACAGAGCTGGCCTATCATCATATTACGTGGATGAAGATTGGTTCATGCAAGCCAAAGCGAGGTTCGCTGCCAACTTCCAGAACGTCCGGCTGTACAAGATACGGGCACATATCAGGTTAGTAAGTTAACATCAAGAAGCAGAATAAAATCTCTGAAAACTGGACACCATTGTTTTCAAACCCAGGATGTAAAGCTGTCACACTGTAGACATGAGAATCTTAAACCCTGGAAAAGATCTTATTTATCATGAAAACATAAACATTTCTGATCTTGGACATGAGTCTCTCTAATCATGAACATATACCTCTCAAACGCTGAAAATGAACCTCTCTAGTCATGAATATATACGTCTGAAACGCTGAAAAGGAACCTCTCAAACACTGTACATGAATTACTCTATGAATATATTACTTTCAAACTCTGAACATGAACCTCTCAAGCCTTCATGAACGATGAATCTCTCAAACCCTGAATATAGAGGTCTCAAACATTGAACATTAACCTCTCAAAACCTAGACATGAATCGTTCAAACCTTCGACACGACACTCTCAAACCTTGGACAACAACCATGACCTTGCTAAACCCTCAACGCGAATCTCCCAAAACTTAACATGATCCAAGGACTTCTCAAACCCTGGACATGAATCTTTAAAATCTTGAACATGAACCTCTGTCGTAGATTTTTGATAGGAGAATTAAGACTTGGGTTCGTCCCTTCTGAATAGATTAGAATAAGGGATAGTCACAGTGAAAAGTAGTAATAGCAATAGATTTCCACGAGTGAGATGGTAGAAATGTGGTAGAGGCTGTCTCTGAAATCAAGAAAATCTTCTCTCTTTCACCTATCTTCTACGACAGATTTAGATTGAGTCAGACAGTCTACACATATATATATATATATATATATATGAAATATATATATATCCACTCACATACATCTACACATAAGACGACAGTTAGACGTACAGACGTGGGAAAAAACTCTAACAATGATTATATGAATAGTTTGGGAAAAACGAACTGACCGACACGCTGGACTAAATTTTATGAGTAGTTTATTTATCAAGACTAAACTTCTCTCACAACATAGCAAATCACATCAAGCATATACAAAAACAATCATAAACAAAAAAACTCAAGAAATGCTACAAGAATGATAGACCCGTTGGTATGATCCTTCCCTCGATGGATAGCCCACAGTCCCGTTAGAAGAAAGTGATAGCCCAAAGAGTCACAGATATATATGATTTAGTCTAAAATTCTTCCCCCTTTAAGGTATGAACAGACTGGATACTCTGATCTAGTATAAGGGAATATATAGATATATAGTTAGCAATACCTTGCATAAAGAAATGTTATGACAGCAAAAATGAATGGGTGTCAAAATACCACCATAAACGGATCGCTCAGTCCTGCATTCACTCTATTCATTCAACTGTGCTCACGTGCATTTTTCAACAACAACAAAAAATATTTTTAGGACTTGCCCATACAGAATCTTCAATGGTAATCTTGGCCAAGAACACCCCAGGTCCAAAAAGACGGGTTGAATTCACTACTTCCGGGACCGTTCTCTTGGGAATACTATTGTTTTGTATGTCTGTTTAAGTCACATAAAATTGTCCAGGCACGAGCGTTTATAGCTAGCACAGTGTCAACATCTTAGATTTCTAACGAATGAGGAATGTCAGGTCGGCACTTTTTCTCAATATAGGAATTTAGTTGGTAACACCACCATTCGTCAACAGTGTCGGGAAATTGACTGATTGAAATATGTTACTTGCCACCAAGGCGGAAAAATGATTAGAGTTTTTCTCAGGAAGAATCAAATCAGGCTCGATGACCCGTTACTTCTTTAACCTCTTAAAGTTCTTGTAAAAAGTTATACATCAAATCCTTAAGGTAAGAATGTTTGTTGTTTTCTTCACAGATTTAACTCTTTTACTCAAACGCTGGCAAAGTTTGGGTACCACAGTTTCACTATATATAAATGGAATAAACACATATCAAATAATTATACATACTATAACTCGGATATAACAGATAATATTAAATTGCAAGCTTAGTGCTTGACTTATCATTTAAAACTCCCGTGAAGTAAGTTATATTTAAAAATCATCTATCCTCATGAATTAGGAATACGTGAGTATTCCGTCAACACTCATGAGGCTTCTAGCATTATAAGTTAGTTTAGAAAGTTTATTCTCGTCTGATTATTTTAGCAGTTAAATTGAATTCATTATAGGTACATTGTTGTTTAAGCTAGAAATTATAATTTATTCTGTTTTCCACTGAAACACGTCACTAGAAAATAATACAGACTTATGTATTAAGCGCTCTGCACCAAATCTAACTAGTTAAAGAAAAAAAAACGATTTTAACACTTTAAACACTTCACAAAATACTAGAATATAATATATGATATTTTACCTCCAAACAGAATTACAGTTTCACAACGACTAGGATAATTCACTAGATAGGTATTTAGAAGCTCGGCAAAATTTTACGAGAAACTAATGACTTCGCTATACAAGCTTCATTCACTAGCACGAGTGATTCTGTCTACTGCAAGTTGGAGAATGAAAAGAAAGTTTCAAACTCTGGTTAATATCTATTTCCAGACAAAGAGGCAAACGTTTAATTTTGCAAAACGAAGTACTCTCCCCTTTCCCGTTTTCCACTCCCACGTTAACACCCAAACGCATGCCGCAACTGCCACCTTGCGTCTCTGACACCTCCGTCTAAGAAACGGCCGAGGCGCTACGTGTCAGATGCAAATGCAGACAACAGTCTGCACTGCGGGGGCAGTCTTTGCACCTACCCCGAGAAACTCATCCTGAGAACCATAACTGACACTTTGCTTTCTCGCACCTTACGCCAACTCTGGCCGTGGGGCGTGAGTGTCATATCACCTGACACCGAGAATCTACCTTGGAAACTACATGTCAGATGCAAACTACCAGACAAATGTCTCCTCATCATGTCTGACGGAGTAAATTCTCACACTTCAGGCCCAAAAACTTAGCCGAAACTGTAGACAGCTGTCTGCTCCCCTGTCTGACGGAATGCATTCTAACACTCTGCGTCTCGGGTAGGCGCTGACACGTTACGTCATAACTGCGTTCTCAGTTTAATCAGCAATGAAATGCGTTTCTAAATGAGAAACGAAACTGGCTAAAGTGATAATGGGAAAAATATTATTACTCGCAAACGAATGGATGCGAAAAATACAGGAAAAAAGGTAAAGAGTGATAATAAAAATAGAGGATACGGGTGAAAGAAAAAGAAGAGGATATAGGCAATTTACGACCAATAAACTCTCTGTGACAGAACGTCCCCCCTTTAAGATATGGAATCACTCCACGTCTACGTTATGGGAATAAATTTCCTATATCCGTAGCTTTGGGGTGTCTGTCCTCTTCCATCTCATCTCCCCCCTCCATCTCCGTCCAATTCCTACTCAAATCTACTCCCCAAAGTTTCCTTTCTCCGAAATGTCTCCCATGCGCGCTTGAAAGAGCGTCGCCACTTCTGACATTTTTGAAAGATTTCGTGTGTGTATAGTGGAGTTTCCCTGCCACTATCGTCATCTTCGTCAGTTTTGGCGATCGTCAGGAGATGGTCGGAGGTCGGCACTGGTCTTTCCAAGTATTTCTTTAACAGATTCACATGGTAGACCTTCTCCTTTCCTTTGATAGAGATCTGATAATTGGTTCTCGAGATCTTTTTCAGGACGGTGAACGGCCCTTGCCACCCGATGCGTAGCTTGTTGCTTCCGGTTGGCAGTAACAACAAAGCTTTGTCTCCTGGTTGTAATTCTCTCTCCTTTGCTGCTTGATTGTATCATCTAGCCTGCTTTGCGCGAGCTTTCTTAAGGTTTGCTGTTGCTAGATCCCATCCTAGCTGTAGCCTTTCCTTTAATTCCGATACATATCTACTGGCTGAGACGACTGTCTCATCCGCCTTCTGGTCTGTCAAGGACCTAAGTAATGCTTCAAGCGGCCCCTTGATAGGTCTGCCGAATAAAAGCGTAGCTGGAGGGAAACCCGTAGAGGCCTGGGGAACGTCCCTGTAAGCGAATAGGGCTGCAGGAATGAAAAGATCCCATTCCTCCGATTTTTCTTGTGCCAGCTTGCGTAACATGGTGGTGAGGCTGCCGTTGAAACGTTCCACGAGCCCATTTCCGGCCGGATGGTAGGGGCTGGTGTGGATGCGTTTGGCCCTCAAGATCTTAAAGATCTCCTCCATTAACAGGCTACGGAATTGGGATCCATTGTCCGTCAAAACGTGTTGAGGGAATCCCAACCGTGTAAAAATCTGCACTAGGGCTTCTGCGACATGCTTCGAATCTGTGCATGTTAGCGGTATAGCTTCGGGCCACATAGTGCATGTGTCGAATAAAGTCAGGATAAACCTGTGCCTTCGTTTGGTCCTTTCTAGGGGTCCAACAATGTCGACAGCAACCCGTTCGAATGGAGTCCCCACAATTGGCGTTTGCCCCATGGGAACTGGGGCGATCCAGTGCTTGGGTGCTACCCGTTGACACTGGGCACAGGATTTCACATATCTGAGTTTATCAGTGTTCATCCCTGGCCACCAATAGTGAGTCTGTATTCGTTGCTGTGTGGCGTTCTGTCCCATATGTCCGCTAAAGGGAAGAGAGTGCCCCATTTCTAGGATTTGACTTCTGTACTTTTTCGGTACTAGGAGCTGATTCGAACCTTGTTCAGGCTTGCCCGTTCTCCGATAAAGCACGCCATCCTTAGAAAAGATGTCCCCGTGTTGTCTAGGGTCTTTGGCCATGGGCAGTTTCTTAAAGCAGGGTTCCAAAGTAGGGTCCTTTTTTGCGCCTCTTTAAGTTCCATAGGTAACAAATTTGGCGCAGGCTCTCGTTCCTTCTTGGCTTGCCCCTTGTGGTCACTGTTGCCACTATTGGCTCTTCCGGTTTCCCAATAAACACATATCTACAACCAAGTTTGACTCCGTAGATGGGGTCATCCATAACCGCCGCTTTGATCACACCTCTGACAAAATCAGAGTGGATCTCCACCAATGCAATGGGAAGCGTTGTTGGTGCATCACTCCTAAGAACTCCACACAGTTCAACGGTCTCTTCTGTCTCTTGACCGGGTTTGACCAGGTGCCTGGCAACAATGCAATCAAAAGAAAGCCCCGTGTCAAACAAACAATACGTTGAGGTCCCGTTTAAAACAACCGTACCTCTCGTAGAGGGCCTCTCTCCCTCCGGTTGAGAATCACTGACAATAATTCTTTCCTGCTAGTCTGTTGTTTGTAAGCATCCGATGCGCTTCGGCTCAGTGTGCTTGCTCTGATCCTTAGTCCCATGCGCAGGGGTTTTCCCTTTGTCACCTTGACCTTTTCTGGCCACGCTGCCATGAAGAACGGTCGGGTTGATCAGACTGTTTACTGTGGTTGCTGGGGTACTTGGTTTTGTAGAACTTAGATTTTTCAGGAGGGGGGTTTTGAGGTCCAGTTTCTCTGTGGTTATTCAGATTAGACGCATGAGAAGCATGAGAAGATTGGTCTAGATTATTTTTCCGAAAATGCTCTTCTGTCGGTTTACGTTTTGAGGCCCGTAGTTCAGCCAGCGCATTGTGATAACGCTCAGACTTTTCTAAGATGTCTTCAAGCTTTTCTGCCCCCTGCTCAGCTAGGAATCTCCGGGTATCAGCAGACAAAGTGTTCTTTATTTGTTCTGTTAAAACAATTTCCTCCAGAACTTCATAGATAGAGGGTAGCTGTGAAAGCACAAGGCACTTTGTCAAATATCCCTTCAAACGAGATGAAAACTGCTGGAAAGTTTCAGAGCTCTCCTTCCTGTTGTTGCGAAACAGTTGCAGAAACTTTCGAGCATTCATTTCAAAGCGCTCAAGCAAAGCTTTCTTCAACAAGTCATAGTTGTCTTGTTGGCCACTTTCCAGTTTAGAATAAACATCATAAGCAGAACCTTTAAGGGCCTGGGAAAGTTTCATACACCAACGCGACCTCTCTAAACCGTACAGGGTTGCAATTTTCTCAAATTTTTCTAGCCATGTGTCAATCTTCTCATTTGGACAAGGGAAAGATTCTAGCGGAAAAGACATAGCAGTGAGATGAGTAGATTGTGTGTTAGAAGGATCAGTTAAGGAAGAATGAGGAGAAGACTCTCCATTGCTGGAGGTAGAGGCAGCGCCATGACTGTGGAATTCTAGAGTTTTAAGAGCCAACTCATGCTGTCGTCGTTGCTCATTTTCTCTTTCCTCATGCTGTCTCTCCTTCTCTCGTTCGTTCGCCCTGTGAATTTCCATTTCCTCGTCCATCTTCTTCTGGTGTAATAGACGGTCTTCCGCTTCTTTCTTCCAAGCTTCTTCTTTTTCCTCTTTAGCTTCCGCTGCTTTTCTCTCCGCATCATATCTCTCAAGTTCGTCTCTGACAAAAGCTTTCGCTTCTTCTCCTTCCAAACCTTCTTCTCTCGCCTCGTCCCTGAGGAGCTGTCTAAGCTTTGCCCTCTCCGCCATAATAAGTCAGTGGCTGAGACTTAGTCCAGAAAGAAATAGGGAAAAGAATGCACTGGTTCCTACCACTTGCGAGAAAATACCAAAACAAAAGAAGATATACTTTAACCTGGGATACCTCCTCCAAAAATATAGTACCTAACTATCGCTGCTCTTAATCGGCAATAAAGCACCTAATGCAGACGACTACGCCAAATAAATGGTAGTTAAGATTACTCACTGAAAAATAAGTTGCTACAGTGGAAAACAAATAATTATTGCAAAAATTTAAAGAGGAAAAAAAATCCCTTAATTTTTTTAAACCACTATCAAGTTCACCCCTGAAGACAGTTAGGGTAAGGGAGGCAATTTACAGGATGTAATTGTCTGAACGCACTCCTTAGCTTTGCTCGAACACCTACTTCTTCAGAACCCTGTGAATGTTATACACTCACAAAACTTTACCAGCGTTAGTATTACAAAATCAGTAATTAACATATATTCCGACAAAATCAACCTGTAAACCAAATGTATAATGCTCAAATATGCTGTGGAAAAACAATTATTAGCCGTGTGGTCAGCACGCCCATAAAACAGATCGATACGTCTAGGGGATAAATTTTTTTTTTTAAATACAAAACTCACAAGACATCACACTCTTACTCTATATCAGAATAAAGAAACTTAAAGACGAGCTGATATTTGTCGTCTCGTTTTCCTATTCAAAGTTCAAAATCCCAATAGACGAGACCCCATTTGTCGTAGATTTTTGATAGGAGAATTAAGACTTCGGTTGGTCCCTTCTGAATAGATTAGAATAAGTGATAGTCACAGTGAGAAGTAGTAATAGCAATAGATTTCCACGAGTGAGATGGTAGAAATGTGGTAGAGGCTGTCTCTGAAATCAAGAAGATCTTCTCTCTTTCACCTATCTTCTACGACAGATTTAGACTGAGTCAGACAGTCTACACATATATATATATATATATATATATATATATATATATATATGAAATATATATATATATATATCCACTCACATACATCTACACATAAGACGACAGTTAGACGTACAGACGTGGGAAAAAACTCTAACAATGATTATATGAATAGTTTGGGAAAAACGAACTGACTGACACGCTGGACTAAATTTTATGAGTAGTTTATTTATCAAGACTATACTTCTCTCACAACATAGCAAATCACATCAAGCATATTAAAAAAATCATAAACAAAAAAAACTCAATTAATGCTACAAGAATGATAGACCCGTTGGTATGATCCTTCCCTCTATGGATAGCCCACAGTCCCGTTAGAAGAAAGTGATAGCCCAAAGAGTCACAGATATATATGATTTAGTCTAAAATTCTTCCCCCTTTAAGGTATGAACAGACTGGATACTCTGATCTAGTATAAGGGAATATATAGATATATAGTTAGCAATACCTTGCATAAAGAAATGTTATGACAGCAAAAATGATGGGTGTCAAAATACCACCATAAAGGGATCGCTCAGTTCTGCATTCACTCTATTCATTCAACTGTGCTCACGTGCATTTTTCAACAACAACAAAAAATATTTTTAGGACTTGCCCATACAGAATCTTCAATGGTAATCTTGGCCAAGAAAACCCCAGGTCCAAAAAGACGGGTTGAATTCACTACTTCTGGGACCGTTCTCTTGGGAACACTATTGTTTTGTATGTCTGTTTAAGTCACATAAAATTGTCCAGGCACGAGCGTTTATAGCTAGCACAGTGTCAACATCTTAGATTTCAAACGAATGAGGAATGTCAGGTCGGCACTTTTTCTCAATATAGGAATTTAGTTGGTAACACCACCACTCGTCAACAGTGTCGGGAAATTTACTGATTGAAATATGTTACTTGCCACCAAGGCGGAAAAATGACTAGAGTTTTTCTCAGGAAGAATCAAATCAGGCTCGATGACCCGTTACTTCTTTAACCTCTTAAAGTTCTTGTAAAAAGTTATACATCAAATCCTTAAGGTAAGAATGTTTGTTGTTTTCTTCACAGATTTAACGCTTTTACTCAAACGCTGGCAAAGTTTGGGTACCACAGTTTCACTATATATAAATGGAATAAACACATATCAAATAATTATACATACTATAACTCGGATATAACTGATAATTTTAAATTGCAAGCTTAGTGCTTGACTTATCATTTAAAACTCCCGCGAAGTAAGTTATATTTAAAAATCATCTATCCTCATGAATTAGGAATACGTGCGTATTCCGTCAACACTCATGAGGCTTCTAGCATTATAAGTTAGTTTAGAAAGTTTATTCTCGTCTGATTATTTTAGCAGTTAAATTGAATTCATTATAGCTACATTGTTGTTTAAGCTAGAAATTATAATTTATTCTGTTTTCCACTGAAACACGTCACTAGAAAATCAGACTTATGTATTAAGCGCTCTGCACCAAATCTAACTAGTTAAAGAAAATAAGCGATTTTAACACTTTAAACACTTCACAAAATACTAGAATATAATATATCATATTTTACCTCCAAACAGAATTACAGTTTCACAACGACTAGGATAATTCACTAGATAGGTATTTAGAAGCTCGGCAAAATTTTACGAGAAACTAATGACTTCGCTATACAAGCTTCATTCACTAGCACGAGTGATTCTGTCTATTGCAAGTTGGAAAATGAAAAGAAAGTTTCAAACTCTGGTTAATATCTATTTCCAGACAAAGAGCAAACGTTTAATTTCGCAAAACGAAGTACTCTCCCCTTTCCCGTCTTCCACTCCCACGTTAACACCCAAACGCATGCCGCAACTGCCACCTTGCGTCTCTGACACCTCCGTCTAAGAAACGGCCGAAGCGCTACGTGTCAGATGCAAATGCAGACAACCAGTCTGCACTGCGGGGGCAGTCTTTGCACCTACCCCGAGAAACTCATCATGAGAACTATAACTGACACTTTGCTTTCTCGCACCTTACGCCAACTCTGGCCGTGGGGCGTGAGTGTCATATCACCTGACACTGAGAATCTACCTTGGAAACTACATGTCAGATGCAAACTACCAGACAAATGTCTCCTCATCATGTCTGACGGAGTGAATTCTCACACTTCAGGCCCAAAAACTTAGCCGAAACTGTAGACAGCTGTCTGCTCCCCTGTCTGACGGAATGCATTCTAACACTCTGCGTCTCGGGTAGGCGCTGACACGTTACGTCATAACTGCGTTCTCAGTTTAATCAGCAATGAAATGCGTTTCTAAATGAGAAACGAAACTGGCGAAAGTGATAATGGGAAAAATATTTTTACTCGCAAACGAATGGATGCGAAAAATACAGGAAAAAAGGTAAAGAGTGATAATAAAAATAGAGGATACGGGTGAAAGAAAAAGAAGAGGATATAGACAATTTACGACCAATAAACTCTCCGTGACAACCTCTCAAATCTTAAATACGAACTATCAAATCTTGGACGTTAATCTATCGAACACAAAACATGTATTTTCAGATCTGACCCTTCAGGTACAAGCTCGGTACGCCACGAATACTATCCAATGACGTACAGAGCGGCCACTTATGAACTGGGCTTCTGGACTAGACCATACTTCCGATGTGATGGAAACATAGACACCTGGGTTATGACGTATGTCAGTCCATTCTTTGGTCTTGACTCTCGTAGAACTAAGCTGGAATTCAGGTACTGAAATGATTATCTTCCTGTCGTCTGAGCGTCTATGTACGAGTATAATAAACAAACAAATATAGGTACATAGCAGGCGATTGTGAAACAGACAGGAGAAGGACACCATACGTCAGATAAGATACATATGTGATAGGCTCAGTAAAGAGCACGCATTGTAGCTCGCACCTTTACAGGATGCCTGCATCAAAACATTCGTGGCCTATTGTTTAGATGGCAACGTTTACGTGTTTTTTTTCTGTTGTCTGGTGTTGTCTTGTATTATGTCTCACCCTTGCAGCTGTTAACTTATATTTGTTTACTTATTTACTATTCATAAGCCTCATGTTTCGATTCATCATGTTTTTTTTCAGTGTTCACTTATCTATAGATATTATCATATACACTAATTTACGTTTACTAATTAAGTTAAAAAGCCAAAGTAATACAGACATGGATGACCTAAGAATAGTGCTCCATAAACTATGTCAACGATTCAAACGTGTTGTGATTCAATGGATCCCATGTCATTGTAACATCACCGGCAATGAAGAGGCTGACAGATTGGCATAGGAAGGTGGAAATCTATCTCAGCCTCATATGCAAGCAGAACTTTCGAGGAGGCAAAGAGTTTTATCAGGATCAGATACAGAAACAAATGTGACGTAGAGCTTCCAGGCCACACACAAAATGATGCATAGTACAGTACTAGCTCAACAGAAGATGTTGACAGAACAAGTGGTAATCTTCAGACCCCGCACTGACCACAACAGATTGCGATACCATCTACTCAACAAGCTTAAGATAGGATCTATCGATTAGTGTAACTGTGGCACTGATAAAATGACAGCTGAACATCTACTTCAAAGTTGCCCAACATATGCGGAACAGAGAAAGGGCATATGGCCGACACCAGTGCCCTTCGTGGAAAAGCTCTACGGAGATTCAAGGAAGATGAGGAGAACTGCGGTAAGACGTGGAGTACAATGGATGGGTATGAAAAAAAAAAAATCGAAAAAAGGTGATTCGTATTACGAGGACAAAAGACAAAGAAAATAGCTAACGTTGCGGCCACAAGGCCTTCATCAGTGAAAGGGAAGAAAGAGAAGACTAGATAGGACACATAAGAATCTAAATAAATATAAAAATTAAACCTGGGTACTTCCCTAAAGATAGCTGAGTCCTAAGACGCTTGCCGCCGAAAAGATGTGTGGAAAAGCTTTTCCGGGTACGCACGTCCATCTTACTATTTCAATTTATACACATCATCATCTTACTATTTCAGTTTATACACATCATCATCTTACTGTTTCAGTTTATACACATTACCATCTTACAACTGAAGGAAAATGCCTTCACACCAGGTCAGATGGCCGACTACTTAATCTCGCAAGGCTGAAGGCAAAAATAAATATCAGAAGGGTCACTATAAGAAACTTGTTATTCACTGATGACGCTGCAGTCGACACTCAAAGCCAACAGGAGCTTCAGAACTTGATAAATCGCTTCACCCAAGCATGCAAGGACTTTGGCCTCACAATAAGTCTAAAGAAAACAAATGTGTTGAGTTAAGATGTGGGTGCTGCACCAGTTATCACTATCGATAACTATGAATTGGCAGTGGTACACCACTTCACATACTTGAGGTCTACCATCAATGACAAACTCTTTCTGGACACATAAATTTACAGCCGCATTGGCAAAGCTGCAGCTACCTTTGCTCGCCTCACATCGCATGTTTGGGGAAACTCCAAACTCACAATAAAGACCAAAGCTGCGGTATATAACGCCTGCGTCACCAGCACACTTCTATAATGTAGCCAGACATGGACAACCTATGCTAAACAAGAAAGAAGGCTCAATACTTTCCATCTACGGTGTCTACGCCACATCCTCAGCATTTCGTGGACAGATAAAGTGACAAATGTCGAAGTGTTGTCACGTGCTGGCCTTCCAAGCATGCATACATTGCTTAGACAGCGCAGGCTGCGCTGGCTTGGCCATGTCCGCCGCATGGAAGATGGTCGCATCCCGAAAGATATCTTCTACGGACAACTTGCACATGGAAAAAGAACAGTTAGGAGACCGCAACTCAGATCCATATATTTCTGTTACTTTTCCTATCACTCCAACTCCCACTACAACCGACAGCTGCATATCTTGTAATATCTGCAACGACCACAACATTGCTACTATTCCTATTCCCACCACAGCCATTCTTATTTCTTATTTTGATATTAATAAAATTCAAAATAAGAATACAAAAAGCAAGAGGAGCTTTCATTACTTTGGGAAATATATGGAGATCAAGAAAGATCGGATCCAACACAAAAATAAGAGTCAACTAAAATGTCAAGTCATTACTATTATATGGCTCTGAAACGCGGAGGACAACAAAAACATCAACCAAAAAGCTGCAGACTTTCATAAAAGGGTACTTGTGTAGAATAGAAGGACGTAAATGGTATGACAAGGTTCCCAATGTGGAACTGATGACAAGAACCAGACAAGTGCCAGTGGAACAAGAGATGAGAAGAAGACGATGGCGATGGATAAGACACACACTGAGGAAACCTGTTGATAGCATTACAAGGCTGTCCTTGTTCTGAAATCCACAGGGAAGACAGGTTGAGATAAACCAAAAAACACACGGAGAAGAGAGCTGGAAACAGAGGTGAAAATAATGAGGACAACGGGGAAAGAACTTGAGATGATGGCACGTGACAGGAGGACTTGGCATGTGTTTGTTGAAGGCCTATGCTCCTTGGGGAGCGGAGGGTTATGAATGAATGAATAAGCCACAACCATTGTTAGATGTACCAGTCTGCTGTTAACAACTCACTACTATTTGTTTTAAATACATTGGTCAATCATTGTCTAGTACAGGTTTATGATACTTTGTCTTATGACCTCTCCAGGGGCGTCACCACAGTGGATGTCCCTTTGAATTTGTTAGAAATCAACCAGTGTGCCCAATCATTTACAGTGGCCAACGCCTTCAAAAACACGGCCCGCTGTGACTATTTCTCCACATCGGTAAGCTACTTACATGGGGATGGTCAGCCACCAAGGTTAAAATAACTACGATAAGAACAGAATTTTCATTTGTTCATAATTTTCATCATCATCGCTGTCTTCATTAACGTCATTATCATATTTGTGCTTGATAACTCCTTCAAAAATATATTTGTGAGCCTCTCATGCCTACTGAATTCTGACAATAGATTGAAAATCTGTGTCTTCAAAATCTGTGTCTTCAAAATCTGTGTCTTTAAAATCTGTGGCTTCAAAATCCGTGTCTTTAAAATCTTTGCCTTCAAAATCTGTGTCTTCAAAATCTGTGTCTTCAGTTTTCTTCTCTATACCTTTCTGAGTATTGCTTTAATTCTTTTTCCCAGGGAAATCCAAGCACGATTAGTACTGCAATTCGGGGTTTTTTTTCATTGGAAATCGTATGCAGGGATAATTTATTTTCATCACCTTTTGTTGCACTGGTATTTAGTTCTATTAATTACGATAGTTTCACATTATAGATTCTGTCATACCATTGTAATGTTTATATTCTGCGCAAGTGCCCATTTATGAAAGTCTTCAGATGGCCACATTACGAACACACAAGACTCTTGCAGCACCGGTGGTTACTGTAGAAATTTGCTTTACAGGATGAGATTGCCAACCCTGTGCACAACGTCATTCATATCGTTATCCCTCATTGATTTCTTTTGCACTCCTGTAAGGAGCTGTTCACAAATTACGTAACGCAATTTCAGCCCCCCCCCCCCTTTTTTTTTCTCCATAACATGTGCATAACAAAACCCACAACATTTCAGAACCCTCCGCACCAAAGCATACCATTAACATTAATTATTATTTATTATTATTATTATTATTATTACAAAGTATAATATATTTAGAAGTTCTTCAGAATATTTCGCACATCGCTTCATTTACTCTTGTTGTTTAGCAATTTTTCGCTCGTTTTTTATGGATGTTTTTCCTTATCTTTGATTTCCTGTTATCGTTTTCTTTTGTGCTGCGATAACAGATCCTTCACACTTCATTTATTCACTGCTTCTCTCTGTCACGGATTGCCTACCCTTCTTTGCAGTAGTGGTCAAACAGTGGCCAAAACTCAAGAGTATCTAAAATGGGTCATCAAAGGTGTCTACCTTCGCACAAGATTACTCTTGGCAGAGTTGTATATATAAGGATAAAGACGCTTCTATCTCAATGTAGTTTTCATAAGGTATTTCCGAAGTCAAGAACAATGCTGAATTGGCTGAGCAATTGTTAACTTATTATCGGTCCGCCGCATTTTATGAAGATTTAAGCAATAGTTATAGCCCGTACAATCCCCAGTTGACGTAATCCTATGAAATTCTTTTATGATTATTGGCTCTATGTATATGTACATATTTCTCTAGATGTCTATATATATATATGTATATATTACAGAATCTTGCTTATACGTTTGCTTTAATACTTTTAATAACTGAATAAACCATTATTGTTTAGTTTTAAAATAACACGTAACAGATTTAATAGACATGTGATAGGAGGGCGAGATGATGATGATGCAGTTGTGATATATGATCATCTTCTTGCACACACGTAACCGACCCGATCAACAATAAAACTCTAATTCTTAAGGAACGAGCTGTATTTATTCATACAACCCAATCAGTGACAAGGCGCATGAAGCAAACATTAAACACATAAAACAAAGCAAACAAAACAAAAGAAAACACCCAGCCAGTGCTCGATTGCTAATCTGAAGATGCAAACAAAGCAGCGACTAGTTAAAATCATACTAGTTAAATAATGAGAAACGATACTCTCACCTGCCAAAACGGCCTTCCACGCCATCTGACACATTCAACTATCATACACACTCATGCATGTCGTCCAATGAGACTAGTATGGTGTTGTGCATGAGGCTGACAATCTCACCATGTAACACAGATTGCTACCGAAACCACTACTGCAAGAGCATCTGAATGCTTTGTGAGGGCTTCATGTGGATGCCAGCCACATTGGTGGCCCCATGCTCCATAAGGAGCGAGAAGAGAAATATATATCTCTAAGTGAGCCCACGTGCTCTCACAAACCATTCTACACAAAACAATAATTAAATAATAATAAAATGGACATAGAATAATATTCAAAGATATGTACAACGAATACTCTCATTAATGAGCATAAACCACCACCTCGCAACTGATCCATCTCAATATTCATCCCTACATTCTGAAGCATGCCGACTGATGAAATTGGGAACTCCTCATATAAAACACATTGTTACCGACACAACCACTGCAATAGCATAAAAATGCTTCTTGTGGGCTTGTGATGGACACCAGTTGCATTGGTGTTTCCATGCTCCGCAAGGAGGAAACAGAGAAACACCTGTCTCAACGTGCCTTACGCACAAAGGAGTGACATTGTGCTCACCAGAAATCTAAATACCTAAAGCTAGATTCATCTTCTCAAAGGCAACTTTAGCACTACAAAACTGTGTACACAACAGATGTAATTAAACTAATCTCAAAGTGACCCACTAAATATATACAGTAGCCTCAAAGTAACCCACTAAAGAAATACAGTAGTATTATGATCAATTATTGTGAAATACACTTAAGTACTCTTACATTAAATAATAAAATAAAATTACTCTTGACTTAACAACTAGAACTAAATTCATCACATAAAGGAGATTTAACACGAAAACTGTCTCTTCCATTACTGAAGAAAATTACCTTAACCTGCCTTCACCCACGTGTCAATTCATCCGATAAAAAATAGCGTAACGTTATAGTCTTACAACGCGTGATAACTAAGCGTGTTATGCAGACTCTATGGCGCCACTTTTATGTAACAGTGCATGGTGCTTTTCAAGAACACGTGGCTGCCATCTTGTCAACAGTTAATATTATCTAAATTTCAGTAATAGATCGCTTCTGTGCCTGGTTTCACGAATGAAATAATTGCTACTAATCTCTCACAGGTGTGATCTGAACCTAACACTAGTAAAATCTATCCACACATATTTTCACTCATCTATCATTTCAAGACTAAACTATAATGTCCTGGAAGAAATCTCCTTTGGAAACACATCTATCTATTTTGTTGGACACTAGAACTGTGCCACGCTGAATATTAATAATAAAACTACAGAATACTAAAGCTAATTTCTACAAAATACGCTAACAATTATAGCTCACGTGCTCTGGTTTCTTTGTCCATCTGCTACCCACAGAGGGCGCCTCGTTTCGTTTTCTCTTGTCTGGACTGATTTACCAAAAGAAAGCCCTTCGCCGGCTCACTCTCTCTTTATATAGACCGTTAGACTAACCACTCACAAGAGTAGTGCGCGCGCAGTAATTGGGTCATTTAAATAACACACGCCTTAGATGCTCTAGAAGGAACCAAAAACACAAATATAACACACAACTATTTCTAGGCTTTATTGTGGCCCAGTAATATATCTTCCTCTTGAAGATGTGGTGGTAGAAAGGCACTGAACCACGGGGACAATCGTGATGACAAGATGGCGCTGAGAACGACAGGCAAAATGGTGATGAGAAGATGGCGCTGTCACGTACAGCTAGTTTTATCAAGGTAAAATAAAGATGAAATGATGTTGAATTTTAGATAAAAGTCCTCATCGAGACTTGATAGGGGAGTTATAAAAGTCAGTTTGCTGGTGCCCCTTTTTTTAACAACAACTTAACTCCTGTCGCCGTGGTTTCCGTCACTTCTTTTTGGTGATGAGTGCACTTCACATAACTTGTCCAATATAGGCGGTCAGTGTTGATGCTCTTCTCTCTCCCTAGCGGCATAGTAACGTTATCCTTAACATTATGCTGCGTTGGGAAGAGCAATTGTTAACTTATATCGGTCCGCCGCCTTTTATGAAGAATTAAGCAATTATTAATTTCAGCTCGTTCAAGCCCTCACCATGATTTACTTAGTGTAGGGCTGGAGTGTGTAAGGGATAGTACCTCACGGTGAGAGGCAGTCACTTCCTCTTTTTGAGGATGGCCTGGATCCTATTTGGTTTCCCCACTCCAGTTCAGCTCATGTATGGCTCCTCGAGTCTGCTTGTGTACGGCAGCGCCACCCCCCGGGCAACGGCTTTGACTGGCCGGCCAAACTACATGAGTAAATTGAAAAAGGGAGGTCCCCCTTAAACAGTACACACAACTGCTGGCCGAACGGGCGGATGATCAATAATATTTTGACAACGGCTTCTAGGGCAGGAGTTGGAAAGGCCTGGTATCGGGCTGAGGGCGCACCATGGACTGTAATGGTAAGCGGCCAGAACCATCCAGAAAGCAATGGCAAACTACTGGATGTACAATGCCAAGAAATCCATAATGGCTAATCTGAATGAAAAAAAAGACCAACAGAGAAGTACTGCACTCACTAAATGTACAGGAACATTGGCTCCTAAATACCATCGCAATAAGGAAGCTGAAATTTTTCGGTCATATAAAAAGACATAATAGTCTGGAAAAAACAGTGATGGAAGGCATGGTCCCTGGAAAAAGGGGAAGGGGTCGACCTAGACGACGGTGGACCCAGGACATCACAGAGAGTCTGAACTTGTCTTTGGCTGATGCAGGTCGACTTGCCCAGAATCGTGATGCGTTCAGAGCAGCTGTAATGGAGACAACGTTCTGGAAAGAATACGTCACATGATGATGAATTCTTCTTATTATGGTATAGCTCTGTTTTGAGTGTATTTAGTAAATTGACTGAGACAAACATGCAGTACATCCAAAATGACTCTTTCCGTACGTAATTATTTTCAGCTTTGGACGGAATTATTTTTAAGCCCCAAAAATTTACACATACATAATTTACGTTTACTGACAATGTGTGTCTAATCATGAGTTAAGTATAACATATTAGGTAAATCTAGGTATGAAAAGAGAACTAATGAGAGAGGTCAAAGTTCGGCAGCTAAAATACTTTGGCCACATAAAAAGACATAACACCTTGCAGAAGACCATAACAGAAGGGAGAGTTGAAGGTAAACGTGCAAGGGGAAGACAGCGCTATAAGTGGGAAGATAACATCAAGAGATGGACGGGAAAGAGTCTATCAGAGTGTACCACCAAGACAAGAGACAGAAGACGTTGGAGATCCATTACAGCCAACCTCCGTTGTGGAGATGGCAACTGATGATGATGATGATTATATATCAAATTAAAGTACATTGGATGAACAATATAAATCCATATGCCTTTCTAGCTAATTTTATGTTATGTTTATGTTATAACAGATAACATGTACACGGAAAATAGATAACTTGAAATTTTGAACAACAATTTTCGACTTACGTAAGGCTTGTAACATAAATTGTTATCACAATACAGTTTCACTGCTCTCTTTGTGCAGGTAATCCATTTAGAAACACAGAAAAAGTAAGAAAGTTATGGTTGATCACACAGTTTGTTCACTGTTCACATATTAGTAACATATCCTGTGTGTTTTTCGGCCATTATGGCGATACGACAAAAAACGATTAAAGATGAAGATAAATGTGAAAAAATCCCTTCAAACGCAAAAAAAGGCGTTGAAGCTTGTTGAAATTTGCACAGTTTTGTGTTTACTTCCGTTCGAGATAAATTCCGGGCAGTATAAATATCAGAATAGAAAGAAACAACGAAATAAATCAGCGTCTTTTAAAAGATCTTGCGGTCCCAGCGGTCGGCCATTGCGTCTTTTAAAAGATTTTGCGTACGGAATCAGTTAAATCGACGTTAAATTTGTATATTTACAAATACCAAATTTAATAATCAATTACGTTTTAACAGTTTAAAAAAATTTGAATAATCTTTAACAGAAACTACTCATCATCGTGTGATGATAGGGTGTTTTATATAAGATGCCACTTGCCAGTTTTTAAGTTTGACTAAGCTGCAATTGGTTTTGTCTTCTTCCGCTGGGTTTTTGAGTTCTGTGCTGATAGGTCACTGGAGTTCTCGCGTCTGTGGTCAAGATTAAAGGCGCAGCACGTTCCAAGTAAGATCAGGGAGTAACTGCAAAGCTAGTCCCGCGTCTCTAAGACCCTCCGATGATGGTGTCTATTTAGACGTCAGGCCACTTCTACCCTCACTTTGTTCCAGAGATTAGTACCCTACAGCTGGTACCACCAACTAGTATGGTAAAAGAATAGAAACAAATACCCTCTGAGTATTTATGTGTCCCCATCTTCCTATTCCACCATCCCATCTACCTCAGAATTTACCCTGGATGAGAATTAAGCTTAATCCCTGGAGAGAAAACTTTCTTTACGTTTAAATTAAATAGCTGTATATTTACTTTACATTCAAATGAAAAGGTTAATAGTATAGATGAATATGTTTACATTTACATCTACACTGGTTGAAAAGCATGAAACTTTCATTAATTTTAAAGTGGGTATGGTTACGTAGACATTTACACTGGTTTATAAATGTAAATATTATCATTAGAATATACATAATTTTTTTCATCTTTCCCTCCCTGCTCCGTATGGAACATGGGACTACCTATTCTTTTTAGTTCTATTTAAGAAACTAGCAATAAAGCAGTCACCAGCCCTTGCAGTGGTGGTTAATGAAATCATCATTCTATATGCTGAGGTTGCCAGCCTCAAATGACTTGGACATCCACTAACAATTTTCACATGTTAATATTCACGTGGCAATATATACATATTAGTTCGCATGTTAGTAACGACAAATATAGAATGTAAAATGTACAACTTACGCCAATCTTGGCTCACAAACTGTTCGCTCAGAGAAATAAAGTTAAGGCCCTAGAAGATGTCGTTTTGCACTTTTCTGGGGCGTTGTTATGTTAACAATGATATCCCACTATCACTCCGTGTTTTCAGTTTCCTCAGATTTCGGTTTTTCTTATTAAAATGGTTTTCTTGCGCTCTTAAGTCCTTCAAGATGTTCCACATAGTCCGGTCTGATATATATGAAATCTGATTCTAACTCTGGCAGTCTGATGGTCTTCTTGGCACGAGTGAATTTTCACAGTGTCTTAAAACTGCAAAAAGGTCAGGTTATATTGTCTGTCCTCCCCCGCATTTGTTTGTTACGATGATAAGCAGGGCTCCAATCGTTTCAAACATATGTGTTTAGGTGGGGTAATTTCAAAATTATTTCCGCCTGAAATTCTGTGCGTGATGAAAAAGGTAACGTCTCCCATATATGGACGTGAAACCTCCGAATATTCTCGTCAGTGATTACAAATAACTTCTTCTTACTTTTATCTCATGTAAAATCTTCGTAATACCGCTATACGGATGCTATTACCTCATTCCGTCTTCCAGGTGCATGTCTGTAACATGTCCGCAGACGGATAATTTATCTCTTGTGCAAACACCGACCCTCGTGTAACCATCTGGGATGTGCCTCTTCACGACAGTAATTATGGAATCCCAATCGCCATATCAGCTCTAAATAAATTGGCTTCGCGTAAGTCGTGCTAATCCGGCGCGGCCAAGGCTTGCTACACGAGAATTTTACCAACATGGCTGTCGTTCAATATTGCATCACCTGTCTACTCTCTCAGCAGTTATGGTCAGGTGAACAGACAAGACGAATTATTACTGAAAGGGGTGAAAGAATGTTTGAAAATACAAAATATCTACTACATAGCAGAGAAAGAAAGAGGTGCTGACCACTAAAACGCACGCAATTAGTCAGTACAACAAATGTAACTGCCGTAGTGAAGCAGAGATCGACCCCAAATAATGTCACACATTGCTCCACCTTGTTATTGTGTTTTGCATGATTTCATATTTGCTAGATATTGTCACAGTTAATTTTTCTTTAGTTTGTGGGTTTCTGAATTGTCAGGTCTACTGATATATATTTTACTATGTCCATACGCCGGTTATATGCGTATATGGAGATATTTATATGCCTGTAGCCAGAGGAATCGGGGCCCTGGGACAAAGATAGTCAGTGGACCCTGATTAGCGATTTCACATGGATTAGTCTATAGGCTAGAGCAGTCTTTCTCAACCTTTATTATCCTGGATGAACCTTTGACATAATTTTCAGGTCTCAGGTTCGCTTGCACAAAAGTTATTATATTTACAGCTCATGGTACGTTAGTGTGATCAGCAATTTGCAAATATAATAATCCAATAATAATTGTCAATGCTCATTTGAAGTAGAGAATGACTTTTTCTGTGGAATTGTTTATTTTAGCCAACTTATTAGCTTACTCTGTTTGTGTGGTCACCCTTATTCACAAAGGATATCAACTCTTAATACAAGTCAGTAATGTAGTTAGATGGAACTTGAGTTTTTCCTTTTTAATTTCCTACATGATTGTATTTTTTACCGTATCAGAAATGTCTACTCCACAAGATGCTAACGAAATATGCTATGTGCAAGAGTCGTTTTCTTCCATATTTAAAACTAAAAATAACTTTTTAGCCAGCCTTTCTTGAAAAAAAAAAAAAAAAGAAAACAAACAAAGGAACAGGTAACTGAGCTTAACTAACCTTTCTTAAAGTTAATCTTTTTTCTTTCCCTTTCATGAATTGTATATAATCAAAAAGCAAACATGATAATGTTATGTTAAATAACTGGCTTAATTAAACCAACCGGAAATTTATTGTTTTAAGGTAGGCTCGGTAGATTTAATTTAAGTAAAGGTTGTAAACTGATATTAATTAATGCTATTTACAACATAACAATTTGTTGACAATGTTGTCTAAGAAAGCAACTATAAACCATAAGCCAAAACAATAGGGATAAAAAAAAATATAGCGTTACACAGAGTTTTATACAAGACTATGAATGTACACGTTATCGTGTTTGGGTTTTTTTCAATCTCGTTCTCTCGCTGAACCCCTAGCGACCTCTCGTGGAACTCTTAGCGACCTCTCGCGGAACTAGGGTTCCATAGAACCCCGGTTGAGAAACGCTGGGCTAGAGTAAGATGTTAGGGGAGCATAGACCCCTCTACTGCTGTTGGCCCTCGGACAACTCCCGAGACGTCCAACGCTCAGTACGCCCCTGCCTGTAGCAGAACGGTTTCTGTATTTTTAATAAGTTAATTATGTCAGTTTTAAATATGTGTTGGCTCACATCCGATTTAGAAGAAATAATAGACAATGATAGCCTGTAGATACTTTTGCCAAACTCAGATCAACCATTCCCCTCCATTTTCTCAGTGTAGCCCGCAGGCTGGTTTCCGGTTTCTGCGAGGCGCCTACCAGTGTAGGTGTAAATTGGGCTTTGAGTACTGGCACGCTGATGGAAAGTTCTGGATCGAAGGATCTCTTCTAGAACTAGAGTATGAGAAAAAGAAGGCGGGCATCTTCAGCAGGTGAGTTATCAAACATTCCCAAACGTTGTCTTCCTTTTCGTGTATGAGATTTATGGTCTAGTCCCAGACCACAAGACCCGTAGGAATGTTAAGGTGGACGAGTTTTCTCTTCAGATCCTGTTAGGGCATGCCTAAAGGAAGGGTAAAATCTTGGATAGACATCTAGCAACCCGGGCATAAGTTTTATAGGACGCCATTTTTTTGGCAAATACGTGCAGTGGCTAGTATTGAATTTCGTAATTTATAGTTCTTGTCAGTATACCTATACCAAATCTGACATATATTTTTTTTTAGATTCCTTATAAAATTTCCTATAAGATAAGTCATTTCATCAGAAGCAACTTCACTGTAGGTGCTATAGATAATTTTGACCATGAAAAGGCAAGTCTTTCAAATTTGCGGAGAACCCATGATACTGTAATGGTCTTATTTCAGGAAGCTCTAAGCATAATTCCCAGTAAGTCAAAGCTGTGTACAGTAGTTCATAATGAACTTGGAAAACTTTCTGTTGCTCTACTTCCATGTCCGTAGATTAGAAATTATTGGAAGCCATCAACACCTGTGAACATTCCACCAGATTTCAAAATCATTGAAGAGGCTAATTTTGTACCATGTGATGAGATCAAGATGGAAGAGACAGTGATAAGTATGTTGCAAGCTGTTGGAAGGTTAACAAACCAAAGTACATTGACATGGTATAGCATTCATGCTATCATCTCAAAAGCTAATGTTCCGCTACAACATTTCGGTTTTCTCCCAATACTGCCTTACTCAGTGACAACATACGATAGTGTGTATTCATGCAAGAAGAATTTTCAAAGCTTGCTTTTACATCTCAATCAACAAGCACTGCCAGTTGCATGTGATGAAGGCGTTTTCCATAGTGCTGCAGAAATTCAGTTGGTTACAAATGAATTCCCAGACCTTGTGCTACTCCTGGGATCCTTCCATCTGACTAAAATTCTACTTGCATGTATTGGAAAATACATAAACGGCAGCAGGTTAGAAAACGTCATCATTAAAAACCACGTGTTTGGTCCAAAAATAGAAGAGAGTGTCTTTAAAGGTAGCAATTATGTAAGGTCAGTGAAAGGAATGTTTATGCTAGAAGAAGTGGTAGAGAGGCTTAAATAGAAAGCATATTTGAGTACCATTGAAAATGATGCTGGATTAGCTACACAAGCTGGTAATGTGCTCAGTGCTATGCAACACTGAACAACAGAAGACGCACAATTTAAGTTCCAAGACCTGATCACAACATCAGAAGAAACATTGAACTCGTTGGATGTTTTCACACAGGAACAAGTTAAGAATTCTGAGCAGTGCAAATATCTGGAGGGATTCTTGCATATGATAGACTTTTAAAGAACCTCATAAGAGCGAACAGGGAGTGGAACTGGAACCTCTGCCTGCAAACAGTGAAGGATGTCCTTCCAGTTTTCCACAATTTTGATAGTCAGCTTTTTTTAGATGGGGTTCACTGTTCTTCGAGCAAATGCTGAATCTTGAGACTTATCATCCTGAGGTATATGACCGGTTCAAAAAAGGTCATTTAGTTGTTCGATGAAAAATGGATAGTTTAATGCCGTGGGTGTCAACATGGCTGTCGAACAAACAATTAACCGCTCTCAGCAGTCAGCCAAACTGGCCAAACAAAAAGAAAGGAAAATTATGCTGAATGGGAGCTTGCTTACCATGAAGTCCTCATAACCCGCCCACAACAAAAATAGTTATAGAATGTGTGATTCCTATTGTGGCCGTACCAGCGGATGTGTAAATATTTGAGAGAAGGTTGTATTATCGTATAGGTCGTTTCACTATACGACAGTAGGCAGTCAGTTAGATCATGTATAGTTAATTTAACCACTTAATGATTCTCCACAGTGCTGACGAACACATAGGATGATGATGATGTTAAATTCAGATGTATAGACCTCACGCTGACATCAGCGGAACCAAATCAAGCTTTATTTACATAAAAAGTCAAATTCATTCCAACACTGGGTGGCCGACCTTCACTTGGTGGCACATTTCTACAATAATGGCTGCTGTACATAATGATACTGGCATTTTCTTTTCTCTCATTTATATCGTCTGTCGCTACTTCTTGCTTTACAGTTGTTATGTCAGTGGTTAGAATATATGACTACTTGCGAAGTCACTGTTGTCTATCGACTGCTTGCTCTTTACAATGTTGCTTTTATTCGTTGTTCTAATTCTGATCTCATTCCTGTCCAACATAAAATTCTATAATTCTTTCTTTCTCTGTTAGAGTAGCTTGGAGTATCTATATTATACTGGTCTAATACCAGGGCTGACAGTATATACCAAGTCTCTGACTCCTATAATTCTCTACAGTCTCTTATCTTCTGTGCTGTATAAAAGTTCACCTTATTCTACACGATGTATATTACTTGCTAGTTTTGACATCTGTAAATTCTTGCCTTGGGCTGACCATCAAAATACTTGACAGGCAACACTGCCTTTCTTGCTCCGTTAATAAACAAACACCATAGCAGAAACCTGCACCTACATCTATCAAAGTGGCTAAATGGAACGGCTTGATGGCTGGACAGCATAGTTTTCTGCACAACACAGAAGCCAACCACCTCCAGTGGCCTATTCGCCCTAGTGCACCATCCAAGCTAGCGTTCACCACTACACAAGAGTTTAATACAGCGGTAACTTTCGCTGGGCCTATCTTTCTTCGCTACTTCGCGCTCAAAATCAGACTGACTTAATCTTATTCCCGATTTAACATTCCCCCGTTCTCTGCTAAAATGTGTTCACCTTCGCAAAACTTTCTCGTGCGTGTATATTTTGATCACTCACCAAAACATTTCAAGGGATGTAATTTAAAGTCGTCTCCCTTGGCTGATTAAGCTCTGTCACAAAATTAACCGTGATGCAACGTTAAAATATCTCCAATGATACAACGTAGGGATAAAAACTAATGCGTAAGCTGCTAGAATACATGATCGCCCACGCCGCGGGTCATCACCCGCCATGGAAATTAAATGGTTAGACTTGAAGGCAAAACGGAACGGGATGAGAACGGAGATCAAAAGGAAAAATCTGACTGAACGCGTGCTTGAAACTAGCAAGGCTAAAAGACGCAAGTGGTGGGGAAAGGAGGAAAAAGTCACGTTCCCCAAGTTGACATAAAGTAAAAAAAATCGACTAAAGGGACCTTGGATATTATACGCCACAGTCATTTCTTGGACGCTTTTGCGATAACTTAGTCCGTTTATTTGAATGCAGTGATGAGCGCATTCCAGAAGATTCTAGAAAATATTTGAAAAGTAACTTTTCTTAATATATTTTTTTTTTTTTTTTTTTTTTTTTTTTTTTTTTTTTGCGTACGCCCGCTAATACTCGAGGCGAAATCTCAGGTTATTATTATTTATGTCTAACCTGACATTGATTTTTACGTGAGTATCCCTTTATTTCTTGTACAGAGACAGGTGTCCCTCGCCATTCAGGCAAATACTCGCCGATTTCGGAGGTACCCATTGCAGCTGGGTCGGCTCAGGAGCCGCCAGTCCCTGGTCGACGACACTCCTTCAAATGTCCTCGCCAGGTCTCGAGTTAATCCAGTCCAAATCCCGGTCGACGAAAAATCCTCAAATGCCGTCGCCCGGGTTTGATCCTGTATCACCCGGTCGCCAGAGCGGTGTTGTAACCACTACGCTATTTGAAAAGTAACTTTTCTTAATAATAATGTTAGGAATATAAAACCTAGCTGGCCGGATGGCCCATCTTGAGCAGTGAAATAATATGCTTTCATTTATACAGACGGACAGATAATAAGAAAGATATTGACAAAAGACTGTGTTGTTCATATCAGCGAGCGTCTGCATTGAGATAAAACATGTCACTAATTTTCAAAAAATTGTGGCCTTGAAGACGCAAGGGCTAAAATCTAGTTGGAATGAAGAGACGGGGTGGGATGGTGAATTGTGGCTAAAAATAACTTTAAAGGCAAATTGTGTAGGGGAAGGCAGAGTTGGTTCAAAAAACAAGTGTGTTTTTTTGTGAAACGCAAGTAGAGACGGACGGACCAACAGACAATAAGGCATACTTGACTGAGGTATGACTGAAATGACTTTTTGGTAGGATATTTGAATTTGAAAAAAGAAAAGGCAGTGATTGGCCATAGACGAATATATTATCGGCGCTCAGACGCGCATTTTGTGCCATTCATTATAAGTTGTCCTAGTAGACACAGTGAATTATTAAGTGGTGTAATTCCCAGAAGCTATTGAAATATTTAGAGGGACGCCATCCTAAGGCCAGCAGCTCAGCTGAGTTTTGCTAGCATTTAACTGTGTTCTATATTCATAATTCTGGTAAGACTGAAATTATTTCTTTGTACATTTTAATATTTGTTTAAGGTTTCGAGTGATTTGATACTGCAATAGCATAATCTGTCCCTTACAACAAGTAAGGATTCGCTCTAGACCCCCCGCCCCAGTTCAGGGTCTAGAGACAAATAAAATACATAAACTCCAGCAAGGATTATGAAGGACAGATCAAGTGTTGAGATCAGTGGAACATATCACCTATCCTATTCTATGGCAGGAAGCTAATGAACATATTTCAGAATACGTAGTCTGGGAGAACTTATCCTATGTGAAACCAACTTGGTAAGATGTGTTGTTTGGTCAGAAAGATCTGACCCGTCTATGTGGTGTTGTTGTTGTGTAGTGTTGTGTCCAGAAATGGTTAGAGGATGGAATTCTGACACATGATTAATACTTTGATTGCAGAACTGTGAGTTTCAGTTGGCACCAATGCGGTGTCAAATGAGTTGTTGAATATTATCAGAGTGGACCCGTGCAGTAACATTTTCTCAGAGCAGCCTATTATAGCCCCCAAGCACGGAGAGGTGGGGCCACCAGACTTCTGATATTGCCCCCAAGCACGGAGAGGTGGGGCCACCAGACTTCTGATATTGCCCCCAAGCACGGAGAGGTGGGGCCACCAGACTTCTGATATTGCCCCCAAGCACGGAGAGGTGGGGCCACCAGATCTCAGCACCAGAGCTGCACATTCAAGCTACGTGAGCGTCTGGTCTGCTGAGAATTCACCAACTCAACTTATTTGCTAACACACCCATAAAATTTCCATCAAATAACTGGACAATGTGTAGTCACCATAGACAGGGAGTGATGAGGCCACCCCAACAGCACATCCATTAAATGTTCTCCCAAAATAGATTACAACTATAATAATAATAATAATAATAAATTCTTTAAGCGCCAAACACGGCGCATAAGGCAGAAACCAGTGCTCTCCAGGTTGTTCGTTGTGATGCCACTCCTCTTAGCTCTTGCACATTATTTAGGCCCAACGTTCTTCCTTCTCTTATTATTGTTCTTCTGAGTGTTTCTTTTGGTCTTCCTTTTTTCCTCTTACCCTCAGGAACCCAAGTGAGCGCCTGTAGTGGTATTCTGTTGTTTTGCATTCGTAGGACATGACCGATATATGACCATCGTCTTTTCCTTATATAGTCGGAGACATATTTCTGCCTAGAGTCTTCTCTTATTTGTCGATTAGTCTTGAATTCTTTCCAACTGATGTTCATGAGTTTTCTAAGACATTTGTTCTCGAATGTATTCAGCTTGTTCTCCAATGATTTTGTTATTTTCCAACTCTCACAGCCGTATGTTAACACTGAGATAACATTTGAATTAAACAGACGAAGCTTGGTATGTATATTCAATGATCGTAATTTCCAAATGTTAGATAATCTATTGAAGGCGCTAGCTGCCAAAGCAATTCTAGTATGGATTTCTCTTGTTGTGTCACCATCCTGAGTCATTTTACTGCCTAAATAATTGAAACTTTCAACTTTCTGTAGTTTTTCCCCGTTCAAGATGATATCAAAGGTCTCGTTAGAAAAGTTCATAGCTTTAGTTTTAGAGACATTTATTTGGAGACCAATTTTAACCGAGAGATGACACAAATTATTTATTGCTTCTTGGGATTGTCTTGGTGTTGAACTTAAGAATGCTACATCATCTGCGAAATCCAAGTCCCCCAGGAATTTTTCCATTTGTCCATTTTATACCCAATTGTTCATTGTGGGTATAGTTTCTCATAACCCAATCAATAGCTATTCCAAAAAGTAGTGGTGACATAATACAGCCTTGTTTCACCCCTGTTTTCTACTGTAAACCATTCTGTATTCCCTTTATTTGTTCTAACACAACATCTTGCATTGTCATATAGCGCTTTGATTATATTCACATATTTTGTTGGAAAACCATAGATTGTAAGTATCTTCCACAATGATGGGCGGTGTAGACTATCAAAGGCTTTTTGAAAATCGACGAAGGTGATAATAAGTGGCGATTGCCTTTCCACTGATTCTTCTATAATTGTTGAGAATTAAACTGAAGAAGTTATACCAACCGAATAAAAATAGAAGAATAGATGTACACAGACTGCAATCAAATGATATAAAGAAGGAATATAATGTCAAAATGAACAACTATTTCGATGCTTTAGGCAAAATTGACAACGATATCACCACCAAGACAATCGATACTAAATGGGAACAACTGAGAACAGCAATGACAGAAGCAGCTGTAGCGACCACCGGATACCTAGTACATAAAAAGAAAAAATGGATGAGAGAAGATACTTGGGATAAAATACAAGAAAGGAAAACAGCAAAACTTAAACTACTAGCGGCAAGTACACATAATGCAGTTGAATCTTGCAAACTAACTTATAACTTGTTAAATAAAGAAGTGAAGACAAAAACTCGAAGAGATAAAAGACATTTCATCAATGAACTGGCCGTAGAAGCTGAAAATGCTGCAAGAACTGGTAATAGTAGGTGCCTTTATCAAATTACAAAACAACTATGTCACCAGCCTACTGCTATGGAAACACCTGTTAAAGGTAAATTAGGGAATTCAATACCAACAGAAAAAGAACAAATGAAGAGATGGGCTGAGCACTTCATGGAGGTGCTAAACAGACCACCACCAACAGTAACACCTGATTTTAATAATGAAACACCCACAACCACCTTGCCAATAACTTGCGATGAATTCACGCTGGACGAGATCAAACAAGCCGTTAAAAGATTAAAAAATTTTAAAGCTGCTGGAGTTGATGAAATTTCAGGGGAAATGATTAAAGCAGTTAATGACAACAACCTCTTGAGAATTTTAGATATTATAAATGAAGTATGGAGAGAAGAACCACCACCACAACAATGGAAAGACAGTATTATTGTAAAGTTACCGAAGAAAGGTGATCTATCAGACTGTAATAACTGGCGTGGTATATCTCTATTATCAGTACCTGGAAAATTATTATGTTGCATGATGTTAGAAAGACTTAAATTGCATGCTGACGAAAAGATCAGAGAAGAACAAGCGGGTTTCAGGCCGAAACGATCATGTATTGATCAAATATTCACACTAAGAACAATTATTTACAACTATAAACAGTAATAATATTAACTAGTCTAGTAACATATATATGTACACACCTTGCATTTATTATGTAATATTCATGCATTTCTTTCATAATTGCAAAACCTTTCATATGTTCTGGCCAAAATAAAACCTTGGTTCAGAACAAATAAATTTAAAGAAAATTACTATCCAATTTTTACACACTTGAGTTAGTTCAGTGTATTATAACATTTATTAATATTATTAGACTTAGTAAATATCTGTGTGTGTGTATGTAAACTACCACAACACATTACATATCATTACCCTAGACATTTAACGTAGCCACATTCATTAGTAAAAAAAGATAGGTGTGAGGTCGTAGTGGTAGCACGAAGGGCCTTCTGACAATTCACAGCTACATTTTATCTCAGGAGCCTTCACAGCTGACCTCATGCATCACACTTAGTAATATCACCATCATACAATACCATCAATCCACTACAAGCTCGAAACCCATACAGTCTTTAACCTTATTACTAAAACATTACTATGCAAATCAGTTACATCATAATTGAGAAATCACATGAAATACTAAACCAAAATACCAAGCTTAATCTCCCAAAAGGGGATTTACGGAGTTACCTCCCTTCCCTCAAAACACTCTTCTGCTCATTTTACTTCCCCTTAACAAAGACATATAGTCTATTAACAACTCTATTTAACTTTCTTAAACCATTATTCTGTAATCTCTTTCATTCCCAAAGTCCCAAGCTACCGGTCACACCATATACACACATTGTGATTCTCGCCGGTGCTACGGAGGTCGTGTACTGTGCTGAGATCGGGGCACTAATGGAGTAGTCCGTGTACAATGAAGATAGTCCTTAAATCCAAACCAAACCACCTCATAAGAAAAACATTTCAAGGGCTGCTGAACATTACACTAGTTGATTATGAGCTGATAATGCATCATGAGTTAACAGGAAGCCTCAGAAATAGAATGGAAGCCAACATCCAACAGATACTCCAGTAAGTTGAAAGCAGAGAAAACCCATACCTTGGAAAAGGGGAAGTTAGGCTTCACAACATTCTAACCAAATCATTTGTTCCAGCATTGAATGCCAAGAAAGTGCTCCCATTTTTGAGGATAGCACAAGAAGTTGTCTTCTTGTTTCGACAGGAAAGGTTTATAACCGCTCAAAACCACTATAGGCACCTATTCACCAGCAAAATCTTCCCACTTTTCTAAATGTAGCACAACCAGACATGTAGACAAAAAAGCAAAGTGTGAAAAATGAAATCAAAGACCATTTGCAGGTTCAGAGAAAAGTTGATATTGCCAAGGAGAGTCTAATGACAATGGCAGAAATTGTTACCTATGATTTTTCACCTTCATCTTTATTAGATGAGAATGGTGCTACTATCAAACCCATGAAGTCTCAACTCATGTCTGAGTTGACACAAACATTAGATACCACAGACAGAAATTTCCAAACAGAGCATGCCCTGAAAACCAGTGGTGTTGTTGATGTGATGGATCAGTTGCGAAGGTTTCCAGTTAATGGAAACGACACATTTGAAGACCTGTTTACAATCCTTGACAGTAATGTGAATAATGTCTGTAAATTCAGTCGTGTTGACTATGTTTTTGACAGCTACCTTCAATCATCAATCAAAAATTCTGAGAGAGAAAGAAAATCTCCTGTGCAACCACTACCGTTAACTTCCATTGCTAACACTACGAAGCTTGCTGTGCAGATGGCAAGATTCTGGGCGTCAGTTGACAACAAAATTTGGATTCAAGATGCCCTGAGCGACTCTCTGAAGGTGGTATCAACTAATCGACAATGGGAAACTATCCGTAGTGGCGTGTTGCTTGATAGTGGACTTACTCCGGCGTTAGCAATGACAGATGGAAGCTTCACAAAAATCAAGGATACTCTTCAAGTAACTGTTGAGGAGGTTGATTTACGTATTATTCCTTACGTTTTCCACGCCGTTAATCAGGGGTTGCAGCGTGTCGTTGTGCTTTCAAACGACACATATGTTTTTGTGATACTCATTCATTTCTACAAGTTTCTTAATGAAAATGGACTCTCTGAACTATGGTTGAAAAAGTCCTCATTAGATATCATACCAATCCATACTCTTGTAGACAAGATAGGTGCTACCACATACCTTCTTCTCGCTACCCATTTTTTTTACAGGATCTGATGTGATCAGTAAGATAGGCACTAATGTGTCATCGCTCAAGGCAGAACCAGAAAAGTATGTGCACAACTTTGGTCGGCGTCTGCCTCCAAGTACTTAATCCTTTAAGTACGCCGAGGAATACTTGGTGAAGGTTTTAAAACCAGGCTCTGAGGAAGACATGTGCAAGACATTTGACGCACTTCGATTTTAAATGATGGCCCAACGTAGTCTTCCAAACTTATAAGGCCTACCTTGCACAAGCTCATTATTGCGAGGTCACCTAAAAAGATCATTTTACATGGTATACTCATGCTCTACAGTGTTGATCATGGACGAACCATTAGCCCCAACGGATTTTGGATGGACAATCAGTGCTGATGATTCATTACATGAAGGGCAGAATGTTAGACGGGCCTGCGCGCCCAATTCTTAACCCTTCGAAAATGAAGTTCGTTCGTTCTTTCGTTCACTGACGCCAGACCCTTGCATTAGTGAGCTACCTGAAGAATGTGATTCTTATCTGTACTTGCAAGAGCTGTCATACCAAACGATGCCGCTGACGCAAAAACATTGTTTCTTGTACGTACTTTTGGGACCCAAAGACGCAGCAACAGAGAATGCAGTCAGCAACCCATAGCTTGACTACTTGCGTCAGGGTCAGCGAACCAGAGCTGACCAAGACCCTACTCCACATCCACGTGGTGGTCCTGGAAACAGGCTGCATCACTGCAGTCTGGCTGAGAGAGTAGGGATCGAAGAGGGAAGGCAAACCCGGTCCCAAAAAATGCCGTGCTGAAGTCGGATGTGTCAGCCGAAGGGCACAGATATCGCAGCTTTTCTGTAAACAGACACAACGCAACCAACGTCCTTTTCAGGACGAACGAGGAAGAAGAAGTACGTACTTTTGAAAATGCAAAATGTCATGTGACATTCAGGAACATGTATAAAGTACTGAAAATGACCATTTAACTCTGTGTATAGTTTATGGTTCTCTTTTTTTTTTTGTTTAATGTATTGGGATTTAATGTTCATACTTCAATACATTGTCATATATTCCCATCTTTTATGCATTTTTTTTTTGGGGGGGGGGGGGGCGGGGGTTCCTTGAATGTTCACAGTCAACGGTCGCAGAGGAGTAAAAATGTCTTATTTTATAGGACATTTTATAAGGAATCCAAACAACATGTCAAATTGGGTATAGGTATACTGACAAGAACAATAAATTATGAAATTCAATACTAGCCACAGCACGTATATGCCAAAAACAAAATGGCGTCCTATAAAACTTATACCCGGGTTGCTAGATGTCTACCCAAGATTTTACCCTTCCTTTAGACATGCCCTAACAGGATCTAAAGAGAAAACTCGTCCACCTCAACATTTCTACGGGTCTTATGGTCAGGGTCTGTATTATTAGCTAGTATTTTCATATGTATGGTTTCAGCGAGTTGTTTAGGTAGTGAACGTTACTGAAATTACATTTTTACATTATGTAACATGTACACCCAGAACTGGTTTATGAAGTGTTGGTTTCCCCCCCCCCCCCCCCCCCCCCCCCTCTTCCCCCCCCCCCCCCCCCCACATCCTCATTTTTCCCCAACCAGCAAACAACATTAATTAACGTTGTGTATAAGAAGTAACTTTAAATGACAAAATCAGGATTTCTTTTGGTGTCCATATATTTTCCCTTTCAAATAAATCCCGTTTGTCTTTTACATTTTTATTTTAATATCATTGTTCATTCTTAAAACTGTGTCTATATTACTGACAATATGTTTGTGTGAGTACACATCATGTAGGGGAGCTTCTCCGTGTGCGTTCTGGTTATCATTTGCCACATTTATTCTCATAATCTTTGTCTTTTTCTGTGGATGTTCAACCCAAGTGCTGTGATATTCCATTCAGTATTCTCATATTGTCTATTTCTCTCACAAAAGACATGACCCATTTTTTTCATAAAGGAAAAATATTTCTAGGAGAAATGACAAAACACGTCTCACTGATAATGTCATATAACATTTTTAAAAAGCAAGGAATCACATAATCGCTTCCAAAAGAATTGGTATAAAAAGTGTCGGTCGTAAATGACGTAAAACATCTGAAACAAATGACAAAACGTGTCTCTCAGTGACATATCTGTATCACAGAAATGACACAGTTACATTACATTCACAGATGCGGCTCAAACATTTAGCGTTATTTACACGTACAGCATCATTGTATTTTTGTTTTATTTTTTATGTAAAACTTTTGCCTCGTTTTGGCGAGGCGCGTCCCGTTCAACCTAGTCGGTTATATTAGGGCGCATGTCCAAATATAAAAGACCCTTAGGTGTGGGGTATTGTATCATAAATGTATGTCGCAGATGTCAATCCTTATTAGGGATAATGTTTTTCTGTCTACCAAAATTATTGCACAGAGCTCGCAAGTAGTTTAGTTAATCTCTTTAATATATACTGAAGCACATTAAAAACGCACCACCTGTATAATCCAGGAACAGAGTGTGAAATGTAAATATAAGTGTTTACAAGTTTACATATTTGGAATCTTTATTCATTTTCCTATGAATCCATGCTGGTCATTAATTTGTACATTTGATTGTTATGAAATTCATTGCATTCTGTGTGTGGTAATGTGAGAGGTTATTGATGTTATTACACTAAGGGTAAACAAAGTGAGGTCCAGCTGTGTAAGTCCCCTGAGTCTAATTGATGATGATGATGATGTCAGGGTCTCTATCCGCTACCTCTCTAAGATCTCACTCTGTGTAAAATAATTTCTGTGATGTTGTATGGCAAGTGTCTAGGGTAATGTATCTATTGTGATGTATGAACAATGTCAAACATAACTTTAACTCAATAAAAGTGAAGTAAGACTGTTGGTAAAGTTATATTAATATATTACAATTTTTTTATTTTCCTGTACCTCAATTCTTTTGGGACAGGAATGTTTTCAAACCAAGAACATTTTATTTACAACATATAAATAAATAAAGAGGACCCTTTGTCTATAATTGGTATATTAAAGTGTCACCATATGTGTATCCCACAGTCTAATTTACTGCTTTCTATAACAAATAGTCAATTATGTGAGGGTCTGTTGGTATCATCACGCCCACAGGTATTTCTGTTCTGGTTGTGGAAATTGTTAAAATGAAATGTCATATGCCCATACAAAGGGACTTGACCTGACAGCCTGTCTGAGGTGGATGACTGTAGACTATGCAAGGTCAACACAAGAGTTTTCTTCTGAATACAGATGCAGCATTGCTTAGGCTTCAATGTACACAAGGTCTGCCTGCACCAGGTTTCCTGCCACCACTAAGTAATAGGCAATATAACCCTGAAAAAGAAGGATATTCCCTCCTTTTATATGCTGGCTATAACAATTTCACAACTAATCAATACTAAGATTACCTGGGGTCAGTCACATGTGCGAACCATTTGCACCAGACTCTATTTTCTTTGACTTCACTCCGTCCTGTGTTTACATTCTTCTTCCCATATGGCAGCAACGCCCGTCACCTTAAGCATTGATTGTTCTCCCTAAAATCAGCTGGGGTATACACTTTTCTTCTTGTGACCTGTTAAATCTTTTGTTCAAACATCCTAGGTATGATTTCATGTGTCAGAACACTGCGGCACTGCAGAAGATTGCTAGTGGCCTCTGGACTTACAGTCGTACGATTTTATGGCAATATTCAAACACAAATTAGTTTCACTTCCCTCTAAGTCTGCTTAGGCACTTCCTACTTAAGTTGTCGTAATCTCTTCCAATTGGCAATGTCGAACAACAAAATATGGCGCACAATCTGTGGCCAGTTACATGTTATTGAAATACTAATACATATCTATCTTACCGCAAGTAAAGAATAATCACACAATCACAGGATTGACTAGCAGTAAATGGCTCAATTTCAGACTGCTGTGTCGTCCAGACGGCAAAGGCATTTGTCACCAACGCTTTGCATCTGCTCTCAACCTGTCAGTGCTTAAGTTTTTCTCAAATGGCGGATTTATTCAAGCAGGGTTAAAAGTTATCAATTCCAACCAGCCAATCAAAAGACGAGTAAAAAAAACCAACTAATTTTGGACCATAAACATTGAGCGTTGTTCAGTGTGTTCGCTCGTCTGATTTTATTTATATATTATATATCTCAGTTATTTATGGACCGATCTTTAATATCAAAATTGATTATTAAACGGCCAGCTGTCCTCTATCTACCCATATAGGTTTCCTTTATTTATTTCTCCCCGATTTAATCTGTGTACTTTTCAAGTAATTAATTGTGCTTTTTGCCGAACTGAAAATATTAATAAAATAAATGTTTCTACGTCAAGATAGTTTTATTACTTGGAAATCTTTATGGTATTATGTTAACCAATAGCAGCGCTACAATTCCAGATATCTCTTTCCTTTTAATTCTCTTTAGTTTTAGAGGAATACCGTATTTAATTTTTTACAAAAACACAGATTAGGCCTGATTTCTACTTTATTCAAACTTTGCTCGCCTCTACAAAACGAGATAACAATCCGATTGTTGTTAATTTTTACGACTTTCGTTAATAAATATTAGGGGGGGGGGGGGGGGGGGTTGTGCGTGTTTGGGGGTAGTAACCTTTTCAACTTGGTGTAGTAGAAAAATTCAAATTCTTTAGTCAAATTGTTGGCGGTTGATTTTACGGTGGCCTTGAGACAAATTTCAAATGCTGTAGTTATTAATAGATTTTAGGAGTACATTAGTTAATTTTCAAGCGGGGAAATTTGAGCGGGGTGTGACACAGATTTACTTTACTACACTGTGCAGGCAAGGGAGAAAACCAAAAATGCAACCAATAAAAAAATTCATTCACACTATCCTCAGTATCTGGTATGTCCACCGAGTGCTTGCAAAAAAACTTGGCAGCGGCTCCACATAGAACGTACAAGTCTCTGAGGGAAACATTCCGGGGAATCAAGTCCCCCCGTCCGACAGGTGTTTCGGCCCGATATATACATAACATGTACACCTAGTGGTGATAGAGTAGGCCAATCATTCGTCACAATGTTCTGCTGCTGTACATATTGCTGCGTAATGCATACGGTGTGCGCACGTGCGTTATCCTGCTGGAGAAGCTGCAAGTCTGGATAATTTGAGAACACAGGAGCAACCAATGCTTCCAGAACCTCATCTCGATATGTCACAGCATTAATATTTCCACGGAAGACGTGAAGAGGCAAGCGATGGTGAAAACTGAATCCTCCCCAAATGTGAATACTGCCACCTCCAAATCGGTTGTGCTGACGAACACAGCAACCTGCAAAGCGCTGTCCACACCATCGTCAAATCTGCATACGTCCATCAGCAAAGGATATGTTGAATTTGCTCTCGTCTGTGAATAGGACAGCATTCCACTGCAGTCTAGTCCATATGACATGTTGCTCTGTCCATTGCAGGCGCTGCTGACGATGTCTGTGAGTCAAGTTTGGCCCAACATAAGGTCGTCTTGCAGTAAGGCCTGTATCTCTGAGTCGTCGTATGACTGTCATTCGAGAGACTTGCCCACGTCTACCCACTATTGCTCTTGCTGTTTGACTTGCCGGGAGAGAACGATTCCTTAGGTGACTCAGCACAATATGACGATCTTGCGCAGGCGTAATAACTCGTGGTTGGCCACTCCGAAATCTATCCCGGGCACTGCCAGTGGTTCTGTAACGTTCATTGAGACGTACAATAGTGCTGTGGTGGCAATTCCCCCTTCTGGCAATTGCCCGCGATCTCATTCCGGTCTCCAACATACCAATGGCTCGTTGGTAGTCGTTTTCAGATAGTCGTGGCATTTCAAGCACATGTACTGGGTGTTTTGTCTCAACGGCTTTTTTATACCGAGTATACTGCCACAACGCGTACACATTTGCAGGGTCATAGCTGTTGGGAATCGTGTTGCACGTGTAACTTTCATTGTTTTCATGTAGTCTGTACACAAACCCGTGGGTTGAATCATGCACTTTCCATTCCAGCAGCCATGTGCTCTCTACCTCATAACACGGGGAAAATCCATTCCCACACTTTTTTTTCAGCTTCTCGGCATCAGTATATATAATAGTGGTGCGTGTTTAATGTGCTTCAGTATACAATTGACGAAGAAACTACTGATATAAGGTTAGTCAATGGCCCTGGAAACTTCATAACGTAAAACTAATTGCTTCAGAAAGTAGAAAGAGCGCATTAGTGATTTGTAGTACGGGAACCAGCTCCACTGGTGGCTGTATACTACAGCTGGAGCGAAAAACGAAATAATGTAATGATACTATACTAGTTTATATATGCTATAATCACTAGTCCGGATGTTCTTTTATACGAAGCCGGTGGATACTATTACTAATTTGACTCTTTTTCACAAAATCTTATAACCAATGCCTTTGACAATAAACAGATACGTCCATATAATCTCATGCCTAATGCATATCATTCCCTTACCAGAGAAACATACCATTTGTCATCATTACCTCTCCAGTTACACACAGCCTTTTAGACATACTAGTGTCAAGCTGGATCTACTTCCTTCAATAGGCGACAAGCAATCAATCCATAATCTCTTCAAAAATTACCACCAAAACTATATAGCCAAGTAATATATGCTATTTTAATACAAACCACCATACTAACTACATACAACATAGACGTACTTAAATCTTTTTTTTTATCAATAAAACAAAATTATTTTAATCATTTTTCACAATTTTATAAATTTTTATTAAAACCATAGATCTGAAACCCTTCAGACCATGTAACAACTATTTATCTATTTACCCCATAAAATCCACATTTATTACCCACTCATCCTTACCCCACCGGGTAATCAAATCGATTACCATACAGCAACAAAAACCCCTTATACAAGTAACCCAAACTCCAACCCCAAATGTCCCCATAATATCTCTAACGAAAATCCCCAAATCTCCTAAACTGTTACCAATCAACAAACTCATCCATACAAATGACCAAACTAATTCACAACTTTATAATCTCCATCAACATTTCAACCAGCCTAATAACCAAAATCCAACACAACCCACACATATCCATAACCCAAATTCAATCAACCTTCAAAACACCTTTAATACCCCCCTAACACTCAAACCCCGCTCACTAAATCATTTCTAACCGACAATCTCCTCTACCTAAACCCAAAAACACAAATTCCCGACCTCTCCACCCCCCCCTTAACTCAAAAAACTCCACCACCTAACACACCCCCAACCACCTTTCACATATACAAATTACCAACTCACCATTAATTTGTCTACACTCACATAATCATTCACAGATTAACCACCATATTTATCCTTAACCCATCTTCTTTAATACAAACCCCCAAAAATCACCTCACTCCAAAAAAATCTTATATCTACCAACTGCACTCAAACTAACAACAACTCATAAATCATCAAATCTACCTACTATATCCTATCATCGACTTCATTTTAATTTTCTCTCCTTTTTTCTTATCATTTAAGATCCCACTACAACCCACCTTCAACTCCCACCGTAAACCAATTTTTTGTCTCACCATCAAACGAATTTTTTCACACACTTCCCATTCATCTTTACCACCATTTAACCCACAATATTAGACCTATCTCTCTTATCAATAACTCTTTAATCCACACAATCAATCATTATAAAAACAGATGATATCCATAGAAAGCAACTCTAACCCCCAACCCCAATCCAAAATACATATTCAAAAACATACAATAACCACACATAAACATATAAACCAAAACAACTAAACCACCCAACCAAACCAATATAAAAACACAAAAAACACCATACCACAAAAATAAACCAATATAATAAATCCCCCCAATAATAACAATAAAAACTTTAAACCACAACCAATAACAAAAAAATAAACAAAAAACCCACATCCTTAAACAAATCAACTAACCAAAACAAAATTTTTTTCATATACACCAAAAAAAACCAACCAAAACCTCAAACCAAAAAACAAAACCTATTCAAAATCTTGTTCCAATACTCAAAAATCCTCTAATTTCGAGTAGAAAACAAAAAAACACCTACTTACCCCCAATAACCTCTAAACAAATATAAAATAAAAACAAATCCCAATAACAATATAACCCCAAACAACTACCCAAACCTTCTTCCCCCCCAACCCAACTATTTAAACACCCAAAAACAAAAAACTACCAAATACCAACAAACCAAAAAAACCCCCAACCCACCAAAAAACAACACAACCACAAAACCATATCCACCAATCACAACCAACA
>JAMPIV010011871.1:0-180000 GCA_024509875.1 Oreohelix idahoensis
ACACTTTCTTCCTCTCCAGTACACATACTAAAACACACATTCTTCCTTTCCAGTACACATACTAAAACACACATTCTTCCTCTCCAGTACACATACTAAAACACACTTTCTTCCTCTCTAGTGTACAAACTAAAACACACTTTCTTCCTCTCCAGTACACACACTAAAACACACTTTCTTCCTCTCCAGTACACACACTAAAACACACTTTGTTCCTCTCCAGTACACACACTAAAACACACTTTGTTCCTCTCCAGTACACACACTAAAACACACTTTGTTTCTCACTAGTACACACACTAAAACACACTTTGTTCCTCTCTAGTACACAAACTACAATACACTTTCTTCTTCTCTAGTACACAAACTAAAACACACTTTCTTCCTCTCCAGTACACACACTAAAACACACTTTCTTCCTCTCCAGTACACACACTAAAACACACTTTCTTCCTCTCCAGTACACACACTAAAACACACTTTCTTCCTCTCTAGTACACACACTAAAACACACTTTCTTCCTCTCCAGTACACATACTAAAACACACTTTCTTCCTCTCCAGTACACACACTAAAACACACTTTCTTCCTCTCCAGTACACACACTAAAACACACTTTGTTCCTCTCCAGTACACACACTAAAACACACTTTGTTCCTCTCCAGTACACACACTAAAACACACTTTGTTTCTCACTAGTACACACACTAAAACACACTTTGTTCCTCTCCAGTACACACACTAAAACACACTTTGTTCCTCTCTAGTACACACACTAAAACACACTTTGTTCCTCTCTAGTACACACACTAAAACACACTTTGTTCCTCTCTAGTACACAAAGTAACATACCCATCCACAGTGGAGTCCACATTGTAAGGATTATCACTGCTGTCGGACTCTGAATCGGAGTGCAGCCCGTACACATCGTTGAGTTTCTGCTTATCATCCTCCACCTCCCCCATCGTAGTAGTTTATATGCGGCTTAGCTTAAGCTTGATGTCAACTTGCGACAGGAAAGACAATGTTCACGGGGTTTAAATCCTCATGTTATTCCCGTCCTTCGAGGCAGCTTCTGCTTTCGCCCAATTCCTTCTCACCTCTCTGTGAAAACTATAAAACCTTCCTTCTTGCACAAGATTAATTTCCTCGTTTATACAAGTGAATACGAGGAATGTCTGAACTACTAAGTCACATTTTCAGTGTTGTCGATACTTCCTTTAACATAAGAAATAAAAATTTTCACAAACCTGAATTAAAAACCAACACTTATTACACATCAATAAGTAAATGAATTTCCACATCTCCTGCCAGTAAGTTTGCTATTTCTGACAAATATTTATACAAAAATGCGAAATGTATACGATATGCTTAATCTCTTTACATAAATTAATTTTTTTCCTCTCTTCATTTTTCGTAAAAGTGGGAATTTTCTTCTTCATTTATGCTACGACCAAAGTATCATGTAAGACGAGCCATAAAAACATCGCAGAAAAAATACGGCTTCAATAAATCAACTAACAATACCTATGTCTGTAACAAAGATAAGATAGTGTGGAAAAACTCAGGCGCCCAGCAATAAATATTTCTTTCTTGACATAAAAAAAATGATGTATGGAGAGAAAACGTTACACGCGACAACAGCGGCAAAGTATATCTGTACTGCACGGATAGAAAAAAAAAAGTTATACACGAGAACAACGGCAAAGTATATTTGTACTGTATGGAGAGAAAAAATGTTATACATGAGAACAACGGCAAAGTATATCTGTACTTTATGGAGAGAAAAAATGTTATACATGAGAACAACGGCAAAGTATATCTGTACTGTATGGAGAGAAAAAAAAAGTTATACATTAGAACAACGGCAAAGTATATCTGTACTGTATGGAGAGAAAAAATTTTATACATGAGAACAACGGCAAAGTATATCTGTATTGTACGGAAAGAAAAAAAAAGGTTATACACGAAAACAACGGCAAAGTATATATGTACTGTATGGAGAGAAAAGAAAAGTTATACATGAGAACAACGGCAAAGTATTATCTGTACTGCATGGATAGAAAAAAAAAAGTTATACATGAGAACAACGGCAAAGTATATCTGTACTGTATGGAGAGAAAAAATGTTATACATGAGAACAACGGCAAAGTATATCTGTACTGTATGGAGAGAAAAAATGTTGTACACGAGAACAACGGCACAGTATATCTGTATTGTACGGAAAGAAAAAAATGGTTATACACGAGAACAACGGCAGAGTATGTATGTACCACAACGCAGATCAAACCATTCCGATGGAGGCTGGGCGACGCATTGCCGTTAACTCCGAATCTATGAACCTGGGAACAAAAGCGACCAGTGCAGACGAAGAACATGAACAACGTGGCGCAAATGTAGCAGAGTTGTATCAGTGGTGGTGTGGTAGCGCTAGGTAGGTGATGAGTGGTGATGGATGTAGTAATTGCAACAGTAAAACTAGTAGAAGCAGTAGTTGAATTAGCAACAGCAAGAGCAGCAGCTGCAGTAGTAGTAACAGCAGCAGTAGTAAGTAGCAGCTGCGGTAGAAGTAACAGCTGCGGTAGAAGTAACAGCTGCGGTAGAAGTAGCTAGCAGGTGCGGTAGAAGTAGCAAGCAACTGCGGCAGCAGTAAGTAGCTTCTGCAGTAGTAGTTAGTAGCATCTGCAGTAGTAGTTAGCGCCAGTACTAGTTGTAAATAAATAATAGTAGTAGTAGTAAAACAGCAGTAATAGAAGCAGCAACAGTAGTGGTGGCGGGAGTAGTGGTAACAATTGGAGTAGTAGTCGTGGTTGTAGTAGTAGCAGTGGTAGTGGTGGTTGTAGTAGTAGTAGCAGAAGTAGCAGTAGTGGTGGTGGTAGTAGTACCAGCTGTAGTGGTAGTGGTCGTAGTAGTAGTAGCAGTCGCAACAGCAGTAAAGGTTAGCAACAGCACCAGTACTAGTAGTAAATAAATAATAGTAGTAGTAGTAAAACTGCAGTAATAGAAGCAGCAACAGTAGTGGTAGTGGAAGTAGTGGTAACAATAGTAGTAGTAGTCGTAGTTGTTTTAGTAGCAGTGGTAGTGGTGGTTGTAGTACCAGCTGTAGTGGTTGTAGTAGCAGTCGCAGCAGCAGTAAAAGTAGGAATAGCTGTACTAGCAAGCATCGGCAGCATTAGCAGTTTATAAAACTCTAATTCTCATTAAAAAAACAGTTAACTTATATGCGGGTCCCTTTGACGACTAATATCAGACACAACTGGATATATCTGCTTTAGCGCAACGCTATGGTAATGAGACATCAAGTTCCCAAACGTGCTTGTTAATAATTAGTTAAAGTTGATTTTGAATGAATTCTCCGTCATCTTTTGATCTACCGGGTGCTAATTTCCGGAACTAAGATTACCAAGGAAGTCTGGCTATTTTCTGTCTTTTGTCCTCGTAAGAAGAATTGCCTTTTTTCGATTTTTTTTTTCAGTACCCATCTACTGTACTGCAGTTCACCTTATCTTCCTTGAAAAAAAAAAAAACAAGGCATGGTATGATATGAGATATCCCTCGTCTGTTGCCCGGGGCTCAAAAGGGGAGCAAAGAATAGTAACACTGCAACCTAACAAGCAACACCGTAAAAACCGACTAAGTAGAGTTGAGAATGGAGTCGGCTACCTCACCCTGTAGAAACTCTGAGCCACAACAAAAACAATTAAAAGTCTTCAACAACAATATAGACAAGTCAACTAAAGAAAATAATTCACCTCAGCCATATTAAACAGAAAAGGACCCTCTATCAAGGAGGCGTATGGCGCAAACTAGGTAAAGCCGAAAGTCTAGGTTGCTGACTCACTTTCTTTCTTTTACGGTAATATTTCAGATTTGAGAAGAGAACTGAAGACAGAAATTAAATGGGTGAGGAAAATACGCAGAGACCTTGAGCTGATTGCACAGGACAGGAGAACTTGGCACGAGTTTGTTGAAGTCCTCTACTTCTTGGGGAGCTAAAGGTAACGGATAGATAAACCGAGAAATATTGTACTGAAATAGATCCCGATCTACAAATGATACTTTTCAGACTAAGAACCGACCACTGCTGACTCAAATAGCAACTGTTCGACAAGCTGACAATCGGACAGACCGATACATGTCCATGTGGGAAGGGACAAACAAACAGTGGAACATGTTCTCCGAGACTGTCGGTTCCACGAGTAGAACAGGCCGGCAGCAGGGTCTTCTCCATCCCATTTGAGATAGAGATTCCTGAGACGGACTGCCAGCTTTATGAGAGAGAGATACATGTGGTTATTTGAGAGCGAGCGAAGAAGAAGAAGTAATACTAAGAAACCTATCAACATCTACAACAGCATTTAAAAGGCATTGTAGTAAAAGATCAACATCTACAACAGCATTTAAAAGACACTTCAGTAAAAGATATCACTGAACCGAAAATATAATAGAGAGACGGACAATAAACAAATAGGAAACAAGATGACATTGATGCAAACGTGAAAGACACATTAAGAGCAAGGTGACAAGCAGTCTGTCAGAGCGCATCAACAGGACACCAGACAAGACACTGCTGCTGATCCAGTACAGCCAGCTGTACATGTGTCATCGGCACTTAATTGTTCTGACCTAACCGGGTCCTTACAAGAAAATGGATCTTGAAAATGCGTAAAAGCAGCTTGTGTTTGATTAATCAAATACGCTTTGACGACCATAAATAACATGTTCATAAATAACATGTTCAAAAATAACATGTTCAAAAATAATATAGGTAACCTGTGGCTTCAATATTCAGTCGTGTACCTCATGATTGGTGTTTAACTAGCACTGCTGAGCTTCTCATTCTGTTGGAGCCAATACCAAGTTGAAGAATCCTTGATATTATCTACACTGTAGATGTAGGCTTTTCTTGTGGCTTTTCTGCCATTCCGAAAACGTGTTAAGTTGAAACCATGAGCTCTGTCGTGAAACGAAGTGTAACCCACTACTTTGTTAATCACTATGTCGAGATACAGATTTGCTTCAACCAATCAACTTGCACCGTTCACCAGTCTCTAAGACAGAATAAATTATACTGTTCACGCAGTTCACGCAAGATGGCGGCTAAAAACTGAATAAAATTAGGCTGTATGAGCAAAAGACGAAACCGGAGGAAACCAATCATTTTGCTCCGCCAGGAACCAACTGAAAGCCTTTCTTAAGCAGTTACCTGCCTATATAATAGGGCGGAATTTTATGCTAAACACGCAATCCCGAACTTGACGCCAGAGATACTGACTGAAGAGGAAGAAGCTGTCACCTTGATTGATTGTTTACCTGAGGGCATCGACCTGCAACCTACTTCACTAGTCGAGTCAAACTGGCCGTTTTTTAAATCTTGGAGGGTAATTATAAATTTACGATAACCTTTAGGAAAATAGGCCTTCAGCAGGCATATAATGTTGGTATTTGTTGTGTGTCATTATACTACCTACACCTGTATATATTTAATATATTTTGGGTTCCCTATGAATCTATATGATTGAATAGACGAAGACTAATAGGACTCATACTTCAATCTATTGTCTCCTATATTCAGTCTATTGTCTCTGATAATTCCAAACTGCAAATATAACCATAACAGTCCTTGTTAGGCCAAAACAGTCCTTGTTAGGACTCAATCTATTGTCTCTTATACTTCAATCTATTGTCTCAGATAAGACCAACTGCAATATAACCAAAACAGTCCTTGTTAGGACTCAATCTATTGTCTCCTATAACTCCCACCTGATATATCACCAAACAGTCCTCGTCTCATATACTCCTATCATAAGAACATAAAAATATTGTTAGGATATATGTTACCAGCTAGTATAGCACTTGACAGAGAGGACGTGGTATAGTATAGGGGGAAGGACATTGTTGTATCACACCTAGGTGTACATATTATTGGATTTATTCATGTATTGTTTTATATAATGGGATGTATTCATGTATTAAATGTATTCATGTATTGAATCTATATTATTGAATGTATCCATGTATTAGTTTATCAGAAAGAATGCTTTGCAAGTAGACACATGTCTTGTCTCGCTACTGAGCCATGTTGTCATTCATCCTACATGCATACATCTGAGACACGCTCATTTCACTCACACTAGAAATAGGTGGGCTTGAGGACAGAAATTAGCCAGTATTTTTGCTTTGTTACAGGTTTATTTGTGTCCTAAAAACCTGAGGTCGTATGTTCGAGTCAATCCCGCTGCCTGGAACTTCACAGGAGCATAGAGATTGTACAGAAGCTACATCTTTAGTCCCCCTCAGTCTTGGGTGGGCTAAAGTAACGAGCCTCAGCAGGAGTTGTGTGAACCCAACTAAGGAGAACAGAACGTTTTAAGAGATGAGTACACATTAGTACCATTTCTGTCGGCATTGTGAGCATAGAAACTGTCAGTGATGAGAAAGTGACTTAACATAGCAAGAGACAAAATTAATAGCATAGCTGAGAAGTGTTATATCCTTAATTAACAGCACAGCTGATCCATGTACTATAATTAATTAACAGCACAGCTGATATAATTTTTGTTCCTATAATTGGAAAACTTGTTGTCTATATAAATATAAATATTTGTAAAATATATGTAAACTTACAAATTCATTACGTTCCATTTTTTTTCAACATTCACCCTTCAGCACAAGAGTAGATAGTGTATATACTAAATAAAATATAAGGAAATTGTATTTGAACGACTTGTCAATTTTATCAGTGTTAAGTAAAATCTGTTTCCTTGGTTTTTTAATATCACAGTTAGTTACACAGCGGAGGTGGCGCTTTATGTCGGTCTCCTCTCTACTATTGTTTCGAGATCAGAACATTCACAGCCGTAACTAATTTGTGATACCAGTAGTTCTCTCAGACACTGGGACTTCACCATTTTCTGCAGAAATTCTATTTCTGTAATTGTCAGTACTATACTGATCTTAAGGCCAAATAAAACCTCTCGCCACACTGGGGGCTCGTTCCTGGGATATTTCTGTATATCTTGAGCCATACTTAGTCTATTCATCTATCTACACTCTATCTTGTGCCACCCATAGATAACATAAGAAACCAATTTTTTGAAAAAAATTCTATAATAGGATTTTTTATTGTTTTCTTAGGAGGAGTACCATTTAGTACTCAGTAAATAGTTGATGCTCACAAAGTTGCACGGAAATTTTTTGTTCATTTAAATTAATTAAGTTTAATTACAATAATTGGGTTATAGTAAATATACATACCCTATCTAAGTAACGCCATGGCTGATCTAGTGAAGTTCAGGACTGCAATCATGCAGATGGGTAAGGAATTAAATATTACAGGTGATGCTCTCACTCAGTATGTCACAACAGAAGTGGACAAACATATGGATAGGGAAGAAAGAAAGTTGCAATTAGAGACTGAAGCAGGGAAATTAGAGGCTGATAGAGAAGCAAAGAAATTAGAGGTTGAAGAAAGGCGGTTGCAAGCGGAAGCTGAGAGAGAAGCCAAAAGACTGGAAGCTGAGAGAGAAGCCAAAAGACTGGAAGCTGAGAGAGAAGACAAAAGACTGGAAGCTCAGAGAGAAGACAAAAGACTGGAAGCTGAAAGAGAAACTAAAAGGTTAGAAGCTGAGGAAAGGAAATTACAAGCAGAGAGAGACCATCAGTTGAGATTAAAAGAGCTTGAAATTCAGGCAAATACTGGCAATAATGGTGGTAGCTCCCCTCACTCTGAGAGTAGCTCCAGCCAGAGCACCTCAAGTGGGGCCAAGAATTTTCATCTGGACCCATTTGTTGAGAAAGAAGACGCCATCGAGTCGTACCTGGATAGATACGAAAGATTAGCCACTACCTATGGCTTAGTGAAAGAAAAATGGAGTCTTAAACTATCTCAGGGATTGAGAGGTGTGGCCTACGATGTGTATTTGAAGCTCTCAAGAGATGACCAGGAAGATTATGAAATCCTGAAGCAGGCACTGCTTGTGAGATATGAAAAGAACTCAGAATCATATAGAAAGAAATTCCGAACAGCTAAACTTCTTCCAGGAGAAAACTATCACCAATTCTCTGCTAGACTGGAAACCTATTTGGAAAAAATGGAGTAGTTTAGGAAAGTGTCAAAATCTGAAAGAAATGATAATGATGGAGCAAGTGAAAGAGCCCATGCCTCAAGAAATGAGGAAGTTTATCATGGAACAAGGAGCAGACAGATTGGAAGATATTGTAACTGTTGCTGAGAGATATCAAGCAGCTCAGGCAGAATTATTAGGAAATAAGAAGAAGCAGGGTGAAAACTTCAAATCATCACAAAACTATACCAAATATGAACAAAAGGACCATACCACAAGGAACAAACAAAGATTTGACCAAAAGGACAAAAACCCTCTAAGATCGGATAAGACACCTTACCGGAAGGAAGGAAAGTGGTGTAAAACTTGTCTAATGAGTAACCGCAATACTGCGGACTGCAGAAGGAAGAATCCTCCTCATCATGCTGCATGTCTTATGTCACAAAATTAACAGTGATACAACGTAAAAATATCTCCAAAGGATAAAATATAGGGATAAAAGGAATGCGTAAGTTACTAGAAGGCATGATCGCCCACGCCGCGGGTCACTACCCTCCATAAAAATTGACTTGCTAGACGGGAAATCAAAACGGTTACCATTTGAACGGGATGAGAACGGCGGATCAAAAGGAAAAAATATGACTGAAAAATTGCGTGAGACTAGCAAGGCTAAGGAGACGCAATTGGGGGGGAAGGAAAAAGTCACGTTCCCCAAGTTGACATAAAGTAAGGAAATCGACAGAAGGGACCTTCGATATGATACGCCACAGTCATTTATTGGACGCTTTTGCGATACCAAGCCTTTTATTTGAATTCAGCGGCAAACGCAGATGCTTGAAATATTACAAAATTTAAAAAGTAACTTTTTCTTAATATTAATGTTAGGAATATAAAAATTAGCTGGCCGGATGGCCCATTCTGAGCAGTGAAATAATATGCTTTTATTTATACAGACGGATAGCTAATAATGAAGATAATGACAAAAGACTGTGTTGTTCACATCAGCGAAAGACTGCATTGAATCAAACATGTCACTAATTTGCACAAAAATCGCGACCTTGAGACGCAAGTGTTCAAATCTAGTTAGAATGAAAGAGAAGGGACATTGGTGGGAGCTGTGGCTAAAAATAACTTTTCAGGCAAATTTGTAGAGGGGACGGATAGGTTGGTTCAAAAACCAAGTACGTTTTTTGTGAAAATGCAAGTAGAGACGGACGGACTAACAGATAAAAATCCATACTTGACTGAAGCATGACTGAAATGACTTTAGTGTAGGAAATTTGAATTTAAAAAAAACCAAGGCATTGATTGGCCACAGACAATCATATTATCCGCGCTCAGACGAGCTTTTTTGCCATTCCTCAATAGTTGTCCAGTGATAGACACAGTAAATTTTAAGTGTGGTGATTTCAAATGAAGTAAATAGAAATAAGTTCAGGGACGCCATACTATAGCCAGCAGCTCAGCTGAGTTTTGCTAGCATTTCTGTGTTCTTTATTCATAATCTGGTAAGATTGAAATTATTTCAATGTTTTCGAGGGATTTGATATGCCATATCGTCTTACAAACAAGTTATTTTCTAGTACCCCCCGCCCAGTTACTAGGGACAAAACAATACTAATAGCATGACTCCAGAAAGACTTAGGAAGGACAGATCAAGGTGTTAAGAGGAAGATATCACCTTTATCCTATCCTCAAGAAAATAACATATTTCTGAAATGGAAGTAAAACTTATCCTATGGGAAAAAACATGGTAAGGTGGTGTTGGCATTCAGAGATCAGACGGCTGAATCTAGACTATGGTGTTCTTTTGTAAAATAAGTTACTTAGGTATAGCCTTAGGTAAGGGCTAGCTGAACCTAAAACCAATACTTTATTTCATGGAGCTGTGAGTTTTTTATGTTGACACCAAAAGTCAAATGCTTCCAGTGGGGACCCGGCGTTGGGTCGCATGTTATCATAGATAGGCCATGATTTAGGAGGTGAGCTGAAATTATTTGGTGCACGGAGAGGTGGGGCCACCAGATTTTCAAAATTGTAAGCAGGTGGGTCGGCTCGGATTTGGAACATTCATAATTCATAGCACCCTAAGTGAATTGAAGCTAAAATCCCATTACTTACTTCAGGGGAAACTGGACAATTGGAACTGAAAGACCAATACTTGGGGGCTCTTGGGGGGGGGGGGGGGGGGGGGGGGGGGGGGGGGGGGGGGGAGGGGGGGGGGGGAGGAAGGGACCCCAACAAGCAAACACTATTCATCGTTCTGAAAATGACAGAAACTTTATAACTATAGGAAATTTTCATGTCATTTATTCATGCCATTCAATAAATCCTAAATTGCATATGTTTGGCCAACATACAACCTTGGTTCATAGATAAGTGTTGTAGATCTGAGCCTAAAAATTTCACCAGCTGAATTTAGTTCTCTAAATTTTATTGATAATATTATATTTATTTAATAGTTGTTTGTAGCAGTCAATACAACACATACATTTCTAGAACTGCCACATATCATTATGTCGCCAATTATTTGTGTACAACGGAAAGTTTTCTCTATGAAGCGGATTTAACACAAAGGATTTGTAGGTCTATGGCACAGATCAAGCATTGAAGAAGTTCAGGGACACATACTATCAAGACCTTACCAGAGTTCAAAGGGAGTTACAATCATTGCTAGAAGGCATAATTGTCGCTAGGCTGTTTAAACAGGATGTTTTTCCTCAGGTTGAAGGACAGATTTATCGAGTGGCTTTACCCAGATTTGAAACGGAATTCCGTGCGAGTGTAAATTTTGCATCACAAATTGGGATGGTAGGTCAAAGTGCTTTTCGAGTCCTGCCTTTATGACGGAATCCTATCAAGCAGTATAGGGCCTTCAGAAACCCGTCGGTCCAGTAAAACCCTAATGCTGTTATTAGGTTTTTGGCCCATTGTCCAATAACTCTAAGACCCCTGTGGAAACCAGTAATTTTAATGTTGATATTTCCCTAAAGGTATTCAGGCCACCCTAAAATAGCCAAGGTAGAACACCAGACAACAGTGAAAAAGAAGTGGTGGCTTACCCCAGATTTTGGGAACCAGAACTTCGTCTTTCAAAGCCTGAAGCCATTGCAAAGAATGGAAGCTCTGACTGGATCAATGATGCTTTCATGTGTTATATTTGTGGAATTTACATATGACGCAATCACTTTCTACCTATGGGCCCTCAAGAGCCCTGAAGGGGTCCAAAATGAAACATAACACCAGTGGTAGGTTCTCGATCAGTTGAACATATTACATAGGGAGGGACTGAGCTGTAAACATTTGTTCGCATATGTTATCTGGGGCAACTTGGTAAAGTGTGTTGTATGGTCAGAGAGATCTGACCCTGTCTAAATGGTGTTATTGTAAATTGTTACGTGTAGAAGTGGCTCCTGGAATCTCTGAACCTAAACCAATACTTTATTTCAGAGCTGTGAGTTTTTTATGTTGACACCAAAAGGTGGTGTCAAATGCTGGGTAAATAATTGACAGTGAGGACCCATGCAGTGTCGCATCTCGGCAGAATAGCCTTGTATTGTCCCCAAGCCGGAGAGGTGGGGCCACCCGATATATTGCCCCCAAGCACGGAGAGGTGGGGCCACCAGATTCCAGCACCAGAACTACTCTTTCAAAGTTACGTAAGCAGGCTGGTCTGCTGGATTTACACCAACTTCATAGACATAGCACCCAAAGTGAATTACTACTAAAACATCCCATTTTCTTCCATCATTAATGGACAATGTTTGGTAGGCTTAGACAGGGAGGGATGAAGCCACCCCAACAGCACATCTATTCATCGTTCTCCCAGGGAAAATAAAACTATGAACTGTAGAAATAATAACTACTCGTGAAAATTATATACGTACACACCTTTTATTTATCATGTCATTTATTCATGCCATTCACTCATAAATTCCAAAATCTTTCATATGTTCTGGCCAACATAAAACCTTGGTTCAGAACAAATAAATTTAAAAAAAAAGATTTACTTTCTAAAATTTCACCAGCTGAATTTAGTTCATTGTGTTCTAAATTTTATTGATAATATTATATTATTTAATATCTGTGTGTGTGTGTGTTTGTATATGTCAATACAACACATTACATTCAGTACCCTAGATTTTAACGTAGCCACATTCATTAGAAAAAAAGATAGGTGTGAGGTCGTAGTGGTAGCAAGAAAGGCCTTCTGAAAATTCACAGCTACATTTTATCTCAGGAGCCTTCACCGCTGACCTCATACATCACACTTAGTAATATCACCATCATACAATACCATCAAAACCACTACATATATTGGGGTCTTGTCCAGGGATAATTAGCATAAACAGTAATATAAGGATCTCCTGGTGGGAGAAATAAAATTAGGGGAACAAAATTGTAAAATTCCCTTAAAATTAAAAGTGTCCCTTTAAATTAAAAGGGCAATTAGAAGTTGGTGAATCTTCACAGCCAGTAATAATTAATTAGTTAACTGGTTAATTATAATTAGTTAGACTATAGTAATTATAAGTACTTTAGTGGTTGGAAATTTTACTTTGCTTATTGCTAAGATTTGTTTAGAAAGTATGGCGGAGCTGGCAAAATTTAGATCAGCTGCTGTGCTGACCGCAAAGGAGATGGGAATGGATGGTCAGATTTTAATTCAATACGTAACGGCTGAATGTGATAAATATATTGAACGGGAAGAAAGGAGATTAGAAAAAGAGGCTGAAAGAAAATTAGAGTCTGAAAGGTTGGCTGAAGAGAAGAGGTTAGAGGCTGAGACTAAGAGGCTGCAGATTGAGGCAGAAGAAAAACGACAGCAAAGGGAGGCAGAAGATAAAAAGGCCGAAAGGGAGGCAGAAGAAAAAAGATTGACTGCCGAAAGGGAGGCAGAAGAAAAAAAGATTGACTGCCGAAAGGGAGGCAGAAGATAGAAGGTTGCAAAGGGAGCACGAATTACGACTAAGGGAGCTGGAATTACAAGGCCAGGCTCCTGAAAATGGTGCCAGCCCTTTTGCCTCAGATGCTACGCCCAGTCTGGGAGCCTCAAACTCAGCTATGGGGTTTCATTTAGACCATTTTGTTGAAAAAGACGATGACATAGAGGGGTACCTAGGACGTTTTGAGTTATTAGCTACTACATATGGGTTAGAGAGAGAGAGGTGGAGTTTAAAGCTATCACAGGGACTGAGAGGTACTTCTTATGAAGTCTTTGCTAAAATGAACAGGGAAGACCAAGACAATTATGACATGTTAAAGCAGGCTTTGTTATTAAGGTACGAGAAGAATGGTGAATTTTATCGTAAGAAATTTAGAAATGCCAAACTGTTGTCTGGGGAGACATACCACCAATTCTCTGCTAGACTGGAAACCTATTTGGAGAAATGGACTGCTCTGGGGAAGACCCAAGATCTTAAAGAAATGATCATGATTGAGCAGTTGAGCGAGTCCATGGCTCCAGACATGAGAAAATTTCTCATGGAACAAGGTGCAGAGAAGTTGGGAGAGGTTTTAAATGTCGCTGAGAGGTATCAGGCAGCCCAGGCAGAGGTAAGTGGTGCTAAAAAGAAGCACATAGACAATTTTAAAGCTCCACAGCAATTTAATAAATTTGATAATAGAGAGCAGGGAAATAAAGGTAGGACAAACTTTGAGCGGCCAAGAAATGACTATCGCGACAGAAACTCACAGTTCAATGACCAAAAGTTCAATGAAAGAAAACCGTTGAACCAAGGAAAAAGATGGTGTAAATGGTGCAAGAAAGATAACCATAACACCGAATTTTGTAGAAGGAAACCTTCAAACATTGCTGCAATGAAGTCGGGGACGCAAAGATTAAAGGTTAATCCTAATGGACAACAGGAACCTTATCACCCCCCAGTTTGTGAGGATGTTATTTGTAATGGGGTCACCATAAGGTGCCTTTATGATACAGGTTTGGATTATGATTCAGTTGTGAAGTCTAGCCTAGTGGACCCAAGTCAGTATACCACAGAAACAGTGGAAATACAAGGAGCGACTAAGGACATACCACTCATGACACTTCCCATCGCAAGGATAACGGTGAAAACTCGCTATGTGGAAGGAGAAATCAGAGCAGCAGTGATAGATGAACCAATCTACCCTCTGATATTGGGGTGTAGATACGTCTTCTTGGGGAATCCCGAGAAACCTGTGATCATGGCGACAGTGCAGACCAGGTCACAGAAGAAGGAGGAAGAAGGTGAACCTATAAATGCTCATCCAGAGGAGATGAGAAAGGCGCAGGCTGAGGATAGGACACTCAAGCCATGTTTTAAAAAATTGCCCAAATGCCACACACCTCCGAGCAAGGGGGAATATTTCATGAAGAACAAACTATTATACAGGAAGGCCGGAACTGGAACAAATGGTCACAACCAGCTGGTTCTTCCCACCTCATATAGAGATAAAGTGATGGAACTCGGGCATGCGATTCCCTTCAGTGGTCACATGGGGATCAGCGCCACAGGACAGCGTATAGCTTGTCATTACTTCTGGCCAGGGATAACGGAGGATATAAAAAGATATGTCAAATCCTGCCCTGAATGTCAAAGGGTAGCTCCAAAGCACTGGACTGCTCCTGCAACTCTAGGGGAAATGCCCATAGTGGGAACACCTTTTGAGAGGGTTGCAGTGGATATTGTGGGACCTCTCACTCGGACCAAGAGGAGGAACAGTTACATCCTTACTCTGGTGGACACTTGTTCTATGTGGGGAGAGGCGGTAGCCCTGCCATCAATTGATTCAAAACATGTAGCAGAGGCACTACTTACAATATTTACCCGATTAGGATTCCCGCATCAAATCTTGACGGATAATGGATCTCAGTTCAAGGGGAAACTAACGGAAGAAGTTTTTAAACTATTTCAAGCCAGACACTTTCATTGTAGTCCGTACCATCCACAAGGGAACGGCCAGGTAGAGAGGTTCAACGGGACTCTCATTTCTATCCTGAGAAAGCTGGCACACGAAAAACCGGATCTGTGGGATCAATTCCTGCCCGCCGCATTGTTTGCGTATCGGGAGGTACCACATAGTTCAACCGGGATGGCTCCCGCAACTCTGCTATTTGGGAGGCCAATAAAAGGTCCATTAGAAGCTTTATTAAGGACCTGGACGGATGAGAAGGCGGAAGAACCTGTTACCTCATCTTATCAATACGTGAACGAACTGACCACTCGTTTGAAAGCTGGATGGAAACTGGCAAATGATAATTTGAAACAAGCCAGGAAGAAACATGCAGCATATTTTAATAGGAAGGCAAAGGACCGAGAACTAGCTGTGGGAGAGAAGGTGCTGCTTCTACTACCCGGTAGCCAGAATAAATTACAAATTGGTTGGCAAGGTCCATATACGGTTCTAGAGAAGGTGTCTAGAACAAACTATAAAATTGACAAAAAGGGGAAGGAGAAAGTTTATCATGTAAACTTATTAAAGAAGTATCTGGACAGACCACTCCAGGAAAGCACCCCCTTATTGACCTTGGCTATTGCAACTCAGATGCAAAAGGAACCACTCACCTCACATGAATACCCATTACATCCTTGTGAAACAGCAGCACAGGTAAAAGTCAGTAAGCACCTGACTAAAAACCAGAGGGAGAGAGTTCAACAGGTTCTGGAGGAACATACAGATGTATTAACAGATAAACCAGGCCATACAAATTTGCTACAGTATGACATGAAACTGGTAGACTCAAACCCAATCTGTATGAGAGCCTATTCTATTCCGTTCGCGAAGGAGAAGGCATTGAAGGAACAAATAGATTATTTGTTGAAGGAGGGGATTATTTCGCACAGTGAATCATCTTTTAGCTCTAGTGTCGTTTTGTTGAGAAAACCGTCTGGGGAACACAGACTGTGCATAGATTACAGGAAACTGAATGCTGTCACAGAAGGACAAGTGGATCCATTACCAGACACAAAACAGTTATTTGCCAGACTGAACAAGGCAAAATACTTTTCAAAGGTGGATCTTAGTAAAGGCTATTACCAGATCCCAGTGAAGCCTGAAGTGAGACCTTATTTGGCTTTTAGCACTTCGGATGGACATTATGAATTCAATATGCTACCATTCGGACTGAAAAATGCTCCGAGTGTATTTTCAAGGATGATGCGCAAATTGTTGGATCCCCTGAATAACCCATGTATCACGAATTTCATGGATGATATTCTCGTCGCCACAGAGACATTTGAAGAACACATTGAAGCTCTAGAGATGTTATTTAATAGACTTCGGGAGGCGAACTTAACTGCTAGGCCAACAAAATGTTGTATTGGATGCAAAGAGTTGGAATTCTTGGGACACACTGTATATCAGGGTAACATGACCCCTGATCCTAAGAACTTGGAAAAACTGCAGAGAGCACCTAGACCACAAACAAAAAAGGACGTGCGATCATTCGTGTCGTTATGCGGATTTTATCAGAAATACATCAAAAATTTTAACGCTATTTGTGCTCCTCTGACTGATCTGACTCGCAAGGGACTTCCAGATAAAATTATTTGGACTGCACAATGTGAACTAGCGTTCCAAGAGTTAAAGGAAAAACTCACTAGCAAGCCTATTCTCAAACTGCCTGATTTGACACAGGACTTTGTCTTAAGAACCGATGCAAGTAATGTAGGACTCGGAGGGGCTTTGTTGCAAAGATCATCCTCACCTGATGGGGAACTGAAACCAGTCGCTTATGCAAGCCGCAAATTGAATAAGGCGGAACAAGGATACTCCACAAGCGAAAAAGAATGTTTAGCGTTAATCTGGGCAATAAAGAAGTTTCAAATCTATCTGTATGGTAGGACTTTTGTGGTCGAGACGGATCATCAGCCTCTCGTATTCTTATCTCAGGCTAAGCATGAAAACGCAAGATTGCTGAGGTGGTCTTTATTGCTTCAACCTTATCAGTTTAGTATCCAATATATCCCAGGCAAATTGAATGTCGGTGCAGATTTCCTCAGTCGGCACCCCTGTGATCAAAATTAGAGTAATGGCAGACGTGAGGAGAGATTTTATCTATGTGTATCACTGGTTTTAGAACTTGCCGTAGGCATGTTTTCAAGTGGGGAGATGTGTCACAAAATTAACAGTGATACAACGTAAAAATATCTCCAAAGGATAAAATATAGGGATAAAAAAGAATGCGTAAGTTACTAGAAGGCATGATCGCCCACGCCGCGGGTCACTACCCTCCATAAAAATTGACTTGCTAGACGGGAAATCAAAACGGTTACCATTTGAACGGGATGAGAACGGCGGATCAAAAGGAAAAAAATATGACTGAAAAATTGCGTGAGACTAGCAAGGCTAAGGAGACGCAATTGGGGGGGGGGGGGAGGAAAAAGTCACGTTCCCCAAGTTGACATAAAGTAAGGAAATCGACAGAAGGGACCTTCGATATGATACGCCACAGTCATTTATTGGACGCTTTTGCGATACCAAGCCTTTTATTTGAATTCAGCGGCAAACGCAGATGCTTGAAATATTACAAAATTTAAAAAGTAACTTTTTCTTAATATTAATGTTAGGAATATAAAAATTAGCTGGCCGGATGGCCCATTCTGAGCAGTGAAATAATATGCTTTTATTTATACAGACGGATAGCTAATAATGAAGATAATGACAAAAGACTGTGTTGTTCACATCAGCGAAAGACTGCATTGAATCAAACATGTCACTAATTTGCACAAAAATCGCGAACTTGAGACGCAAGTGTTCAAATCTAGTTAGAATGAAAGAGAAGGGACATTGGTGGGAGCTGTGGCTAAAAATAACTTTTCAGGCAAATTTGTAGAGGGGACGGATAGGTTGGTTCAAAAACCAAGTACGTTTTTTGTGAAAACGCAAGTAGAGACGGACGGACTAACAGATAAAAATCCATACTTGACTGAAGCATGACTGAAATGACTTTAGTGTAGGAAATTTGAATTTAAAAAAACCAAGGCATTGATTGGCCACAGACAATCATATTATCCGCGCTCAGACGAGCTTTTTTGCCATTCCTCAATAGTTGTCCAGTGATAGACACAGTAAATTTTAAGTGTGGTGATTTCAAATGAAGTAAATAGAAATAAGTTCAGGGACGCCATACTATAGCCAGCAGCTCAGCTGAGTTTTGCTAGCATTTCTGTGTTCTTTATTCATAATCTGGTAAGATTGAAATTATTTCTTTGTATATTTTGAATATTGTTTAATGTTTCGAGTGATTTGATACTGCCATATCGAAATCTAGCCTTACAAACAAGTAAGGATTTGCTCTAGACCCCCCGCCCTAGTTCAGGGTCTAGGGACAAACAATATATATATAAACTCCAGCAAGGATTAGGAAGGACAGATCAAGTGTTGAGATCAGTGGAACATATCACCTATCCTATCCTAGGGCAAGAAGCTAATAAACATATTTCTGAATATGTAGTCTGGGAGAACTTATCCTATGGGAAACCAACTTGGTAAGATGTGTTGTATGGTCAGAGAGATCTGACCCTGTCTAAATGGTGTTATTGTAAATTGTTACGTGTAGAAGTGGCTCCTTAGGTAAGGTTCTGAACCTAAACCAATACTTTATTTCAGAGCTGTGAGTTTTTTTTATGTTGACACCAAAAGGTGGTGTCAAATGCTGGGTAAATAATTGACAGTGAGGACCCGTGCAGTGTCGCATCTCGGCAGAACAGCCTTGTATTGCCCCCAAGCCCGGAGAGGTGGGGCCACCCGATATATTGCCCCCAAGCACGGAGAGGTGGGGCCACCAGATTCCAGCACCAGAACTACTCTTTCAAAGTTACGTAAGCAGGCTGGTCTGCTGGATTTACACCAACTTCATAGACATAGCACCCAAAGTGAATTACTACTAAAACATCCCATTTTCTTCCATCATTAATGGACAATGTTTGGTAGGCTTAGACAGGGAGGGATGAAGCCACCCCAACAGCACATCTATTCATCGTTCTCCCAGGGAAAATAAAACTATGAACTGTAGAAATAATAACTACTCGTGAAAATTATATACGTACACACCTTTTATTTATCATGTCATTTATTCATGCCATTCACTCATAAATTCCAAAATCTTTCATATGTTCTGGCCAACATAAAACCTTGGTTCAGAACAAATAAATTTTAAAAAAAGATTTACTTTCTAAAATTTCACCAGCTGAATTTAGTTCGTGTTCTAAATTTTATTGATAATATTATATTATTTAATATCTGTGTGTGTGTGTTTGTATATGTCAATACAACACATTACATTCAGTACCCTAGATTTTAACGTAGCCACATTCATTAGAAAAAAAGATAGGTGTGAGGTCGTAGTGGTAGCAAGAAAGGCCTTCTGAAAATTCACAGCTACATTTTATCTCAGGAGCCTTCACAGCTGACCTCATACATCACACTTAGTAATATCACCATCATACAATACCATCAAAACCACTACATCTTACAACAGGGAATCAGGGAAGGAAGGAAATGGCAGTAAGTCAGAAAGACTTCCATCATCCCCCTGTCTGTGAGGAAGTGACCGTGAATGGCACTCAAGTACTGTGTTTATATGACACAGGATTGGACTTTGATTCAGTTGTGTGCTCTTCTCTAGTGAGTCCTGACCAGATAACCCCAGAAACGGTGGAAATCAGAGGACCGATCAAGGGAGCAAGAACCATGACACTACCCATAGCTCGAATCAACATAAGTTCTCGCTATGTGGAAGGAGAAATCAAAGCAGCAGTGGTGGACGACCCTATTTACCCTTTGATTTTGGGGTGTAGGTATGTTTTCCTTGGAGAACCTATAAAACCTGTAGTTATGGCAACAGTCCAAACCAGGGAAAGCTCCAGGAAAATGGAGGAGAATCCTATCAATACTCATCCAGAAGAGATGAAAAAGGCTCAAGCAGCAGACAGCACGTTGAAGCCTTGTTTTGGCAAATTGCCTAAAGCACATAACCCTCCAGAGAAAGGAGACTTGTATATGAAGAATGGCCTACTATACAGAAAAGCTGGAACAGGACCTAAAGGGCATGGACAGCTTGTAGTGCCAAAATCTTACAGGGAGAAGGTTATGACGCTAGGACATGCTATACCCTTCAGTGGACATATGGGAATAGGGGCCACTGGACAAAGGATAGCCTGTCACTACTTCTGGCCAGGAATTACAGAGGACATAAAAAGATATGTAAGATCCTGTCCAGAATGCCAAAGAGTAGCTCCTAAGCATAGGACTGCACCAGCAACACTGGGAGAAATGCCTATTATGGGAACCCCTTTTGAACGTGTTGCAGTAGATATTGTTGGACCCCTCACTAGGACCAAGAAGAGAAATGCTTACATCTTAACCTTGGTTGATACTTGCTCTATGTGGGGAGAAGCAGTGGCCATGTCAGCTATAGATTCAAAGCACGTGGCAGAGGCCCTGTTGACAATATTTACCCGATTAGGTTTCCCGCATCAGATATTGACTGACAATGGGTCTCAGTTTAAGGGAAAGCTAACACAAGAAGTATTCAGGATATTTCAAGCCAGGCACTATCATTGTAGTCCCTACCATGCCCAAGGGAACGGTCAAGTAGAGCGGTTCAATGGTACGCTAATTTCAATCCTTAGAAAGCTGGCGAGTGAAAAACCTGATACTTGGGATACATACTTACCCGCTGCACTATTTGCATATAGGGAAGTACCCCACAATTCAACTGGATTGGCTCCAGCTACCTTGTTGTTTGGAAGACCAATAAAAGGTCCACTGGAAGCATTGCTGCGGACATGGACTGATGAAAAGGCAGAGGAAACAGTGACTTCCTCATACCAGTACGTCAACGAGTTGACATCTCGATTGAAAGCCGGTTGGAAACTGGCCAATGATAACTTAAGACAGGCCAGGAGGAAGCATGCTGCGTACTACAACAAAAAAGCAAAGGATAGGGAACTGGAGGTGGGTGAAAAGGTGTTATTACTGTTGCCAAGCAGCAATAATAAATTGCAGATTGGATGGCAGGGACCCTATGTCATACTGGAGAAACTTTCCAGGACCAATTATAAGATTGACAAGAAAGGGAAGGAGAAGGTATATCATGTCAATCTTCTTAAAAAATACTATGACAAGGAATCATCAGAAGTTGCACATATTATGACCCTAGCCATTGCAACAGAAATGCACGGTGAACCACTTCACTCTATGGAGTATCCACTCACAACTACAGAGGATTATGTTCAAGTAAATATTAGTGAACATTTAACTCCAGAGCAGAAGAAGAGGGTTCAGAAAGTGTTGGAAACCCATGCGGATGTGCTCACAGATAAGCCAGGTCGTACGAATCTGTTAGAGTACGACATGAAGGTTACCGACCCTACCCCAGTATGCATGAGAACATACCCTATACCCTATGCGAAAGCCCAAGCACTAAGGGAGGAAGTTGATTATCTGTTGAAGGAGAAAATTATCTCGAAGTCAGACTCTCCCTATAGCTCAAGTGTGGTGCTATTGAGAAAACCGAGTGGTGAACACAGGTTATGTATTAACTACCGGAAGCTTAATGCGATCACAGAATCTCAGGTGGACCCATTACCTGACACCAACCAGCTGTTCTCTACACTGAGTAAGGCTAGGTATTTATCGAAGGTAGATCTAAGCAAGGGATACTACCAAATACCAGTGAAACCAGAAGTTAGGAAAATGCTGGCATTTAGTACATCGGACGGACACTACGAGTTTAATGTACTACCCTTTGGGCTGAAAAATGCTCCCAGTATCTTTTCAAGAATGATGAGGAAATTATTGGAACCTCTACAAAATCCCCATATCACTAACTTTATGGATGACATTCTTGTTGCTACAAACACATTTGAAGAGCATATAGTAGCGCTCTCCATGTTGTTTGACAGACTGGGAGCCACTGGATTGACTGCACGTCCAACCAAGTGCTATATCGGTTGTAAGGAGTTGGAATTCCTAGGTCACACTATTTCTACAGGTCATATGTCTCCTGACCCAAAGAATATAGAGAAGCTAAAGAAGGCACCCAGACCTCAAACGAAGAAAGATGTGAGATCATTCGTGTCATTATGTGGGTTCTATCAGAAGTACATACCCCACTTTAACTCTCTGTGTGCACCATTAACTAACTTAACGAAGAAAGGACAGCCTGATAAAATCCAATGGAATGCTGATTGTGAAAAAGCTTACACAGAGCTAAAAGCAAAACTCACCAGCAAACCCATCCTTACACTACCCGATATCACACAGGAATTTGTATTAAGAACGGACGCTAGCAGTATAGGTATTGGTGCAACTCTCTTGCAGAAATCAAAAGCCCAACCGGAGGAACTTTTACCAGTGGCCTACGCCAGTAGGAAGCTGAATGCAGCTGAGTTGAATTACTCGACCATAGAGAAAGAATGTTTAGCTCTAATTTGGTCCATCAACAAATTTTCACCTTATCTGTATGGGACACACTTCATTGTCCAAAGCGATCACCAACCTTTAACATTCTTGGCTGCATCTAAAAAGCTAAATTCGAGATTGTTAAGGTGGAGTCTGCTTCTGGCGCCTTATTCCTTTACCGTGAATTACATTCCGGGAACAGACAATGTAGGAGCTGATTTTTTAAGTCGACACCCTAGTACTCTGGAAGGACATACGCAAAAGGATTAACCACAGCAGGGGTTTACACGTCAGCTATGACAAGTCACAGCTAGGAAAGGAGGGGGCTATGTCGTGAAACGAAGTGTAACCCACTACTTTGTTAATCACTATGTCGAGATACAGATTTGCTTCAACCAATCAACTTGCACCGTTCACCAGTCTCTAAGACAGAATAAATTATACTGTTCACGCAGTTCACGCAAGATGGCGGCTAAAAACTGAATAAAATTAGGCTGTATGAGCAAAAGACGAAACCGGAGGAAACCAATCATTTTGCTCCGCCAGGAACCAACCGAAAGCCTTTCTTAAGCAGTTACGTGCCTATATAATAGGGCGGAATTTTATGCTAAACACGCAATCCCGAACTTGACGCCAGAGATACTGACTGAAGAGGAAGAAGCTGTCACCTTGATTGATTGTTTACCTGAGGGCATCGACCTGCAACCTACTTCACTAGTCGAGTCAAACTGGCCGTTTTTTAAATCTTGGAGGGTAATTATAAATTTACGATAACCTTTAGGAAAATAGGCCTTCAGCAGGCATATAATGTTGGTATTTGTTGTGTGTCATTATACTACCTACACCTGTATATATTTAATATATTTTGGGTTCCCTATGAATGTATATGATTGAATAGACGAAGACTAATAGGACTCATACTTCAATCTATTGTCTCCTATATTCAGTCTATTGTCTCTGATAATTCCAAACTGCAAATATAACCATAACAGTCCTTGTTAGGCCAAAACAGTCATTGTTAGGACTCAATCTATTGTCTCCTATACTTCAATCTATTGTCTCAGATAAGACCAACTGCAATATAACCAAAACAGTCCTTGTTAGGACTCAATCTATTGTCGCATCTAACTCCAATCTATTGTCTCCTATAACTCCCACCTGATATATCACCAAACAGTCCTCGTCTCATATACTCCTATCATAAGAACATAACAATATTGTTAGGATATATGTTACCAGCTAGTATAGCACTTGACAGAGAGGACGTGGTATAGTATAGGGGGAAGGACATTGTTGTATCACACCTAGGTGTACATATTATTGGATTTATTCATGTATTGATTTATATTATGGGATGTATTCATGTATTAAATGTATTCATGTATTGAATCTATATTATTGAATGTATCCATGTATTAGTTTATCAGAAAGAATGCTTTGCAAGTAGACACATGTCTTGTCTCGCTATTGCTAAATCATACTGAGCCATGTTGTCATTCATCCTACATGCATACATCTGAGACACGCTCATTTCACTCACACTAGAAATAGTTGGGCTTGAGGACAGAAATTAGCCAGTATTTTTGCTTTGTTACAGGTTTATTTGTGTCCTAAAAACCTGAGGTCGTATGTTCGAGTCAATCCCGCTGCCTGGAACTTCACAGGAGCATAGAGATTGTACAGAAGCTACATCTTTAGTCCCCCTCAGTCTTGGGTGGGCTAAAGTAACGAGCCTCAGCAGGAGTTGTGTGAACCCAACTAAGGAGAACAGAACGTTTTAAGAGATGAGTACACATTAGTACCATTTCTGTCGGCATTGTGAGCATAGAAACTGTCAGTGATGAGAAAGTGACTTAACATAGCAAGAGACAAAATTAATAGCATAGCTGAGAAGTGTTATATCCTTAATTAGCAGCACAGCTGATCCATGTACTATAATTAATTAACAGCACAGCTGATATAATTTTTGTTCCTATAATTGGAAAAACTTGTTGTCTATATAAATATAAATATTTGTAAAATATATGTAAACTTACAAATTCATTACGTTCCATTTTTTTTCAACATTCACCCTTCAGCACAAGAGTAGATAGTGTATATACTAAATAAAATATAAGGAAATTGTATTTGAACGACTTGTCAATTTTATCAGTGTTAAGTAAAATCTGTTTCCTTGGTTTTTTAATATCACAGTTAGTTACACAGCGGAGGTGGCGCTTTATGTCGGTCTCCTCTCTACTATTGTTTCGAGATCAGAACATTCACAGCCGTAACTAATTTGTGATACCAGTAGTTCTCTCAGACACTGGGACTTCACCATTTTCTGCAGAAATTCTATTTCTGTAATTGTCAGTATTATACTGATCCAAGAGCCAAATAAAACCTCTCGCCACAAGCTCCAGTTTGACGAAAGTTAGTGAAACTCGCCTCTTCTATTTTCCTCTCTCGGCCACTGTTTCCGTTAAACATCGCGTGTAAATTCAGCACCATGCCTGAGCAACGCGGTGGTCGAGACGTGTTGGTTCTTCTTCTTTTTCCATTATACTCCTTATGAAGCACGCATCCATCACTGTACCTGGTTCCCTTGCAGGAAACCTGCATCAAATCATTTATACCTGTAGCATTTTGTTTTACATTTTGTTGCCAGTTCCATGCATATCATCATATTGGTCGCCTGTTACGACATGCCTGAGGTAAAGGTTATTCTTTCTTTTGTTTCCTCAGATACCCCCACCAACTACAATGGCAAGACGTGATTGTTAGTTCTTGATTTAATCTTAGCTTCCTCCAAGTTTTTCAAACCTATCTTTGAATCATTTTAACAGATAACTATCAGCATCATCCTAAATTATTTTCTTAAAATTCAATACACATTTCCTCCCTCAGGCATGTTGTACAAGGAGACTAGTATGAAGTTGTGCATGAGGTTTGCAACCTCACCATGTAAAACAAATCGGTACAGAAAAACCACGGTTGCATGTGAATGTTAACGTGCAAGAGGGTCAAGCTTTTGTGGTTCTCTCCTTATGGAGCGAAAAAGAAAATGATGATGATGTATACACATTTCGAACAGACACGTTGCTATGTGTCACAACGCGAGGTTGTTTCAACTTGAGCAAAAGGATGGAGATTGTGTTAATGAGGATGGGAGCAGCTTGTGAATGAACGAAACAAGGACATGAATGAATTAATGACAAGGACTAATGTTATGGGGCTAAGCATTCGTAAAACATGAATTGCCATGTAACCCACAAACCCAGGACACTTGTTTCCATATATTTAGCCAGGACAGAACAAGTAATAAGAAATACACAATAAATACAGTCAGAGTTTGATATGCCAAAATTCGATGCCTGCAGAACCTAGAACACATTTTCCAAAACTGCCCAGCCCAAGATGACTCACGACGCCTGACTTGCCCAGATGGTGCCGAGATCAGGGAGAAGCTATGAGGATGTCGCGCTGACCTGGAAAAGACTGTGAACTTCATGACTACAAACTGAACCCAGAAGAAGATTATATGGACAGCTTAAAACTAGTAAGAAAATTGAATACCGTCTACAACGTTTAAATATTTGCTCCTCATGGAGCCCGGAGCTACCACTGCTGCTGTCTCCCCTTGCACCACAGCATCCATGTTTTCCGGCAGTGATGGTTTCAGTAGCTATTTGTTTTACACGATGAGGATGCCAGCGCCCCCGCCGCCCCTCCCCAATCTCATATTAGCCGCCTCTTACAGCATGCCCGAGGCAGCAGTAGTCATATTCTTTCTATTTCTCCTCACAGACCCCCCTCCCCCGTCCCCCCCCCTCCCCCCGGAACACGAGGACAAAACCAGAATATACCGGTCAGTTAACCTTCCCAAAGTCGAACTTTAACATGCCAGTAGATAAAACACTATGTCCCCGTCTATGCCAACGATCTGACTTAATAATTTACATGCCTGTTTGTGTTGAATTAGTTCAGCACTTGTGCTTTTAAAAACAAGAGAAGAACACGATACCGCTTGGTGGTGACATCACTGGCGTTTGTTCTAGCTGCCAGCAGACCATCATCATTATGCAATATTAAGTCGCTGCCTGGCTTTCTATTATAATTCATGCGTGAAGGGCGTACAATGTCAGAACATTATAAAATATGCGGTTTGGTTCGAATGAAGGTATCAACGTTTAACTTGGCCACTTCAAAGTGAGTTTGCATTGTTTTAGTTTCAGTGCAAACTCTCGCCTTTATATCAAGACAGGAGAAGGTCCTCTGGCAAAGTGGCGCCTAAAGCAACACAGAGAAAGCCGAAAGGAGTCTGCATTGCTGGCTATAGCATTACCAGGTAGCTCTTTCTCTGGACCCCCCCCCCCCCCCCCCCCCGGTAAGAGAGAGAGCGGGATACCAAAGAACACATGAAGAAGAGAACTGGAGACACGACATGACGGAAAGATATTGCGCTGATGGCACAGGACAAGAAAACATGGCATATTTGTTGAAGGCCTATGCTCCTCGGGGAGATGAAAGGTGGAAGAAGAATAAACTTACATTCCGTTTGAAAAGCATGGTGGATTAACAATAATAATGTGTATGTAATGCGGTGAAAAGGAGGCGACGCTAGGGATTCGCTCAGGGAGTCAATAGGGCCGTGACCTGAAAAAAAAAAAGAACCATTGGTCTATGACCCAATAAAACTAGAGGAAACAAATGCTCACGGCCGTTATCAATATCCTGTGAGGGGGAAAAAAAAAATTCGTATGTGTTACGCCTATTCGAAACATTTCTACAACCAACAAGAAGTTTGATAATCAGGACCGTATGCCCCAATAAAAGGACGCGGTGACTGGCCATCTCAAGACGTCATTATGCGGTCTTCTTGCTTATCTGTCTCCGAAGAATGTATAAGGCTAAACACTTCAGTTTCGAAGTCACAATGGTGGGCAGTGTTCAACATAATCTTTTTTCCTGAGCGCAGTGTCAACAATAGTTTATAGTAATAACGAGAAACGCCCCTTTCAATATACACCCCCAGCCCTTGCCAAAGACGTCATTACTGGTTCACAACAATATTTATATAACATAAACAACTCGGTGTCATCGTCGGTTTCTGTTAAGTGTATATCTAATCCTAGGATACGGGCCTCAAGAGTCTCAATACAGCTTTGATTATCAAGCACTTATGGAAATAGAGAGCGCCAGTTAATATGCATAATCAAGAGTCACTCTTACATAAATTGGTAGATTTCCATAGCATTTAATGCCAGTGGGGAGTAAAGTGCTAGAGACTTCCCCATACTAGGTCCTGCATCGAGAGATGGGGGTGATCAGTGCCCTTCCTCGCTGCCTTTTCCTTCCCTAACTCAAGAGCAAAGTCAGGTACCCATTTACAGATGGGCAGATTGAAGCGTGACGATGTGATAGGAAGGTCGAGTGTCGAAATTCTGGTGTAGGAAATTTGCATACAGAAAGTGACAGACTATTGGGTTTAACTGAAGGGGAGATAAGACTATGACTTGTTGAATTGTAAGTAAAGGGCGATAACTCCTTAATCGCGCCCCTTGAGAAAAAGTCGTGTTTTTAGTTAATAGGGAGTCGTGTGTTAGAAATTCCGGTTTCAGAAATTTGCATAAGCTAATTTAGCGGGCTTGGAGTTAGCGTTAGAGGACGATAAAACTATGACTTGTTGATTTGGAAGCACAGGGCGATAATTTTTAATTACGTTCCTTGAGGGATAAAGTGAGCTTGGTTTTTTTGGGTAATGCGAACGAAGTAAGTTTTGCACGGGATTTTGTTAAAGCGAGTGAACTGTTCGTGACAAAGTCTGATCTAGAAACGTCGTAGATAACTGTAATGGAAAATCGGGGTTCTAGTTTTAAAGAGTTCAGATCCAGACGCGTTAAGCGTAAGTTGAGAAATATGGGTTCTCTCCCACGTTTGTAAGCCAGTATTTATTTTAATGGTGACGGGCGCAGTCGTCAGATACCATCGCGTGAGAAGGCCATTAGTCTGGCTTGACTCTGTGTTTACATAAAAGACATAACTACTCACGTAGTCGCTCGACCGCCCACATGTCACATATGTCAGTTTGTTTCATGAGTATTTCTGAGGACCAGAGACAGTGTTCCCAACTCAAGATTTATGAAGTATGTTCAAGATGACAAGACGACCAAGTATGTCAAGTCTAGACAACTAGATAGATTGTTTAGAATAATGAGCCGAACAACAGGCAACAGCTAGCCATTGAGAAGTGTGAAACAATAGACATTTGGTATAAATTATTACCCCAGGCGGTTAGGCCAATCTTTTCTAAAGATACACTAAGAATTCACACTAAGACTCAAATGTTAAGAACATAGAAGTACAGCAGAGACAAAGTATAACAGAAGTAAGAACAACGAGTACTGAGATAATTGCTATGACAGAAGTTTTAAAATGTCAACAGTGGTTCTCAAGCCATAACCATATTGACTACCAGAGTCAGTAGACAAATACAGAAGCAGTGACAGTGCCTAAGAGAATATAACGAGAATGAGTAAGGACGGTGTTTTATAATTTGCATCATGAAATAAATTTTGCTGTACAAATGTTACCAGCCTCAAGTGGATGTTGGGCAGAACATCTAATTTCAACTGTTGCTGAATTTCTTATGTAAATAAACATCGTATTACGTTCACCGCTGTCGGCGTGAAGTATATTTACCAGATATTTAAACCATCAACCATCTGTCTGTCATAAGCTGTTGTAATCGTCAAAGTGGTCATCATAAGTAACTTAACATTATCATCCAACTGCCTACTGTTTACGGCCGTGATACGAACCCACTATACACACCATTATCACACGCCATCAGCAATCACGGCCACAACAATACCATGAACCGAACCCGGCAAATTTGCCGCAAGAGACTAGCTCTAAATAAACTACATTGTATTAGAGTGCAAATATTCCTCTTCGTCTATTTCACTCGGTTAAATTCTCATATTGCAAAATTTCCCTCACGAAACTGGCGGCCTAGTGGTTCTTCGTTAGCTTACAGGTCTCTAGCTCTTCACTCCCTTACGCGAGTATCTGCTATGGGACTTTATAAAGTTTCTTGCCCCGTGTCGCTCGGGGGGGGGGGGGGGGGGGGGCTGATGAGACATAGAAAGAAAATGTTTACTGTTCCCTCAGTCATGCCGTAATAGGCGACTAATACTAGGTTCCGCATGCAACTGGCATTCTCAGTATATGACATAAACTGCTACAGAAAGACTCGCTACTGCCAATGAAAAGGTCGCCAAAAAAAATAATATAAAAATGAATCTTTCAATAAAAGAATACCTTGAAATTACACTCACGATAGAAAGCACTAACACTAAAAAAATCAATCTAATGAATTTCAACAAAATAATGATATGACTAATCAGTACTTTCGCAGTTTGCTTCGTGTGAAGCATGCAGTCACCACTGCAGATGTCAAGGGCCTACATCACAACATTCACATACTCATGCAGCAGTAATTTCTTTAGCAATTTGTTTTACACAATGACGACAGACTCATGAATAACCTCCTATTAGTCGCCTGATACAACGACGCCTGACGGAGCGCTAGTCCTGATCTTTCTTTGTCTCCTCATAAACCCCCGTGAACTACGCGTAAATATACTTGTAATAGTGATCCAAAATATGATATTAATTCATCACACTTCAGCTCCCCAAGAAGCATAAGCCTTCAACAAACGTATGACAAGTCTTCCTGTCTAGTAGCATCATCTCAAGATCTTCCTCGCTCTTTTCATGTCTTTCTCCAGTTCTCTTCTCCCTCTACCTCTTTTACCCTGGAGATTCTAGAACAAGGATGACCTTGTAACACTATCCACAGGTTTCCTCAGTGTGTGCCTTATCCATCGCCATGGTCTTTTTCTCATTTACTGTTCCACTGGCACTTACAATTTAATATATTTAACATATAAAAAAATATTAGTAGTATTTGTAAAGTACGTTGTGTTCTCAATAGCTGTATAGTATCGAAATTGTATTAAACGCTTCTCTAGTTGTTGTTGTTGCTTTTTTTTTTTTGGTCAGAATAAATGGGAATGCATCAAAACTATTTATTTAAACTCTCCACCAATAAAAAATTCAACATCCTATACTCAGACTGTAGAAATTAAGAATCAATGCGGGGCACGGCAGATGGAGGTTAAACAAATACAGATCATCCCACACAGCTGCTCAACAAGAGATGAAAATGTTTCAATTTCTGCTGGCAGCGTAAAAGACGTTAACTGAAAATAACACTAAATCCAGTGCTGATTTTTAAATCCTCCAAAACGTTTTTTTTTTAAAAGTAGAAGGTACATGATATATGTATCTTCCCTAACTGTTCCATATGTTGAATATCTGTTTGTGTGAGATGAAAAGTGTCGCAAAGCACTAGCTTACCTGAACGTAAAAGACGGATAGTAAAGAGGTGACAATGTTAAAGACGGATAGTAAAGATCTGACAATGTTAAAGACGGATAGTAAAGATATGACAATGTTAAAGACGGATAGTAAAGATATGACAATGTTAAAGACGGATAGTAAAGATCTGACAATGTTAAAGACGGATAGTAAAGATCTGACAATGTGAAAGACGGACAGCAAAGATCCGACAACGTAAAAGACAGATAGTAAAGAGGTGACAATGTTAAAGACGGATAGTAAAGATCTGACAATGTTAAAGACGGATAGTAAAGATATGACAATGTTAAAGACGGATAGTAAAGATATGACAATGTTAAAGACGGATAGTAAAGATCTGACAATGTTGAAGACGGATAGTAAAGATCTGACAATGTGAAAGACGGATAGCAAAGAACCGACAACTTAAAAGACGGATAGTATAGATCTGTCAATGTTAAAGACGGATAGTAAAGATCTGAGAACGTAAAAAAAAAAAAAAAAAAACAGAAATTAAAGATCTGACAACGTAAAAAAACGGATAGTAACGATCTGATAACGTTAAAAACGGATAGTAAAGATCTGACAACGTAAAAACGGATAGTAAAGATCTGACAACGTAAAAAACCGATATTAAAGATATGACAACGTAAAAACGGATATTAAAGATCTGACAACGTAAAAAACGGATATTAAAGATTTGACAACGTAAAAATCGGATAGTAAAGATGTGAGAACGTAATAAAACGGTTATTAAAGATCTGACAACGTAAAAGACGGATAGTAAAGATCTGACAATGTTAAAGACGGATAGTAAAGATCTGACAACGTAAAAGACGGACAGTAAAGATCTGACAACGTAAAAGACAGATAGTAAATATCTGATAATGTAAAAGATGGATAACAACGAGTTTACAATGTGAACGATTGATAATAACGACTGCGCGATGTAATGACGGGTGATAAAGATTTTGCAATGTAAACGACGGGGGGGGGGGGGGGGGGGTTAATTTGGATCATGACGGTGCTAGGTTGGGTATGGAGACTTAACAAATTTAAGAAAAAAGAAGGAAAAACGACAAAATAAACAGAAAAAAAAAAATTAATCCTACCTAACAAAAAACGAAGAGAGAAAATACTAGATGGACTGAGTGCACGGAACGGTTGGTAGTTTAAAAATGGGACTCATAGGCAACACCAGAGAAAATAGTTGTTGAGATGAACCATCGCCTACGGCATCCTGAACATCATTAGATGATGACGATGATGGTGGTTGTGGTGATGATGATAGACAGCAAGAGGTCAGACAAAGTGAGAAACTGAATAACAAAGAGAAGGGAGATAAAACAAGTTTGAAGAAAAGAAATTGTACTCAAAGACTGTGTTAAAATAAATAAATATTAAAAAATAAAAAAAGACAGGGGAAATGAAACTCAACATACCAAACAGGCACTGTGGAAGAAAGGGCAAGTGCACAAATCCGCCATTATATCTCGTCAACTTAATTCAAATCAGCCAGCGTTAATATGACTAACACACACACATATAATTTCTACCCAAAATATCAAGATGAATGACAGCAAAGAATTCACTTGTATTCACAACAAGCATGGTCGATAGCTATTACTACCTAACTGTCCTCGTATAGTCTGCGTTTCCCAGACAGCGCTAAACAATATTATACAACCGAAAGCTCGATACAGCATGAAAGGCGAAATATGATCTATCTCAGTGGTTCTCAACGTACCCCATATGCCCCCCCCCCAGGGGAGCCATGCCATATTTCTAGGGGGCCACAGTATGATGGTAAAGTACCTTTTTCCAGCTTACAGTGACTTGGGGGGGGGGGGGAGAGGGGGGGAGGCGCACAGAGGTAGATGTGGCTCAGAAAGGGAGGGGGGGGGGGGGCAAAAAAAAAAAAAAAGGTTGAAAACCCGTGATCTTTCTGACCGAATATCAGAACGATGAAATAGCATTTTAAAACAAAATTTAAAACATAACAGTAAAACAAAGCACGCACCGTTAAATGGCCAAAACCATCGGACAAATACACTACATGAACTCAGGATTCACTACCATCATCGCTACTGTTGAGTTCCCTGAGCCGCATGGACGTACAACTAATTTAAGCTTTCCTATCATGTGTCACCCGTTTAACGTCCTCTTGTCTTGTCCACGCACTTCACGTCTTATTCCAACTCCTTTCTCCACTCGGTCTCCCATCACTTTTCTCACCCCAGGAAATTCAAAACAAGGACCACTTAGAAATCTGTCACCCCGCGCCGCATTAAATATAATAATCTATGTCTTCTTCATTTGCACCCTCAGACCCCAGCTGCTGTAGCCTCACATCAAGCATTCACCATCTGCCCCGCATTAGGCCACGGCCTAGGGACAGAAGATCTAGACAATAGGGACAATCGTGCTGCCCCGCCAGATTCCATCGAATTACACCTTCGTTGGCTGATGTCGCCACTTCCACAATCAAATCTATAACCAAGCGATAAGAGACACTCATTTTACACTCCATTCCCCCAACCATAAGGGCTCCGCAGGCCGCCCCCTATGGAGAACTTTGCACTCCATATCTTCACATGCTTTCCCCACTAGCCCAAAGAATTTAAGGGGAACTCCACAATGACTAATCATTTTTTTTAAAATGATTCTATGCCTACCCCCCTTCCCCAGGATTGGTTTGGCCTACATCTGAATAACTATGCTTAACCATACCCATACGTCATGGAAAATCTGAACTTACTCAACCACAGTCAACATGCAGAATTGGCCGACCACTCAACGAAACCAAAGCCACGTTTTTCTATACCTGTACGCGAAAACTTGGCAGTCAATACAGAAGAAGAAATTAATACTAAAATCCCTCGCACAAATCTGCCCCATGAAGTAGCCTGAAATGAGTAAGACATGACTGCATGAATTCTATTTCGGCGTTCAGTAGCTGGCGGATGTCCACATTTAACTACTCTTACATTACTGTTAATCCTTTAAGAATTTACCTAAACATTTGGACACATTATAAATACAAAACCATTCAGTGTTGTCAACTGGAGCCGATGGGCTCGAACTCGCGTTGGAATTAAGTCACCACAACGACTCGACTCGAGACTTGACTTGGTTTTTGTTGTTGATGTTTTGTTTTTTTTAATTGGGGATTCGACTTGACTTGGATGGAACTTGCCAATTTTGAACCAACTTCACCGTCCTCGTTCATAAAGCGCTCATGCAGAAAAAAACCGAAAAAATAAAAAGCAGTAAGTAATTAAAATACCAAAAGTAGATATTATTATCTCTCATTATTATTATTATAGTAACTGATATAAGTGTTTGAATAAAAACGATTGTAACTAAATTCAACTTCAGATAAAAATGAGGCTCGACTTGAAAGCTGCTGTTAGGGACTTGGAGACTTCGAGTACGAGACTCATTAGGAAAAACCTGAAGACAACTCTGTGACTATTACATAAATATATGGACATGTTACTTCTCCAACGCCCTGTGTTACACTCGGCACAGGTAAATAAACGGATAACCATAGTTCTGAAAATATTAAAATTTTTAACTGTCCTCTTGACACTCGTAACGTAACCGTGTGTTATCCTTAATTCACAAAATGGTACTAGAAAAAGTTATTCTCAGTCACTGTCATAACTAAACATGGATATATTTTTTACCCATATATACATTACGGGGAAAGGCTTGAGATAACGAAGTAATCCTACTGTTTTTGGAGACAGTTCTTATCACAGCTGTGAAAAGTACACAATCCTCGGCAACATATTTTATCACAGTTAAGAAGTACAAAATCCTCAATGTATAAAATAATGACAGGCCAAACTAAGAAATCCCCACACTGCTGTGGGCAAAGATCCATCAACACGAAAAAAACATTCACTTGAAATTAAGAACACTGGGATGCGTGTAAGATGTCATCCAAATAAGTCGCCCACGTCATTAGGGTTAGGATTAAGGTTAGGGTACGGGTTTAGGATTCCTAATCCTAACTCTTATCACTGCGTCTCTTAGTTATTGTTTATATAAGGCCGCATGGAACACTCATCCCACTACTCTTCGTTTCAACCCAAGAAATCAGTGAAATAACACACAGAACACAACGACGAACCTAATTTTATAAGTAGTCGGTCTTTCATATCAAGATAACACAACACAGGGTCAGTTAAATCACGGTTACACCATAAACTAATGCACAAATTTGTCACCGACAAAAATGCCCAAGCCATGTGTTCCGAAGAATGAAAATCCATCTAGCTATTTCACTATTCACTCTCTGATCACTGACAGACCTCTGTTCGGTTGAAATGAAGTATAGTGGGACGTGTTCTTCGATGCCATCCAAATATGTCGCCCACGTCGTTATGGTTAGAATTAATGTTCAGGTTTAGGATTTCTAAACCTAGCCCTAACCCTTACCCCTTATTATTGCGTCTCTTAATTCTTGTTTAAAGCCGTATCAAACACACGTCTCACTATCTTCATTTCAACCCCTCTGTTCACTACACAATTACATTTACCAATCCTGAAAAATGCACGATTCAATCAACCGAAACTGGTATATCCCTAGCGGAATGCCTATCTATACAAATCTATATACAGAAGTAGCAAATAGCCTTGGCATGTTAGCTAGGCCAAACCCTTAATTCACATTAGGCCTAGATATTATGCACCGCTGCAACCGGGCTCCAAATAAGACTCCTTACTTGGCACAAGTTTACACCACGAATAACCCCTACAAACCAATCTCGGCAACATAGAGCAGTACAGTACAAACAAAACGTGCACGGACAGACGTTGAACTTTTTATAAACACAAGCTTTCTTTCAACCACGTGTTGAATATGTAGCTTCATTTACGGAAGAGGTCGACTATTACGCAACGCTTGCTGTAAAATTCGACTGATCCATCATTTATAAAAACCGTTCGCAAAATCGAAATCTCACAATCGCCAAATTAAATAAAAAATTCTACGAGTCAAAATAATATAAACGACATATTATTATCAAGAGAGCATGCACACCATCATAGGTGGCAGACGCTGGCGTTGGGTTGGCCACGTCCTCAGAAGAGACCCCGGATGTCACCATAAGAACAGCTATGCTATGGACACCCGAAGGAAAGCGAAAGAGACGCCGACCAAAAACAACTTGGCGGAGAACTGTAGAGGCCGAAATACAAAGAATGACCCAGAGCTGGGGCACTGCACGAAGGATGGCCGCCGACCGAACAAAGTGGATGCGGTTTGTTGCTGCCTTACAAGACGCCACCAGGCGTGATGGCCGCTGACTGCTTTGACAGTCGGTGGCTAAGGATCAAAGAAGAGAAGACATATTATTATACAGGCTCGTATCATCACCACCATCATTATTACCAAGTATCGTTATGAAGCATGGAGCCACCATTGCAACTGGTCCTCTGACGAAAAGCCTGAGCGACAACATGCATGGCTGTTGCAGATATGGTTTTAGGAGTAATTTGTTTAGCATGATGAGGATGACAGCCCAATGAGAAACCTCATATTAGTCCCTTCTTACGACATGCTTCGGGTACCGGTAGTCCTATTCTTTCTTCGTCTGCCCAGAAAAAAAAAAAAAAACCGGGAATTACAACGTGCAACGTTCGGGTCGGAACTTACTGTCAAGGAAATAGTGAAACAGAAAGGGGTGAAGAAGTTGTAAGCAGGAAACAATAATAACAGAAATCGTATGTTCACAATTGTTGATAATTATGTGGTACTTGATATAATGTGATGTTATGTAAAATTCAGATTCATCAGTTAAATGATAAAACGGAAGAATGTCAAAGATTCTGTTAAAGTTAATATAAACGCAAAATTTGAAGATTTTTATAAAATTACATTTTTGAACAGTTCATCATTCAAGATATGTATTATTTCTCAAATGTTTTAATTCCTAAGTTCTCCATGATATCCTTTACCAATCCTGAAAAATGCTCGATTCAATCAACCGAAATCTTCTGTAAAATCCCATCTCTGAGGCCTCCCAGTGTGACTTAGCTTGTTGACTGAGTGTCCATGACTTGCTTCCATACGACAGATGTGGCTCTACATAAAAGTAAAGAACTCTCTTTCTTACTTACTAGTGTAAAAGCCCGTCATAAGATGGGAATTAAATTCAAAATCACCAATACCTAACGGCAATTTTACTTATTCAAAAGTATTTTTTTAAAACCACTGTGCATCACCACAGTACACGAACTACGTAGCAGCAACGAGGATCCCATTGTGTGTATACGGGATCACACATTCTATAAATATTTGTGTGCACACCGTCATTTGCGCATTTTTCATTGTCGAGTGTTACTGTTTTCGGAACAGTACATATAAGGGAAACAATAAAATTAATGTCTAACTTTCAACCAAAGTTGCATCCCTTAGCGTTACTGACAGAAAAAAGCTGGGATTTTATATATATTGATGATACTGAGAAAAATCTGTTATATAAAACACATCATTTTATTGAATGCTGCCTCGTGGAGTTACTGGAGTTCTCTGAAGAGACCAAAAAAAAAAAAAAAAAAAGAATAGCACCATTGTACCGTCCGTCAAGTCGTACAAGGCAACTTATATGAGGTTGTGACTGCGGCGGGCAAACCCATCGTGTAAAAAAACTGTCACATAAACCACCACTGCACAAGCATGTGAATGCTTGGTACAGACTTTCTGCAGGGGAACCAACTACAGGGATGGCTCTATGCTCCATACGGAGCACCAAGGAAAATGATAATGACGACGATGTTGATGATGATACTTTTGATTTTGCTATTCTACTCTTCCCCTCTTCTTCTTCTTCTTTGATCCTTAGCCATCGACCGTCAAAGCAGTCAGTGGCCATCACGCCTGGTGGCGTCTTGTAGGGCAACAACAAAATGATTCCACTTTGCTCGGTCGGTGGCCATCCTTCGTACAGTGCCCCAACTCTGGTTCATTCTTTGCATCTCAGCCTCCACAGTCCTCCGCCAGGTTGTTTTTGGTCGGCCTCTCTTTCGTTTTCCTTCAGGGGTCCAAAGCATAGCTGTTCTTGTGATGGCATCGGGGTCTCTTCTGAGGACATGACCAACCCAGCTCCAGCGTCTGCCAGCTATGATGGTGTGCATGTCCTCTTGCTTGCTCCGAGTAAGCAGATCTTGGCTTCCCCTCTGATATAATTCTATTATTTTATTAACGTTCCCAGGACCTCTACACCTCAAGGTAGAAGGGAGAACGACTAAGTAAGTAAGTAACGTTCTCAGGACCTCTACACCTCAAGGTAGAAGGGGAACGACTAAGTAAGTAAGTAACGTTCTCAGGACCTCTACACCTCAAGGTAGAAGGGGAACGACCAAGTAAGTAAGTAACGTTCTCAGGACCTCTACACCTCAAGGTAGAAAGGGAACGACTAAGTAAGTAACGTTCTCAGGATCTCTACACCTCAAGGTAGAAAGGGAACGACTAAGTAAGCAAGTAACGTTCTCAGGACCTCTACACCTCAAGGTAGAAGGGGAACGACTAAGTAAGTAAGTAACGTTCCCAGGACCTCTACACCTCAAGGTAGAAGTGAACGACTAAGTAAGTAAGTAACGTTCTCATGACCTCTACACCTCAAGGTAGAAAGGGAACGACTAAGTAAGTAAGTAACGTTCTCAGGACCTCTACACCTCAAGGTAGAAGGGGAACGACTAAGTAAGTAAGTAACGTTCTCAGGACCTCTACACCTCAAGGTAGAAGGGGAACGACTAAGTAAGTAACGTTCCCAGGTATTTGAATCTACTGACTTGCCTCACACGTTTTACTTCTCTAATTTATTTATGTCCGCTTGCAAAATGGAATATCTACAGTAAACGAAGTCCTGTTACTCGAACGTTCCTTTTGTGCTAAATTTAACCCAGATGTCAACGAAGATTTTTTTTCAAGGCAGCACTTACTGGCTTAACGTCGCCACTGCCGTTAAGACTTTGATGAATAATAACGGCGGGGTCAGCGATAATAACTGGTGAACACTCCTCGACATAAGAATACTCGTGCCTGCGACGGACGTCATATAAAATTATTAATTCGTAATTAATTAACGTCATTATCTTTTTAGGTCCTTTTAGCCCCTGATGGAACACAAAACTGCAACTGTAGCTGTTCCCCCTTGCAGGAAGCCTGCACCAAACATTCACATGTACTTGAAGTGGTGATTTCTTTGTCAATCTGTTTTACATGAGGTTGCCAACCGCATGTACAGCCTCATATTAGACGCCTTGTACGACATGCCTGAATGTGCACAGTCTTGTTCTTTCTTTGCCTCTTCAGATATCTCCGGGAACAACATGAGACTTTTTAAGGCATACGTACTCTAAAAATTGTATGGGCTCTTTTAAATCCATTGCCGTCAACGTCTCAGACTGGTCTGTGCTATTCTGCGTTCAGTTTGTAGCCATGCTAAATCTATCTGCTGGCCTGTCGCCAGGACGAAGTCCGCAGTTTTTTTCCAGGTCAGTTCGGCAGCCTCATTGCTTCTGCCTGAGCTCAGCACCCTCTGGCCAGATCAGACGCCGTGAGTCATTATGGGTCGGGCAGTTTTGGAGAATGCGTTCAGGGATCTGGATTCCGGTTCCACATGGACATTCATTCGCATGAGTTATCACATTAAATCAGTGCGTTTAAAAATAATAAATAAATAAGAGTAATACATCTTACTACGACAATGCACAATGGAGAAGCAGGGACAGACTTGGAGGTCACATACGTGTGGTTTTCACATAAGAATATTAAAAATAACGTGCAAAACTAAACATAGTAATGATGAAGTACTACCAAAAAAAAACAGTGCGCACAGAAAGCATATTATTCCTATGAGAATTAAGCAATTCCATTTCTTTGGGGATGTTATGACACGTAGACAGATTGAAAATGTTATGACAACAGACAACTGTCGTGGAATGACGTCTGTTTCACATCACGAATTCTAATAACTCTGGCCCTACGGCGCGCCATACATTATAAAAGATATGATACACCGACCAATGAAAACGTTTTGGTCCTGTGTTTACAACTGCTGGGAAAATAAAGATGGCCAGACCCTATTTGTGTAACATGATTAACTTCGGGATTTTACTACAGCAGTATGGAAGAAGTACCACTTGGCAGAGGTTATCAAAACAATATTAGGGATGTTACTCTACCTGAAAGTAGTAATACTTTTACTAATAATATTATAGGACGGGAGAAATCTTAGGTTAAATGCATTCGAAGCTTCAGGTTGGCCTAAGTTTAGCTGTTTAAACTAAGCATAACAGAAAATGCAAGTAGTAACCAAATAGATTATTATATATATATGTAAAGCTTAATTCGAAGTATAAGGTAAACTTTAATTGACTAAAATCGCATCAGGAATAACGGAGATAATTTTAAAAAGTAGTTTTCCTACATTGTACAAAAGGCCAAACGGTACCCACATTTTAGGATAGTTATTGCATTCCTAGGGGGATTCCATCTCTTACGTCCGAGGTCAGACTATAAATAGACTTGCCTAACAAACTCCGGTCAGTCACGATTTGAAAAACACAGAGAGCGGGGAAAGCAGAGCATGTATTAATGCCAGCGTTTGCCTTCTGCAGTTGTTAGCAGACCTTAATCAATCATTGAGGGCTAGTCTGTGTGTGTACCTGAGGGTAAGAACGAATCTATTTATATATATATATATATATATATATATATATATATATATATATAAATGTATATAATTGTGTGTAATTATATTGATTAATCCAACTGTGCGATACGATGTGTATAAGATGTGTTAGGAATGGACTGTGTCTTCTGATGAAACTTACAGGCTCATGTGTACTTCTAGAGGCAAAGCCCGCCTTCGGAAATATTAACATATCGAGAAAGATGGCTAATTGTGTCTGTAAGTTGGGAAAGGTATTTAAAGAAGTATTTCTTGAATAGAATGAGACACCCACCAGGAACATAAAGAAGGATAAAGGGATTGATTCGCAGTATCGTTTGACATATTATTTAATAGTTTTACTCACAACCAAATTATTGTATGGAGGCGAATCATGGGAAAATACTTATAATTAAGAAGGCAAAAGTAAATTGTGATCACTTTGAATTAAAATGATTGTTGATAACTATACTATACCTTGTGCATCTGCTAGTACGCTTATCTGAAACTGTCTATCGTCCCCATCTGTGTCATAAGAGGGATATGGATTGAAAAATACAGGGATTGCGTTTGAATTCATTGCAGGTTTAATCCTTTAACAAAAAGTCTCCAAATCAGAAGAGGCTGCTCTTACAAAAGTTGCAACGAATGCAGTGCCAGTTGGTGATATCAAGCCCGTCATCACGTTTGTAGCTACTGGGCCGATTTCATCTGAATTTTATATCCAGCATATAAGGGAGCCATCTGCAGTGACTAAGATAAGTTGCTTAAGGCAACTGTGCAGCTTATCCAGACTCAATAAAGACATATACGCATCCAGTTTGTGATGACCAAACTAGTATAGTGTTTCTATAAACTAATAGTAATAATAATAAACAATTCTACAAGTGAATGATCAAGCAAGCGAAAGTTGTCTACAAGATGATAGACATTTTGACCCAAGAGAAAAACATTTGTTAACTATTATTATTTATTTAATGTTGTAAAATATTTGAGTTTAACACTTTTCAAACAGAAAAGAGAAACTGTTTAATTAAATTGTAAATATTCACCAGAAGACTTTCTTAGATTCTTTAAGTTGAATTACAGTTCTTGTTGGTGAATATAGTTATATAAATTACCCCTAGCAGAGTCAGAAACATATTAAATACCATATCACAGAGGCGGATCAGGAGAGGTAGCAGTTAGGGACTCAGATTACTACATCACCATCTTCTCTGGGAACATACATAGCTTGACCCTACCTTTGTGTCTATACACCCTTACTCTCTTCAGAGAAGGGGGTATTACTGATAAGACCAGGCTCTTATCTGGCACTATCCTGGTATCATCTGATACACCTTTATGTCCAGGATATCTTATTCGTTAATAACATCTAAACCTCTCGCGACAGCAACACTGCAGGAAAAAAAAGATACATCGGACGACAAAGAAGAAGATATTGGGCAGTCTGACATCATGGCATGGAAAGAAGTCAACAACACAACTGATAAATAATACTGGGGACAGGAGCTTGTGAAGACATAAAATCCTCTACGTTAGCTGGAATGGCAACCGAAGAAGAATATGCGGGACGTGGTACTAACGAAACTTCTTATTTTTCAAACTAGGCTTTCGGCGCCTCAGTAACAGCTAAGCCCTATCATGGAAGTTTGTATTATGTATGCAGGCGTGTGTATGTATTTATGTATGCGTGTATGTATGTATGTATTTATGTGTGTATAATGCTTGTAGAACAGCTCTCACGCCCGCACGGTACTAAGAAATGAATAAAAAAGAAAGAAAGACGGAAAGTAAGTATATATTTACACACTGCTTTACCTCAACACTTTTTTTTTCAAACGAACAGATAAAACTACAATGCTAAAATTGTACTTGTAATTTAATCAAGCCGCTTGACTTCTCTCGCTAGATTCGTGGATTACAGATCGGCAGTATAAAATTAAATCCGTGCTCCCGGTTCAATATGAGAAAGTTGAAGCAACACAAGACACTGGCTGCGAAACTTAGTTTTACTATTGCACAAGGTTTCTCTATGTCTCTATTATAAAAACACCACACAGAAATACTCCAGTGCTGCTACCTCCATGGAAAACAGTGTCGCCGTAAGGAACGTTGTGTTTAAGTGGTACAAGTGACTGGGAAATCCCCCCCTATTTCACAGCTGCTATCAGAAGCCACTTAACGAACAATCTCATATATAATCAAGTTAGAAAAATACGTATATTAAACTGAAATGCATTAACAACCGGATTTAAAAGGAAAACCTCCAAGTATTAACAAAGCACGAGGATTTGAATACACGAAAAGGGATAGAAACTACACACGACATAACTGATTGTTAATAAATATAAAGTATTAAAACGTGAATATATAGAAAACAGGACACATACAACGTGACAATTGTTTAGTGAATAGATCCTTCTGCATCTGAATGCGGCGTGAAAAATGTGTGTTCCGCTCAGATTGTCACGTTTCAGACTTGACCTGTAATATGAAAAGGAAGTGGATACCACTCAAACGAGAAAATGACAGAATGGTGCCAACTCTGTTATAAGTTATCGCTGTTGCAGTACTTAATAGCAGCACACATCAAGACCATGCTAGATGTATCATTCTAACCAAACGAACATGTAGTGTGTTCCGAACGGACTTCGCGTCACTGTCACTACGAGTAGTGTTTTCAACAGTGTGCATGTGTTAAGCTAAGAATAAATGAACTCTTCAGACATAAACGGTAAAGGCAGTCCCATAGCAGATACTGCCGTCGCGGAGTGACGTGTTAGAGATTTCACTATACTAGGTCCAGCTTTATAAGGTGAGGTGATCGGTTCCCTTCCACGCCGCCTTTGCCTTCCCTAACTCAAGAGAAGACTCAGTTACCCATTTACAACTGGGTAGATCGGAGCGTGACGCTACCAGGTTTCGATCCCGGACCCCGGTTACTTTGCCGCGAGAGGCGATCGCTCTAACCGCTTAGCCAATCGGACTCTCTAAAAATAAGTGTTAAATAATGATTTAGGTGAAGCAAACGTGTGGATAAATTTGCTGCGCTCTCTCTCTCTCTCTCTCTCTCTCTCTCTCTCTCTCTCTCTCTCTCTCTCTCTCTCTCTCTCTCTGAGCTTCCAAAACATCATATCTACAAAGCTGTTTATAATCACGAAAAAAGTTTTTTAAATATTTGTTAAGTTACAAGCAATCACAATGCTTAGCTTTAAATAACTCGCACATATTATTTTAAAATAGCTTTACTGAAGCAGATCATCTGCCCGCTAGTAGCCTACTTTAATAGAAAGTATCAAACATTTCTTTATAGACTCAATTTTTTCATTTCTTGATTTGATGACAGAATTAGTCAACTGCGCTTACTCGCACAAGATCAACCTAAATGTGACCACGAATAAATACTATTTTAAGTAACTAAAGACGGATTTGCACTTGACGGATGAACTGTCAGGTTTTCAACAAAACAGATCCTACAAAGACCATATAGCCATATTGTGATTAATTGCAGAATAGAGCTTGGATGTGACTGGATTTTGAGACTATAAAATAGCTCTATACAGTCCTTACATAAAATATCTTTAAAAAATGACGAGGCACTAAGCAGTCCTAAGTTTACTAATCTAAGATAAGCAGATGCATGAACAGCGGAGTTCTTCATGAAGGGCACCGTACAGAACACTTTGAAAACGAAGTGGAGTGAGGCAGGGATGCCTCTTGTCACCATTTCTCTTCTTACGGGCTATAAATTGGATTTTAAAAACACAACACACAAAAAAAGAGAAATGGTTGTCGGTGGACTGCTGCTAAACAGCTAACCAATTTAGGTTTCGCAGATGATCTTGCCCTTCTATGCCACAACCAAAACCAGATGGAAAACAAAATGACTATACCAGGTTAGATGTCATAAATACTGGGTTTTTTTTTTTTTTAATCCACAGGGAAAAGACAAAGATTATAAGAGTAAATGAGGCAAATGATAGCGAGGCTGCGCTTGGAGAAACAAACATACAAGATGTGCACACATACATATATACTGGCAGTGTTGTGGGTTTGTTAAGAGGACAGGGAGTTACGGAAGTAAGGGAGATAATTGTGCAAAGTATTTAATTAAATTTGATGAGGAGAACGTGGAAAGAACTTGAGATGATGGCACGTGACAGGAGGACTTGGCATGTGTTTGTTGAAGGCCTATGCTCCTTTGGGAGTGGAGGGTTATGAATGAATTTAAAAATTAGAACGTGTAAGACTCTTATGATATTTTGAACAAATGTGTGTGGGACAGTTGTTGAGTCAGCTGGGTGAAAACTTCGTAGTGGTCATTTAGCCAAAAAGATGCACATATACACGAGAGGGCGCACACCCATGTCACACCCACGTTAACATATTGAGATAGTATGATGTCCTTGAGCGCAGTTATGTACCCGGAAAGACCCAGCACGTACTGCTGGCAAATAAGTCGAAATCACTGGTAGAAAAGAAAACACAACATAAGAAAATTAAAACAAGGACACTGTGAAGCAAAAAATACTGAAAAAAAGATTAATTCAAAATGACTTGCCCGCTTGAATATGCTACGTCATGCCGCAATGCAAACAAAAGCTGAATCACGCCAAACCACTACTACACCAGCCAACCTTGGCCACCCCCAGCTGATAAACTTACGCACGACCAACAGTAACGTGGTAAAGTTCCCTGAAATACATACACGCATATTTCAGCCCCTTCCACACACACACACACTTATATTCACACTTTGTCTTTCTCACATGGACAACAGTACCAGGGGTCGCAAATTATTTAAAAAAATTAAATTAAATGAAAGAATGTTTGAGAGACTTTAAGCGGGTAAAAGTATGGTAACTAAATTACTATGTCTGACGTCTTGTTTTCTAGAACACTGAACATTTCGTTTCATTCATAACAAAGCGCTTTATAAACACTGTCTAGTTACAATATGAACATTTCATTCAGAATCCGTTCGGAATATTTTGATACTAAAGCGACCATTGGCATTTACAATGAACATTTTAATCCGTCATTTTTATTTTATTAATTTTTTTTTTTTTTTTGGTGACATTTGTCAGTGATGTTCCAAATTTTCTTTTGCAATCAATTATTCGCTTAAGAGTTGTCATGTTAATTTTTATTTATTTATTCTCTTGTCTTTGCTCTCAGATGTTTCTTCTCTTTGCTCGGCTAGCGCTGTTTATCCGGTGCAATAAATTCTTCATTTGTCAGGAGTTCAGCATGTGGCGCCAGTATCTCCTTAATGTCCTTTTCCTCGGCCTTCGTAACCTGGCTGCACTGCCGAGTCAAAGATAATTCGGTATATTGGTTTAAGATCTCTCAACGTCCTAAAATTAGTTAAACATATAAGGAGGTGAAACCCCAGGCCTGTGAACAGTAAATAAATAAACTTAAATTAGTTAACATGACAAGGTCACGAATTCTTGTAAACTGCGTTCATCCTTACAAGGGATAGTAGCGACCACGCACAGTAGCAATAAATTCTACAGCAATTATACAGTTGCACTATTTTCTTATCCCCTGCCTCTTGCCAGTTAGTGAGAAGTCCGATTATATGACAGGGGCAGTTCAAACTGTCTTCGAGAATGTATGGTCGAGAAAGGAGCTGTGAGACTTCAAGAGTGGAGCTAGCTGCGCTCCACACCACGTAATACATTTCACAATGTCTCATTTGCGATCAAAGTTGACCAAACAATAGTTTGTGATGATTTACGCTGAGTGGGAAGTTCACATTTCATCACGTAAAAGATATCCCCCACAAAGGAAACTTTATGTTGTCCAGCTTACTTACAGATTTCTTATGCAGTGAGGTCGATGTGACGGGTATTAGTACGGGTTTTCAGGTGTAACTAGCGGTGGATCGCTTAATTAAGTCGAGTTCGCGTGCATTTCGAGACTCATGTATGTATACATTTAAATATAAACACGACAGGGTGTGTATAAGTAAACACCTGATGTGTGAGAAATTCAGAATCGTGTTTTGCTAGAGGACTCATTCCCTTGTTTGACTGACGTGTTTTGTAATTGATTTCGCACCAGAACCGTGCAGTTGTTGTATGATTATCAGGTTTGCTTTGGTTATGAGACGCCTTCTGATTCAATTATTTGGATTGTAATGATGCTCTTTCCCAGTGTCGCATGAAAATATAATTAATAGTAGGTAAGCTTGACAGCTGTATAGGCGTGATGGACAATAGTGCACACGGACGTGTGATAGTGGTGCGCAAGAGAGATAGGCAGAAGGCACAGGCTGAGTCAGTGAGTTCTTCACTAAGAAAACCACACACACAGCTCTTCTTGTTTTCTCTGGCGACAATATTACTCTTTTGCACACACTGTGTCACTCACAAATAGTAGGGTAAAGAAGTAAAGTTAGATTGAGGATTTGGTAGTCTGAACTGAACGAACAATCCTATCGAGGTTAACTCAAATTATTTAATTTAGAAATGTAAATAAATCAATAAGGATTTTACAGCACATAATAATAAAGATTATCACGAGAAAACAAACTCACAACAATTTTGATGATTTTAAAGAAGAAAAAAATTATTACACCAAGAGTGAAAACAAGGATTATGAATGAATTGTGTTAGTAAAGTTCCCGGCAGGCCTGATAGGCTTTTGCTGGAAAATATGTGAAATAATGTTTGTGTGTAAATGAATGTTTGTTCCTTTGTTCCTTTGGTGTGAATGTTGGAAACAACTTATATCCTGGGGGTCTCTTGGAAAAAAAATATATCGTAATCCAATGCTTGAAATTAACTTCACTGTTCTAATAAGGTATCCACAAAGGGCACAGAATCTGAACACGATTTTATAAATCCAAGATTGGGGTAACGACTTCACTGTTCGAATAAGGTATCCACAAAGGGCACAGAATCTGAACACGATTTTATAAATCCAAGAAAGGTGTAACGTATCCACAGTTGATGCGATATCCACAGATAACGAATTTGCTTCCAAAGGTGGGATGGAGGGTTAAAATGGGTGGAGTATGGTAGGGTGATGGTTGTTAAGGGTAATATCTGGTGTTGAGAATCGTTGCAATAATTGCAGTAATTGAAGTAATTGAAATGATTGAAATGATTGAAATAATTGAAGGGAATTATTGTGACTGGTGGACGAGGACTATATGGCCACTGGCCAAAGGTAACCTCTTTTCAGCAATACGAGACAAGACTTGCACTGCGTAAATCTGTTAGACAAAACAAAAATACATGTGTAACTACTCTTCTGCTGCAACATGCAGATTACAACAGAAACAATTTAAGCAGTGTCCAGCGTCGGCATGTTGATATCCATGCATGCGTCTCATTCCTAAAATAGGTCAGTCCATTCTTAAACATTCCTGTCTGCTGTGAATGAATTAGCTGGCCAGTCCAGATACATACACAATAACAAGACTTGCTTCCTCCCCTGTCAGACAAAGTTACATGAGGGTCCGCTAGAGAATCCTTCTTTGCTTTCCACCGTTCATTCCTTCCAGCATTCATAATAATATGCTCATACATTAATGTTACAAACATTGAAAAGTAAAATGATCATTGAAATTATGAATGATACAAACATTGTAACATAACATCGCTTTAAAATACAAGCAGTGAAAATAAATGAATTTTCGTAAGCATTTATGATACATACATGATAAAGGAAACCCGTTTATATAATACACTTAGACTTTCACCATGATAGTAATATATTTCATTAGACTTTCACCATGATAATAATATATTTCATATCTATATATTTGAGCTAATTTCCTATATACTGGAAAAGCGAATACATACCCGCTCCGGAATTTTAGTCTGTTAAGTTAAACTAGAGGGCACTATGTGTGTTTAACTCAAGTCTCCCTATGCATAGTTTTTTACTTTACAAGGCTAAGACGTGCGTCTCTCTCTTACAGTATGCTATCACCAAGTGAAGTCTAAACTAGTTTCTTAAAGACAGAAAGAAAGAAAGAATTATTTTCGATTTACCCGCTACATTTTAAACGTTCCCACGATAGCAAAAGTCTCGCTGCAAATTAGTTTGCATATAGAATGTCACTAGTACGTGCTGTGGTTCCGAGCTCAGAAGTATTAACAATGAGGAAGAAGACAGGCCATAAATTTCTAGACAGACGAGTCTGGAAATTCCTAACGAACGTGAACGCTGGTTGACCGTATCTTCACCTGGGTTAAGGTGGGGAAAAGGCAAGTGCGTGAGAAACATTTTTTTCAGAAACTTAGGATATACAGAAAATAAAGCAATATGCAGGATGGACAGAAAATTTCAAATAGACAAATTATCTTCACTCTGCGACAGATACCCCGAACTTAAGTTAGTTGCCCAACTAAATCAGAGAGAGATGATAATTTGGCTAGTGTGTATCATTCCCGGTGTCGTCCATTAGTTCCTTCTCTGTACTTCTTCCGAGGTTTCCTCAGATTGTTTCTTATCTGCTGGCGTTAGAAGATTATTTTCTCCACAACTAGCGAGTTCCTCTACTGAATGTCTGCTTAAAAAATCGGCTCCTACATTTTCAGGACCTGGGATGTACTCGACCCTGAAAGAATAGACACTTAGCAAAATAGCCCATCGCATTACTTTTGCATTTTGGTTTTTTGCAAGCTGCTAGAAACGTGAGGGGTGCGTGATCCGTTTGCACGACAAATGAGACTCCATAAAGAAATTCGTGGTGCCTTTTTACTCCCGCCACTAGAGCCAAGCATTCTTTTTCAATGGTTGAATAGTTGCGTTCTGCAGCGTTCAATTTTCGGCTAGCATAGGCCACGGGAAAAAGCATTTCCGGGTAGTTTTCATCAGCTTGAAGCAACGTTGATCCTATTCCAAGATTACTGGCATCTACTCTTAGCACAAAGGTCTTTGTGAGGTCTGGGAGGCGTAATATGGGCTTCGTCGTCAGCTTTTCTTTGAGTGTGGTGTAGGCGCTCTCACATTGAGCCGTCCATGTTACCTTTTCAGGTTGACCTTTCTTTGTGAGGTCAGTCAACGGTGCAGTCAAACTATTAAAGTTCTCAATGAACCGTTGATAATAACCACAGAGTGACAAAAACGACCTAGTGTCCTTTTTCGTTATGGGTCGCTTTGCATTTCGGATTTTTTCAACGTTTTTCTCTACTGGCCACAAGCAACCATGAGTTATCGTATGTCCTAAAAATTCAAGTTCTCTGAATCCAATCAGACACTTGCTTGGGCGTGCTGTTAAACCAGTTTCCTTGAGCCGCCTGAGGAGCAGGGCTAACGCTTCTTCATGTTCTTCAAATGTAGCCGTTGCGATAAGAATATCATCCATAAAATTATGAATGGTGTTGCTTTGTAAAGGGTGTAACAGTTTTCTCATCATCCGGGTAAAAGCTCCAGGTGCATTATGTAAACCAAAAGGCATTACATTGAACGTGTAATGTCCGTCACTGGTACTAAAGGCGAGCAATGGTCTAATCTCTTCCTTTACCGGAATTTGGTAATAGCCTTTACTAAGGTCTATTTTAGAGAAAATGGTTGCTCTGCTCAGCTTTGTAAAGAGTTCATTAGGGCTCGGTAATGGTTCTGGTTGGAACTCTGTTACAGTGTTGAGTAACCTATAATCGATGCATAACCGAGTTTCCCCGTTGGGTTTCTGTAGAGCACTACACTCGAACTGTATGGGGATGTCGATTCAGAGATTATGTTATCTTGCAGTAGCTTGTCAATCTCTTCTCGTAAAGCGTTGGCTTTAGCGTATGGGACTGGGTAAATCTTAGTCCTGACAGGCTTAGGATCTAATACTTTTATATCAAACTCCAAGAGGTTGGTTAGTCCCGGTTTATCGGTGAGCACTTCTGAATATTCGGCTAACAGTTGTTTGACATTATGCTGTTGCAATTCAGTTAATGTTTCACAAAGCTTCACATCCGTGTGTGATTCTTCCTGTTTTAGCGGGTATTCAGCATATTCGTGGGGGTCATTATCCGCTTCCATTGCAACCGCTAAGGCCAGGAGATGTGCTTGAGGAGCAGCGAGGCGTTCCATGTACTTTTTAAGTAAGTTAACATGATAAATCTTTTCCTTCCCTCGTATGGAGATTTTGTAGTTTGTTCGAGAGATTTTCTCGAGTACTTCAAATGGTCCCTGCCATCCTATCTGAAGTTTGTTATTCCCTGTTGGGAGTAACAGCAGTACTTTCTCTCCAGGTTGTAGTACTCTTTCCTTCGCAGTCTTATTGTACCGTTTTGCATGCTTGGCACGAGCTTGTCGGAGGTTAGTGTTGGCTAATTCCCAACCTATCTTTAACCTTTCCTTCAGTTCTTGCACATATTTTGATGCAGATACAATAGATTCGTCTGCTTTCTGGTCTGTTAAAGACCTAAGCAATGCTTCCAGGGGTCCCTTTATTGGCCGTCCAAATAATAATGTTGCAGGAGGTAGACCAGTGGAGGCATGCGGCACTTCCCTATAGGCAAATAAGGCAGCCGGCAAGAATAAGTCCCAGTTTTCTGGTCTTTCTTGTGCTAATTTTCGCAGCATGGTGATGAGGGTCCCGTTATATCTCTCTACCTGTCCGTTTGCTTGTGGATTATAGGGTGAGGTGTGAATATGCTGAGTACGGAAGATCTTAAAGACTTCTTCCATCAGATGTCCTCTAAACTGCGATCCATTATCAGTGAGTATTTGCTGTGGAAATCCGAGCCTTGTGAAAATACTCACGAGCGCTTCTGCGACATGCACAGAATCCGAAGAAGGGAGCGCCACTGCTTCTGACCACATAGTACAGGTGTCGACTAGAGTCAAAATACAGCAATTTCTCCGCTTTGTTCTTAAGAGTGGGCCTACTATATCTACAGCTACTCTTTCGAATGGCGTACCGACAATAGGCATTTCCCCCAATGGAGCAGGGGGTGTCCAGTGTCTTGGTGCCACCCTTTGGCACTGCGCACAGGATTTTACAAATCGGATGATGTCCATGTTCATCCCAGGCCAGTAATAGTGCGCTGCTATTCTTTGCATGGTAGCATTTTGTCCCATGTGGCCGCTAAAAGGAAGAGCGTGTCCCATCTCTAAAATTTGTGACCTATAAGTAGTTGGAACAACCAACTGGCTATGTTCTTGTCCAGTGTTGCCCGACCTACGGTATAGGAAATCCCGATTTTGAATAAAAGTTTCCCTTTTTCAACGGGTTACTGGCAAGTGGCAGTTTCTTAAAACATGGTCCCAGTGTTGGATCCTTGTGTTGAGCATCCTTTAATTCCCGTGGTAGCAGGTTTGTCACTGGTCCTGGTTCCTGTTCTGTCCTCGCCTGACCTCTTGTAGTTACTGCTGCAGCTATCAGAGGTTTTCTTGGTTCCCCCAAGAACACATAGCGACATCCAAGAATTACGTCGTAGATTGGATTCTCCATAATGGCAGCTCGAATCCATCCTTTAACAAATTTTGAATCAATATAAACGTTTGCTATTTTCAATGTCATAGGAGTGTCTCCTTTCACGGCTCCACACAGATCTACTGTCTCCGAGGTTATCTGCTCAGGTGTGACCAAATGTGAAGCGATTATACAGTCAAACTGTAATCCTGTGTCATAAAGACAGTGCACACATTTCCCGTTTGCGATAATTTGATCCGTTACAGAATTCCGTTCTGGTTTACCATATTTTGTTCTGTCTTGACGCTGTTCTGGTGCGTCTCCTTGTAAACACGCCGCCAAGTGCGGGCTGGGCCGATTTCTACATTCTTTTGTATTGTGCGAGGTCTGCTTACAATGATGACAATATTTCCTCTCCCTCCTCATGAAGTAAGGGGGGTTTTCCTGTGCATTTTTCGTGTTTGAGTTAGTTGACCGGTCTCTGCGTGTATCTTGCGTTGGAGCGTTTACCTGTGATCGCTGATTTTGGGTGGGCTGGGTGATTGGTTTAGGTTGAAGTTCGGCAGGTTTCCGTTTGAAGGTTTGAGTCTCTGCTATAGCATTTTGAAACCTTTCTGCTAACGTAAGGATTGGTTCGAGTCGGTCTGCCCCGTGCTCCACTAGGAACTTTCTCATCTCTGGTGACATTGTTTCCTTGATTTGCTCTACCAGGAAGAGTTCATGTAATCCTTCGTAAGTCTTAGGAAATTTTCCCAAATCGCGCCACTTTTCGAGATATGATTCAATCCTAGCAGCAAATTGGCCAAATGTTTCTCCTCCTTCTTTGTGAGATCGGCGAAAACGCTTTCGGTAATTGTCGGCTGTAAGCTGAAAACGCCGTAACAGTGCTTGCTTGAGAGCGTCATAATCATTCTGTTCTGCTGGGGTTAATTTTGTAAAAACTTCGTAAGCCGTCCCTCTTAATCCTTGAGAAAGTTTAAGATTCCACATGCTTTTGGGCAGGCCATACGATGAAGCAGTTCGCTCATATCTATCCAGGAACAGATCAATTTGTTCATTTCGCTCGCAAAATTTTTCCATTGGGAAAGTCATTGCAGGTGAGTTGAGTGCTAGATCAGCAGAGGCGTTGTCAGGATGATGAAGCGTTAGTGGGAGAAGCGGGACGATTTTGAACCTCTAGTTCTTTGAGCCGGAACTCATGAGCCCGTATCCTTTCGTTTTCTTCTCTTTGTTTTTCTATTTCGGCCTCTATGAATGCATTACCTTCTACTTCACTCATTCCAACCTCTTTAGTGTATTTTAAAAGACCCATCCTTAGTTTTAGTAAATCAGTCATTTTCTATATTTCTGTGCAGGTTGTTACACACTCTCCCAGTATGTTACACTAGTTTCTGGGTATTACTAATATTTCTATGAAGTATTGTAATACAACAAACCAATACAACTAACTGATAATCAATTTACTAAGCCCCAGGGAGTACTATTAATTCTATGAAGTAATGTAGCTCATTAATGGAAGTTTAGTATAATTGGATTTTTTGACAATTCCTTATTTCTGCTGAATTAAGGTCTCATCACTTGAGTAATACTCAAGTATAAACAATTCCCTTCAATATCTCACACACATACACACTCTACTGCCTGTTAAATGTACCACTTAATTACCTTAGTTAACTATTTAACGTAATTATATAACCCTGAATTAAATTAGTGACAGCAACGTTCTGTTACTTTAAAATTATAATTGTTCTGTTCAGATACTACCAGAAGTGTCGTTGTCTAGGGCGTTATAAAATTATAGTCCACAGTATAGACTAATAGTTCAAGATTCCTTACAGTTTCTGCAGAACAATTTAAAGACAAGATTCCCTGTAGTCACTGTGAAATAAGAATCCAGAAATTCAAATCCAAGGACGAGATTCCCAATAATTGTCGCATGAAAATATAATTAATAGGAGGTAAGCTTGACAGCTGTATAGGCGTGATGGACAATAGTGCACACGGACGTGTGATAGTGGTGCGCAAGAGAGATAGGCAGAAGGCACAGGCTGAGTCAGTGAGTTCTTCACTAAGAAAACCACACACACAGCTCTTCTTGTTTTCTCTGGCGACAATATTACTCTTTTGCACACACTGTGTCACTCACAAATAGTAGGGTAAAGAAGTAAAGTTAGATTGAGGATTTGGTAGTCTGAACTGAACGAACAATCCTATCGAGGTTAACTCAATTTATTTCAATTTAGAAATGTAAATAAATCAATAAGGAGAAAACAAACTCACAACAATTTTGATGATTTTAAAGAAGAAAAAAATTATTACACCAAGAGTGAAAACAAGGATTATGAATGAATTGTGTTAGTAAAGTTCCCGGCAGGCCTGATAGGCTTTTGCTGGAAAATATGTGAAATAATGTGTGTGTGTGTAAATGAATGTTTGTTCCTTTGTTCCTTTGGTGTGAATGTTGGAAACAACTTATATCCTGGGGGTCTCTTGGAAAAAATATATCGTAATCCAATGCTTGAAATTAACTTCACTGTTCTAATAAGGTATCCACAAAGGGCACAGAATCTGAACACGATTTTATAAAAGGTATCCACAAAGGGCACAGAATCTGAACACGATTTTATAAATCCAAGAAAGGTGTAACGTATCCACAGTTGATGCGATATCCACAGATAACGAATTTGCTTCCAAAGGTGGGATGGAGGGTTAAAATGGGTGGAGTATGGTAGGGTGATGGTTGTTAAGGGTAATATCTGGTGTTGAGAATCGTTGCAATAATTGCAGTAATTGAAGTAATTGAAATGATTGAAATGATTGAAATAATTGAAGGGAATTATTGTGACTGGTGGACGAGGACTATATGGCCACTGGCCAAAGGTAACCTCTTTTCAGCAATACGAGACAAGACTTGCACTGCGTAAATCTGTTAGACAAAACAAAAATACATGTGTAACTACTCTTCTGCTGCAACATGCAGATTACAACAGAAACAATTTAAGCAGTGTCCAGCGTCGGCATGTTGATATCCATGCATGCGTCTCATTCCTAAAATAGGTCAGTCCATTCTTAAACATTCCTGTCTGCTGTGAATGAATTAGCTGGCCAGTCCAGATACATACACAATAACAAGACTTGCTTCCTCCCCTGTCAGACAAAGTTACATGAGGGTCCGCTAGAGAATCCTTCTTTGCTTTCCACCGTTCATTCCTTCCAGCATTCATAATAATATGCTCATACATTAATGTTACAAACATTGAAAAGTAAAATGATCATTGAAATTATGAATGATACAAACATTGTAACATAACATCGCTTTAAAATACAAGCAGTGAAAATAAATGAATTTTCGTAAGCATTTATGATACATACATGATAAAGGAAACCCGTTTATATAATACACTTAGACTTTCACCATGATAGTAATATATTTCATTAGACTTTCACCATGATAATAATATAATTCATATCTATATATTTGAGCTAATTTCCTATATACTGGAAAAGCGAATACATACCCGCTCCGGAATTTTAGTCTGTTAAGTTAAACTAGAGGGCACTATGTGTGTTTAACTCAAGTCTCCCTATGCATAGTTTTTTACTTTACAAGGCTAAGACGTGAGTCTCTCTCTTACAGTATGCTATCACCAAGTGAAGTCTAAACTAGTTTCTTAAAGACAGAAAGAAAGAAAGAATTATTTTCGATTTACACGCTACATTTTAAACGTTCCCACGATAGCAAAAGTCTCGCTGCAAATTAGTTTGCATATAGAATGTCACTAGTACGTGCTGTGGTTCCGAGCTCAGAAGTATTAACAATGAGGAAGAAGACAGGCCATACATTTCTAGACAGACGAGTCTGGAAATTCCTAACGAACGTGAACACTGGTTGACCGTATCTTCACCTGGGTTAAGGTGGGGAAAAGGCAAGTGCGTGAGAAACATTTTTTTCAGAAACTTAGGATATACAGAAAATAAAGCAATATGCAGGATGGACAGAAAATTTCAAATAGACAAATCATCTTCACTCTGCGACACCCAGGATAATTTTATGCCACGTTTAAATATTCAGGATCGTTTGTGGGATAATCTAATTCGGCATTGTGCGATGTTCAAATCAGTGCCAATCCTGGCCAACCCTGGCGTCGATAATAATTAATTGTTGCATTTTTTTAATGGAGAAGTAATCAAAAGCGGTTCTCGGCTAGTGAAATGCTGTGCCTGATAATTAAACATACAATACAAGATACACAATTTATTTTGAAAAATTACACGGAGATGGGAGTGAGACATAAACGGTATACCAATGACATGGAAAGACCGTGAATGATAGCACAAAGATAGGAAGGCTGGGCATGAACTTCTCAAAGGCCTGTGTTCCATTGGGAGCTGAAGAGTAATGATGAATAATCATCTCATTCATGATTGAATATATTGTCTATGCACGTCACGAAATGCGCTGCTCTCGGCAGTTTAACTGACAGAAATGATTGGGTGATTATTTTTGCTCTCTGCTGCATTGATTTTCGGATAGGGCTTTTAGCCACTGTTTTATATGTTAATATTGGTCTCATATGTTACACTCTTGCGCCCATTCAGATTCAGACAATCCGGACTGTAAACCACGTTTCAATTCAGACCTCCTGGCAGTAAAAAGCCCACCCATTGTTTACAATAATGACAGCGGAAGTGTTTATCACGGACCCCAAGTAAGGTACAAGAGGATACCTCGCTGGAATTACCGCAGACGTTAATCTATGATCACACGCAATCTTGCAATCTGTAATTGTATGCTGATGAAACCACGAAAGAGAATGATAAAGTACTTGTCAAAATGGTGTAGAATTTTCTGGATCCATAACAGCAGTAACAACAGCAGACAGCACTGCAGCAGAAATAACCATTTATAACACACAAGGAAGGGAATTACGAGGCCTGTAAACAGTAAATAAATATTAGACAAACATAAAGGTATGTTTTCAGGCACTCGTAAGAAATAAAGTAGAAAACTAGACAACAGAAAAACAACAGACGTGAGTGGCTTACCCAGGACTCGAACCCAGGACCTTCCGTGCGACAACCCCACCTAGCTATGCAAGCGAATCACACTATCTTCCCTGCCATCTAGGCATCACCAAAAAAATTATGCTTCGATGACGGGAACAACAGAAGTGATTGCGTCATTAATAAGCTGGACTGCCCAATTGTAAATTTCCGGTGTTATGTGTTGCGGGTCGTACTAGTGACCCGTCATCGATGGATCTTTTTTTTTTTTTTTGGTGATGCCTAGATGGCAGGGAGGATAGTGTGATTCGCTTGCATAGCTAGGCGGGGTTGTCGCACGGAAGGTCCTGGGTTCGAGTCCTGGGTAAGCCACTCACGTCTGTTGTTTTTCTGTTGTCTAGTTTTCTACTTCTTTATTTCTTACGAGTGTCTGAAAACATACCTTTATGTTTGTCTAATATTTATTTAGCAGAAATAACACCAAAAGAGGAAGGCAACAAAAATAACAAGGACAGTAATAACACCAGAGTGTACATTAGCTAAAATAACATCCGGCATCAATGATTCTTCTTCTTCTTCGTACACTTTCAGACGTCAACTTGAATATGTTCAAAGAAAGCAGTGGTCGCTTGAGGTGCTCAAAATCAACACTGCAAGCATTCACGACTACATCCAGTGTGACAAAAAAACAAACATAAAATACAAAAATAAAGTGGCTGAAACGTTTGACAAAACCTTCTGACAGCATACATCATCATAGTCACCCTCCAATGGATGCCACGATGTACAGACATACACTGGCAATTTAAAAAAAAAAGACTAACAACATTTAAAGCAAGCAAGAAGAAAACACTACAACCAGCATGCAGAGAGGCTACTGGTTCAAAAGGCGAATGGCTGAAGTGACTGGCACATTATATATATTTATATACGTATATAACGAAATGAAAGAATACGATGATGATTATGATGATGATGGATAGGGACAGAGAGCAGGGTTTAAAAAGAAAAATGAAAGATGCAAGATCATAAACTTAAAAATAATACAGGAGCTTATCTGTATGGAGATATCATATCACACATATACAGCTGGCAAAACAAATATTTCATACGAATGTGTGCTCTGGTTTATGCTTCATACAAGCATTCACTTCATGTCCACATTTTTCACTGAGTGAGAGGGGAAAAGATTATACGGTTTAGTAATCTGCAATTAAACAACATGTTTACACGTAACGTATAATTCACCAACAAAGAAAGTTCAGGGATCTAGTTACAATGCATCTGTGTGTCATTTGGTGAATATACATTTTACCGTTGGAGAAAAGAAAACAAGATTTTGTAGGCAAATTTGAGGAATAGTGTCATCTTGCTAATGCTACAAGTACGAAATTAAGAAAACTGAGGTCATGGGGTCTGCTGGGTATGAGCTATTATGGTTTGAACATGAATTGCGCCACAAATGAATGCCGATATGCGATACTATCTTACTGAAGCAGGAATTTCCGGCAATGGTCTAATGAGCTAATGTGTTTGGTATACATGTTGGAGATAGATAAGAAAGTAAGCTTTATTTAAAAACTCTTATTAAAAAAAAACAAAAACAATAATAATCAATGCGTCTCGTATTGTGCCCCTCCAATATAAAAAAATCAACAGACTTTATGTAAAACTGCAGCAATAAAATGTAGCGAAGGTAGGTAAGCAGTTGAAAGAGTGAGACTGGTGAAATGAGCAATGGAACATGTGTTTCATAAATAAATCAGTCAATACCCGTTATCTCCCATGGAGCATTGGCATTCACCAAACACTTGCCAAGTCCTCCTGTCGCGCGCCATAAGCTCAAGTTCTTTCAATGTCTCCCTCATCATTTTCATTTCTGTCTCCAGTTCTCTTCTCCATGTGTTTTCTGGTCTACTTCTGCCTCTCTTATCTTAGGGATTCCAGAACAAGGACTAAATTGTAATGGTATCAACAGGTTTCTTCAATGTGTGTCATAGCCATCACCAACGTCTTCTTCTCATCTGTTTCGCTCCGTTTAGACCACGCAGCCACCACCGTACCTGATCCGCTTGCAGGATGCCTGCACTAAAGAACCGGTATGCTCTTGCAGCAGTGCCTTCTGTAGGCATGTGATTTACATAATGACGTTGCTAGCCACAGGAACAACTTCATATTAGTCGCCTCTTGTGATATGCATGACTGAGCAGTAAACATATTCTTTCCTTGTCCCCCCCCCCCCCCCCTTCCCCCCACACCCGGGAACTTTACGGGATGTGCTTCAAGTCAATAAAATCTTCACTACACTCAAAAGAGAAAATTGAAGTCTCTCTCCATGTGAATGTAAAATGTTTCTGAAATATGGTTAAATTACGTGTGGCATAGCTTATCAACAAAACTGTTACCTTAAGTGATGCCGATGCCAGTGAACAACTTAGCTGACTCAAGAAAGGACGGAATACCCTCTCATACAATCTGGCTTAGTCTAAAGAGGTCATCAGTTTCCTTATCACTGTGTTTCTTAACCTTTTAGAGCTCTCGCGCACCCCTTTACAGCATCTTAAGAAGCCTCGCACCCATTTACAGCACGTTACGTAGCCTCACAATCCTTTATCTTCTAGCTCGCAAAATATGCTAGAAATGCTAAAAAGAGATAAAAGTTTGCTTTGGAAGAATGTTATTTACAGAATGTGACTAAGGTTCGGTATCTAATCCACATTGTCAATGTTCTATTTTGTACAAATACATCTGAGTTCTGTGTATTATATTGTATATGATGATTCACGTTCTAAAATATCTGGCATGTCTCGCACCCCCGGTTGGTCAGTCTCGCACACCCAGGGGATGCATGAACCACTGGTTAAGAAGCACTGCCGTAACAGGAAGAGGTGGGCTAAAAGGGGGGGAGGATGAATTACAGGGCAATGCTATGACAATTATTATAATTCAAGAATCATCATCATCATGTGACGTTTTCTCTCCAGAACGTTGTCTCCCCTGCAGCTGCTCTGAACGCATCACGATTCTGGGCAAGTCGACCTGCATCATCCAAAGACATGTTCAGACTCTCTGTGATGTCCGGGACCCACCGTCGTCCCCTTCCCCTTTTTCCCATGCCTTCCATTACTAATTTTTCCAGACTGTTATGTCTTTTTATATGACCAAAAATTTCAGCTTCCTTATTGCGATGGTATGTAGGAGCCAATTTTCCTCTACATTTAGTGAGTTCAGCACTTCTCTGTTGGTCTTTTTTTCTGTCCAGGGTATTCTCAACATCCTTCTGTAACATTTCATTTCGAATGATGTAATCTTTTTTGCAACTGTTTTATTAAGTGTGCATGTCTCACAGCCGTATGTTGCTACTGGGAATATACATACTCTGATCAGTTGTAACTTTGTTTCTGTGCTTGTGTCTTGCCATAGATTTTTCATCTGTATTAGTTTATGTGAGGCTATTGCAAGTCTTCTTTTAATTTCTACTGCACAGTCGCCAGGGCTGTTGATGATTGATCCCAAGTATTCGAACTCATTAACACCTTCTAATTCTTCGTTATCAATTTCAATTTCTGGTTTGGTCTTTACTTTGTCTTTTGTCAATACTTTGGTCTTCTTGGTGTTTAGATATAGATTCTGGGCCTCCCTGTGTTTTTTGGTTGACAGAATTAATTGTTCAAGTTCTTCTGGGTTGGTCGATAGGAGCACTGTGTCGTCAGCATATCTTATTTCCAGGATCTCGTACCCGCAGATGTTAAATGTTTCAAACTCTGTGTGTTCTTGGTCATCTCTTACATTTCTCATGATATTCTCGGCATAAATTTTAAACAGGTAAGGTAATTCAAGAGTAAGAAAAGGTAAAGATAAAGATAGCAGAAATTGCCGGGGGGTAGGGGGGGGGGGGGGGGTGTTTGTGAAAGACTTGACCATATTAGGAGCGGCCCATTTATGAGGTGGGGTGACGATTTTGTCTTCCTTGCTACCTTTGCCTTTCCCAGCTCAAGAGCAGAGTCAGGCATCCATTCACAGCTGAGCAGTGTGGAGCTCGATGCTACCAGGGTTCGATCCTATCCCGCGAGAGGAAAGCGCTCATATCGCGTAATGAATCGCCCGTTTCACAAGGCAGCAATCGCAAATCTCCTGGCTTTGGACTTTAATTTAGCGTACAGAATCGGCGAGCGTCCGACTGCCAAAATGGTCCTAACGCTGGTCTCTCGCGGCAAAGGAACCGGGTTCAAAACTGTGGTCCGGTGATATCCATGTTGATTTATGTATTCTTTTATGTGGAAATATGTTTCTCCCTACAGCAAGTTGATTTGAAGCACAGACATTTATTAATCATCATCATAATTTTCCTTGTCGCTCTCTATTTAGCATGGAACCACAACTGCAGATGGCCACCTTGGAGGAAGTCTGCAAGAAGCATCTAAATCCTCTTGAAAAGGTGGTTTATGTGGCAATGTATTTTACACGATTAGGTTACCAACCCTATGTCCAAGTTTAGGAATACCTGTTCATTTTCTTGCATCGTTCCAAGTTCATGTTTTGCCATGATCTCATCAAAGCCGCTGTTATCTGTACCGATCTTCACAATTTCAAATATGTAATGATTTTTCTTCTCTTATAGTCCATAAAATTGTGTAGTCTGCTGAAGAACTCTTTTGTGTCATTTGCTGGTGCCTAATAATGGATTATATTTATCTCTCTATTGTTAGTTTTGAATGTTGCTAATATTAGGCAAGGTCCCATCAATACCTGTTCTACGAGTGATTTCTGCGCTTCATTTGACAGCATTTGAGCCACACCTTCACTATCTTCCTCGTTGTATGAGGACAGCACCATTACTCGTGCGTTCAGTTTCTTCCTTTCTAATCCCTTCCTCCTTGTCTAGCACAGGTAGAAATAATAATTAATTAAAGGACGTATCAAATTTGTTCCTGACTGACCCACTGAATAGGGCTCGTAATAATGGGTGAAGGTTTCCTTAAGACAGTAAGTTCCACGAAGAAAGATAGTGAAGAGAATACAGTAACTTAACAGGGTAATCCAAGGCCCACATAAGACGACACGAAACCCGACAGATTGTGACAGATACGTACACACATGCCAACACACCGACGTACAAGGTACAGTTGACATTCAAAAATCCGGCCATCGATAATCCGGTTCCTTCAGATATCCGGCATGTATTTTGGAGCGCATTTTTAAATTTACCGCGTTGGCGCGCCACTGTTTTCTGGAGCAGTTTATGTTTTGATGCAGCTGTTGGGTCTTGCTTGCACGTGTTAACAGGCATTCCTGCTCATTCCTTCTCATTTAATCATTTATTTGCTGCTGTATAGCCCCATTATGGATTCAGCAAATAAAAGAAGTGGTGTAAAACGTAAACATCGTGCGTTGTCGATCGCAGATAAAGTGGAAATGCTAAAAAAAACTTGATAGCAGCGTGTCTGTGCGAACCATTTGTGAAACATACGACATTGGCTCTTCAACAGTGTATGATATTAAAAAACATAAAGAAAAACTTCTAAAATCCGGCATTTTAAAAAATCCGGCACTCCTCAGGTCCGGAGGTTGCCGGATTTTTGAATGTCAACTGTATATACGTCCTTTTTTTTCCCCGTAACCAGCGGCACTTGGGCGTTTAGCCCTTCGGCCCAATGACATGTCATTGCGAGGCTGGGGAGCCTGTGGACTTTCCTTCCAACCCGGTCAAGAGCTTCGCTCCTTCCCATCCACAGACGGTTTATCTCAGGAGCCGTTCAGGTTATTCAGTCAAAATTGCCGGTCGTTGACACTGCTTCAAATGCTGACGCCCGGGCTTGAACCTTGAATACCTGGTCGCCAGCGCAACGTTGTAACCATTATACCAGCGCGGCTCCTGTATACGTCCTATAAGGGAAGGCAGCCGTCAGTGGCAACAGCGCTACCAACTTCGCCAATACCATCTATGGCTAACTAAAAGTCATCGTTCAAAATAACGGTCTACTAGGAGAGTCAACCAACGCTACAGCGAAGTCTTGTGTTGTTCCACTGGGCGTCCGGTGGAGCGCAAGCATTCATGGAAGGAAAAGGTGTTTATAAGTAAAGAAGAGCAGTGCAAGGCAGCACTCTATATTTATTTGGTTATTATGAGCAAGGGAACACAGGAAAGAGCAAACCAGCCGAACAGAAGATTCAGAAATCACTTTAGTAAACAAGGACTATAGAACATAGGTGGATCCCTTGAAATATGCCTACTACATCCACTTCACAGATTAATTAAACAGTCTTTAATTGCATCCACATTCATCGTTAAATTAACCAAGCAGTTTGGAACTAGATTCATTTCTTTTTGGTATATTTAGGCGTGTGCACAGGGTTTCATTCAGGGTTTGAACCTGTTTAAGAGAGAGAGAGAGAGAGAGAGAGAGAGAGAGAGTGTGTGTGTGTGTGTGTGTGTGTGTGTGTGTGTGCGCGTGCGTGCGTGTGCGTAGATAGACATTTATACTGTTCTGTATATAGCTTAATAAAGCGTATTTGTGTGTGTGTGTTTCCCATCCACTACAAGTTATCACATTAGTAGCGAAGGAGCGAAAAAAGTGTGAAAGACTAAGTTATTTTTTTACCTCTTCTTCTCACTGTGGGAGAGGGGAGTGAGTTGGGGAGCTCGTGAGCTATAGAAAAGGGGAGGTAGCTGAGTAGGGATAATAATGTCACGGTGAACTGAATCCTTGAGAGCCGCTTTCTTGGAACCTCATCCCGACTTCGAAATTCGCCTCACTCCACCTCTACAACTTATCTCAGCCTGGTTGCAAAATATCTCTGAGCCACTATTGTCTTGTGAGCAACCAGGACCACCCGTTCTCGGGTAATCTTCGGATTAACCCTGTGACAGTGTTATACGACCGAACTGAGCTAATTGGTTTTTTCCCAGAACGAAGAATGCATCGAGCTTGCGACAGGTGTAAATTAAAAAATAGTTTAAAATTTGACAGCATTTGAGCCACACCTTCACTATCTTCCTCGTTGTATGAGGACAGCACCATGACTCGTGCGTTCAGTTTCTTCCTTTCTAATCCCTTCCACCTTGTCTAGCACAGTCCCAGGGTGTCGTGGCTGGTCGTTTAAAGAAATACGATGAAGGTAGAAATAATAATGAATTAAAGGACGTATCAAATTTGTTCCTGACTGACCCACTGACTATGGCTCGTAATATTGGGTGAAGGTTTCTTTGAGATAGTAAGTTCCAAGAAGAAAGATAGTGAAGAGAATTCTCTGAGCCACTATTGTCTTGTGAGCAGCCAGGACCACCAGTTCTCGGGTAATCTTCGGATTAACCCTGTGACAGTGTTATACGACCGAATTGAGCAAACTGGTTTTTTCCCAGAACGAAGAATGCATCGAGCTTGCGACAGGTGTAAATTAAAAAATAGTTTACAATTTCTGCTGCTACATGTGCAGTATTCCCTTCTTCGTTTAGTGTACTAACATTCCAGTTGACAAATCTTGAGATTTTCCTAGATGTAAAAAGGTGAAGGCGGCAACCCAGACTCCTATCGGCTTTTTCTCTTAGTAGCTCCATAGCTCCTTACCATAGAACGTCTTCTGTTTTGGATGGTTGAGTAGTTCAATTACTTGCATTAGTTGACTAGTCCATATCTGTTGAATTTTTGTTGGCTTCAAGGTTCTACAAGATGGAGTAGCCGGCCATCAGTTCAACACTCCTTAGTCGCTGCTACGACATGCCTGATAGGTCACAGGGTTGTCATTCTTTGCTTCCCTCTCGGGCTCAGTAAAGGATGGGCAACATCTGTTTTCAATATCTTATTAAAAGGAATTCATTTCCTCCCTGCTTACCTTACTGCCTTCTTCTTCTTCTCTCTCTCCCTCCCTCTCTCTCCCCCCTCTCCCTTCCTCTCTCTCTCTCTCTCTGCATCTTTTTTTCTCTCTAATTTTGTCCCTCTGGAATTGGATACATTGCGTATCTGTTACAAAACTACAATGTATTAATTGCGTGTGACTTGCGATATTCTGAAGAACGACCCTGAAACCGGTATTTTCAAATGACAATGTCCCCGAAAATTAGCAGAATTGATGATGGTAAGGCGAAAATGGCTTTTCTTGAATATAATCTGAATGAGAGAAATTGCTGTACAATATAAACTAATCCTACAATTTTTTTCGCGAGCCAAAGAAAAATTTCAGATAAAATCAACAGGACATATTACTTACTAACTGCATGCTGTTTATGATGTACGGTGTTACATTATTCAAACACGCAATTGTCGACACTAAGTTTTTTTCTGCGTATGTTTTGTTTTTCCCTCTGAAATAAATAAAAGAGAGAGAATAGAGTAAACTTACAATTTTTTCTTCTCCCAGATGCCGATTGGCAGCGTTTTCCTCGTGGACGTTAGTTATCGGGTTCCGGGATCGAAACCTGATAACGATATACTCCAGTTTACTCAGATGTAAATGAGCACATGACTCTGTTTACGATTTATAGAAGGTAAAGGCTGAAAGGAAGGGAACTGATTCCCTCCCCCCAACCTTTTTAAATAAAAGCTGAACGTAGTATAGTGAAGTCTCTTACACTTCATTACCCAACGGCAGTATGAACTATGTAATTAAATTACCTTTACCATTACTTCACCGTTTCTCACACAATGCCGTAATAACTTAAAGAAAATATATGCATAAACGACGTAGCTTAAATCCTCTTCCATTCCCCCCCCCCCCCCTTTCCACCACGACAGTGAGCAGAATATAATCTTTGTCGTTTAACATGCACAAGACAGAGTGTGCTAACAGTGTGCAGAAAATAACCTGTGTCATTTAACATACTCAAGAAAGAGTGCGCTAACAGTGAGCAGAAAATAACCTGTGTCATTTAACACACTCAAGACAGAGTGCGCTAACAGTGAGCAGAAAATAACATGTGTCATTTAACACACACACGACAGTGAGCTAACAGTGACCAGAAAATAACCTGTGTCATTTAACACACACAAGACAGAGTGTGCTAACAGTGAGCAGAAAATAGCCTGTGTCATTTAACACACTCAAGACAGAGTGCGCTAACAGTGAGCAAAAAATAACCTGTGTCATTTAACACACTCAAGACAGAGTGCGATAACAGTGAGCAGAAAATAACATGTGTCATTTAACACACACAAAACAGAGTGCGCTAACAGTGACCAGAAAATAACCTGTGTCATTTAACACACACAAGACAGAGTGTGCTAACAGTGAGCAGAAAATAACCTGTGTCATTTAACACACACAAAACAGAGTGCGCTAACAGTGAGCAGAAAATAACCTGTGTCATTTAACACACACAAGACAGAGTGTGCTAACAGTGAGCAAAAAATAACGTGTCATTTAACACATACACGACAGTGCGCTAACAGTGACCAGAAAATAACCTGTGTCATTTAACACACACAAGACAGAGTGTGCTAACAGTGAGCAGAAAATCTTCCAGTGTAGAAAACGTTGTCCATCTAATTCCTCTTGGACTGCCCTCTGTAGTCTGGCGCATCACCCAATCTATGACTGTCAAAAATAATGTTGTTGATAAGGGGCATCCCTGTCGTACTCCTGTTTTCACTTCGAAAGTTACATTACTCGATCCAACACTGCACGTAAAGTTAGAATAGAGGCTTTTTATAATGGAAACAATGCGGCTGGGAATTCCATAAGCCCTCAGAATTTTCCATAGGCTGTCCCTGTGTATGCTGTCGAAAGCCTTTTCAAAATCAACAAAGTTAATGTACAGCTGTCTCTGCCATTCTGAGCACTGCTCTATAATGTTCCTGAGGGTAAATATATGATCTGCACATCTTCTGCTCTTTCTGAAGCCCGCTTGTTCTTTCCTCAGTTTATGGTCAACTGCTGTTGAAATTCTCTGGATGATTATCCTGCCTAGTATTTTGCTGGGAACTGAGAGGAGGGTAATTCCTCTCCAGTTGTTGCAGTCTGCAAGGTCGCCCTTCTTGGGCAATTTGACAATTATTCCTTTACTCCACTCTGTTGGTGTTGTCTCAGTTTCCCAGACTTGTGAAAATAGTGGTTCTAATAGTTCTTCTGCTAGTTCAGGGTCTGTCTTGAATAGCTCAGCATTTAGATTGTCGTGACCAGGCGCTTTTCCATTTTTTAGCCCTTTGATAGCTGTGATAATTTCTTCTTTTCGTGGAATGTCTGTATTTACGTCGAAGTCACTTTCAGCCTCAGGAACATTCAGCTGAGTCTCTGGTGGTTCCTTATTCAGTGTTTCTCTGAAGTGCTCTGCCCATCTTGTTTCCTGCCCCTGTGTTGTGGTGATGAGATTTCCTTGCTTGTCTCTTACTAACGTTATGTTGTTTGCACCTCGTTTTCCACTGATAGCTTTAGTTATTTTATAAACTGTGCTTTGTTCATTTCTCAGTGCTGCCTCTTCTGCTTGTCTTGCAAGGTCATCCAGAAATGTCCTTTTGTCAGCACGGGTTTGACGTTTTACTTCCTTGTCCAGCTGACAGTACTGTTCACTATATATTGCCTTTAACCTAGGAGACTTAGCATCTGTTTTCTTCCTTTTCATTTCCTTTCTCTTCGCTATGGTGTTTGAGTGTGCTAACAGTGAGCAGAAAATAACCTGTGCCATTTAACACACACAAAACAGAGTGCGCTAACAGTGAGCAGAAAATAACCTGTCATTTAACACACACAAGACAGAGTGTGCTAACAGTGAGCAGAAAATAACCTGTGTCATTTAACACACACAAGATAGAGTATGCTAACAGTGAGCAGAAAATAACCTTTATCATTTGACACACACACATGACAGAGTGTGCTAACAGTGAGCAGAAAATAACCTGTGTCATTGAACACACACAAGACAGAGTGTGCTAACAGTGAGCAGAAAATAACCTGTGTCATTTAACACACACAAGGCAGAGTATGCTAAAAGTAAGCAGAAAATAAACTGTCATTTAACACACACAAGACAGAGTGTAACTCCGCCAATGCCGGTCCCAAGCCCGGATGAAAAAGGAGGAGGGCGGCCTGCATGGAGGCCGTAAGGAGGCAGCCCCTCCACCATGCAAAGGCACAACAGGCCAATCACCTGTTTGCTTTAAATCACGATTACTAGCAACACAAGAGAGAAAACTGGACTGATTCTAAAGGCGACGAACTGGAACGGACTACGACTTATGGAACTTGGAACACAAGAAGTATAAATGGGAAGGAAGAGGAGCTGGTGGAAGAGATGAGGAAAGCAAAACTAGAAATCCTGGCTATAACGGAAACAAAGAAAAAAGGACAAGGAGTCATGGATCTCGATGGCAACACGCTGCTCTACAGTGGTGTACCCATGTCTGAAAGAGCTAAAGGGGGCGTGGGTTGCATTGTGGCCCAAAATCAAAAAGATAGTATCAAGGGATGGAACTTTGCCTCGGAGCGCATTATGGTTGTTAAACTAAAAGAAGGAGAAACCATAGTCAACCTGGTCATAGTGTATGGGCCAAATGAGGATGAGAGAGCAGAGGTCAAGGAGGAATTCTTCGAGCGGCTTCAAAGGACAGTGGATGACTGCCTAGATGAAGTTATCATGCTCGGAGATTTTAATGCCAGAGTTGGAAATGACCATGCTAGATGGGGTGGAGTTATCGGAAGATATGGAGAAGATACTCTCAGTGACAATGGAAAGCGACTCCTTAGATTCTGCAGTGAGCAGAATCTGATCATTACAAACACAAAGTTCCCCCATAAGCGCATACATGCATACACTAGATGTGAACCAACAAAGAATGAGAAGTCAGTGATCGACTATGCCATTGTTCGGAGAAGCTCATTCACATATGTCCGAGATGCTAGAGTCTGGAGGGGGCCAGAGATTGGAAGTGATCACTACCTGCTAACAATCAAAAGAACAACTGAAAGAGTTGCTCAGCCTAGGAACTGTCCAACATCACGCAAGAAACCAAGTAAACGAGCAGGAGAAATGAGCATTAGGACCTACAAGCTGAGAGAGCCAGAAATTAAGACCAGATATCAGGGGCTTATTGCTGCAGCGGTGAGCAACACAGAAGAACGACCTGATGACTTGGAAACCCTCTGGATTAAATTCAAGGATATCATAAAGACAGCTGCTGCAGAAGCATGCGGTGAAGTCCGACTTGGGAACAAGAGAAAGAGGACACCTTGGTGGACAGAGGAAGTCAAAAAGAAAATAAGAGAGAAGAAAATGGCATGGAAACAATACTTAGGAGCTAAAAACACAACAGGACAAATGGAAAAATATAGAGAATATGTGATACTCAGAACAGAAGCAAAGAACAAAGTGCTAGCAGCAAAACAGAAGTCCTGGGAAGAATTTGGAGAAAAGCTAGAAAAAGATGCACAAGAAAACCAGAAATTGTTCTATAAGACCCTAAAGAACATGAGGAAGGAAAAACAATGCCCTCTAAAATTTATAAAGGACAAGCAAGGCAAATTGCTTACTGCCCCGAAGGAAGTAATGGGAAGATGGAAAGAATATTTCTCAGAACTCCTGGATGGTGAGCATGGTGAAGCATCAGAAATGATAAACACTAGCACAGAAGAGAAAACCAATGAAGGTGAAGATTACATAAAGATGGAAGAACTGAAGGCAGCACTGGAGAAAATCAAGATGGGCAAAGCAGCAGGGCATGATGGTATAACACCAGAAATTGTTAAGTTCATGGGAGCATCAGGCGACCTATTACTCTTAAGGGTTTTACAGGCAGCGTGGTACAACAAGACCATACCAAAAGATTGGGAGATTGCCATCATAACACCAATTTTCAAAAGGGTGACAATCGACAGTGTGGAAACCATAGAGGCATATCCCTTCTCAGTGTCCCTGGTAAAATCTACTCTAGAATCCTAGAGCAGAGACTCCGACGCCTAGCTGAGCCACAATTGGATGAGGTCCAGTGCGGATTCCGAGCAAACCGAAGTACTCAAGACCTAATCTTCACACTCAGACAGCTGAGTGAAAAGGCCCTTGAGTATAAGAGTGAGATGCATCTTTGTTTCATAGATCTGGAAAAGGCGTTTGACAGGGTCCCCTGGAGCAAACTTTGGGACTGTTTGGAAAGGAAGAATATTCCAGCACCTCTGATTCATGCTATACAGAGCTTCTACAAGTCTTGCAGAAATTATGTGAGGACAGCAAACCATAAGTCGGAAGAGTTCAGGACCACCACTGGTGTAAGACAAGGTGATATCCTATCACCTTACCTCTTTATACTCCTTATGGACGATGTCATCAAGGCATGTAAGGAGAGAACAAGAAAGTATTCAGTGGGGTACTGGAAGATGAGACAGGTCTATATTTCGGAGCTGGCATTTGCTGATGATGTTGCCCTGATTGCTAAATCAGAGGCACATCTCCAATCCAACCTGCAAGTCTGGAAGGAAGAGCTGGAGAAGAGAGGGATGGTCATAAGCAGCTCTAAAACAAAATCCATGGTGATATCACGAGAAGAAAGAAAACATCAGATTAAGCTGGGAGAACAGGTCCTGGAGCAGGTCGACCACTTTAAATACCTCGGAGCTATTATAGACCGAAAGGGAGGCATCAAAGAAGAGTTGGCCACTCGAAAAGCAGCAGCTGGGAGACTTTTTCAGGCCATAAATCGAGGATTCCTCAGCAAGAGAGAGGTTGGTAAGAAAACGAAGATGGCTGTATACCGCTCCACCTATGTCCCAGTCTTGACATACGGATGCGAGTCATGGGCAATGACTACAACCCATAAAAGCCAGATCCAAACCTCAGAAATGAGGTATCTGAGGAAGGTGGTTGAAGTAACAAGAAGAGACATGGTACGCAACCAGACGATACGTCAAGGCCTTAAATCCTACCCCCTGCAGACCCAAGTAGAACAGCCCCAATTAAGATGGTTTGGCCATGTCTGCAGAATGGGAGAAGATCGGATACCACGACAAGCATGGGAAACAAAGAGCCAAGGATCCAGACCCCGAGGACGACCCAGAGTCCGCTGGGAGGACAACATTAGACAATCTTTGAAGGATCGAGGACTAGAATGGAACCAGGCCAGGAGGAAGACAGCCGATAGGATAGTCTGGCGCTCTCTCTTCCAAACCTCTACACCTCACGGTAGAAGGGGAACGACTAAGTAAGTAAGTAAGTAAGACAGAGTGTACTAACAGTGAGCAGAAAATAACCTGTGTCATTTAACACGCACAAGACAGAGTATGCTAACAGTGAGCAGATAATAACTTTTGTCCTTTGACACACACAAGAAAGAGTGTGCTAACAGTGAGCAGAAAATAACCTCTGTCATTTAACGCATACAAGACATAATCCACAACGGGCATAAGCAAGCATATGTTTCCATAAGTTACGGTACCTTGTTGTGACAAAACGGGGCGGCCCATATCGATCTTTGTTTCACTCCGGCAGTATCGGTACATTTGGGGTACTGAATTTTATTATTTGCTCTCAATTGTCGCACTTTTCTTTCTTTCTTTCTTCATTATGTTGCTGCTAAGTAGCAGATATTTGATTTTATCAAATCATTCGACACTCCATGTAGGTGATAATAATCACATTTGCTTGGCACTGCCCAGATTTGTTGGCTATAGGAGCGGCAGATTAACACGTACATCGGCCAGCGCTATCGGCTTAATCACAGATAAAACATGGGTGCACGCATCACCAAAGCTTGGAAAAGGGGAGACAACTTACAGACAGCCATGGATGACAAGATTACTTTAGATAAAAGTAAGATTGCTACATCTCGAACACATGGTCATATGCGGTTACCGGTGTGTTCGTAAGTTTGTACACAAGGGCATCGGACATCTTATCACCATAAATGGGAGAGTTGACCTCTGCCCTACGTTCAAAATTATCCGATGTCGGAATATTTTGAAATTATCCCATAACCCGCCTGTTTGAATATGATTGGAGTTTTTTGATAGCTCATAACAAACGAAGGCGTGGGAAGGCAGGGAATATAATCTGACCATTTTCTCAAAAGCCAAAGAAAAGGAAAGGCTTTTGAGAAAATGGTCAGATTATATTCCCTGCCTTCCCACGCCTTCGTTTGTTATGAGCTATCAAAAAACTGTCGAAATAGTCTTTTCACACAACATGCCTAAGAACAATTCTCCGAATCTTTTGGCCGAATACCATCACCAACCAAGATCTGCTTACTCGGAGCAAGCAAGAGGACATGCACACCATCATAGCTGGCAGACGCTGGAGCTGGGTTGGCCATGTTCTCAGAAGAGACCCCGATACCATCACAAGAACAGCTATGCTATGGACCCCTGAAGGAAAACGAAAGAGAGGCCGACCAAAAACAACACTTGTCGGAGGACTGTGGAGGCTGAGATGCAAAGAATGAACCAGAGTTGGGGCACTGTACGAAGGATGGCCGCCGACCGAGCAAAGTGGAATCAATTTGTTTTTGCCCTACAAGACGCCACCAGGAGTAATGGCCACTGACTGCTTTGACGGTCGGCGGCTAAGGATCAAAGAAGAAGATTTTCTCAAGCTATTTCACTTGAGAAATCGCTCGCATAGACACCAGACTGCTCCAGTGAAGAATTAGAATTCAGAATTCCTTCTTACAATACCGGTCACCTCTTATTGGAGTATTTATCAGGACTTACAATATAGCCCAGGAAATCTCTAACATTTTAAATAAGGCAACCGGGACTGGGGAAACTGAAGGACCACACACGAAGTCAGAGAGGGAACTTATTAAATTAACGACACCCCAGACGCGTGTAAGAGGCCGATTCAAGTCTCTTTTATTCATCTGAGCAAAAAGTCTGTGAGTCAGGATTGGCGTAAGTTGTGATTTACATTTCATATTTTATTAGTAACATGCGAACTAACATATATATATATATATATATATATATATATATATATATATATATATATATATATATATATGTGTGTATTACCATGTGAATTTAATATGTGAAACTCGCTTGTGGATGTCAAAGTCATTTGAGGCTGGCAGCCTCAGCGTATAGAATTATGATTCGTGAACCACCACTGCACGGGTTGGTGATTGCTTTATTGCTAGTTTCCTACAGAGAACTAAAAGCATAAAGTAGTCACAGGTTGCATACGGAGCAGGGAGGGAAATATGAAAGAAATGATGTACATTCTAAGTATAATACTTACATTTTCAAAGCAGCGTAAATGTCCCTATAAGCATAGTCACTTTAAAATTAATGTAAGTTTTCAAGCTTTAAACCAGTGTAAATGTCTATGTGAAAATATTCATTTTAAAGTAATGGAAGTTTCAAACTTTTCAATCAGTGTAAAACATAAATGAAAACATATTCAGTTTATATTGAGAACACTTTTCAATCAGTGGAGATGTATATGTAAACAGACTCTATCTGTATTATTAACCTTTTCATTTAAATATAAAGTAACTATGAAAGCTATTCTATTTAAATGTAAAGAAAGTTTTATCCCGAGGGATTAAATTTAATTCTCATCGAGGGTAAAGTCTGAGTAATTGGGATGGTGGTATTGGACGATAGGAACCCATAACTATGGGGTGGAAAACGCCATACTCAGAAGAGCGTTTCGTTCTATTCTTTTACCATAATTATTGGTGGTACCAGCAGAAAGTACTATCTCTGGAACCAGAAGGGAACCGTGGCTTAAGCTTTATGACGAAGAACCCATGTGATAGACTCTTCTTGACATTTCTGGGAAACGAGCTACCCCCGACAACCTTGATCAGAGACGAGCGTGAGCAGAGTGAAAAGAACCAACCCATAAGAAGGAGCAGAACCTTCATTGGCAGCTAAGTTCAAATATATGCTGCCACTTGAACTTCTTGTAACATCTCACATTCCATAAAGACTGTGATGATAACTTTTCTTGATCCATAACTGATCAAATTATTTTACAACTGTTAAAACCTAAAGTGATTATAAAATTTTGTTATTTGTAATGTTACAAATTTAACTTCGATTTAATCATTTTACAGTTACTGCATGTTTGTCTCAGTCAAATTACTGCACACGCTCTAAACAGAGCTATACTAAAATAATAGAATTCCACTGAGTAAATCAGGGGTGGGGGCTTAAACGAGCTGAAAGTAATAAGTGCTTAAATCCTTCACAAAAGCGTCGGCAGAATTACAGAGTTTACATACTCAGCCAAAGCAGTATTGTTCTCGCTTATTCTGAATATCTTGTGAAGACTCCCTTTGTAATAGAAGTGTCATCACCCTTCTATCTACATCTCTGCCAAGAGTAGTCTTGTGCGAAGGTAGATTACCTTTGAAGCCCATATTAGATACTCTTGAGTTTTGGCCACTGTTGGACCACTACTGCAAAGCAGGGGAGGCAAAACCGCCACACTTGTATTCTGACAGACTTGTGTTCTTGACACTTTCCCAAGGCACGTTATAAGACTGTCCAGTGTTCCCTACATCTGTTAATTTCTTCAAAAGATTTAAAAATCGTTTCTTTACCTCGCTCTCGCGTTTAACTGATTATTCTTTTTTTCCCCCTTGCTTCCCACTACTACTGTTTTAAGGTCTTCTTCTTCTTCTTCCGTCCTTAGCCACCGACCGTCAATGCAGTCAGTGGCCATTACGCCTAGTGGCGTCTTAGGGCAACAGCAGATAGGTTTTCTTTGCCATTGTTTCCCATCACGCCTATTGGCGTCTTTAGGGCAACGGCAAATCAATCCATCTGCTGTTGTTTCCGTAATCGAAGTGACTGGCAAACGGGTGATCAGCCCGTTGGTTACTGTTTTAAGGTATTTAGATTTAATTACATTAGATTTAATTACATTATTTTTCTTTGCCTGCTCTGTTTGTAGTGTCAACATGTTTATGCAGATTATGTGTATTATCCTGTATAATCAAGGTATTATCTGCATATCGTAAGCTGTTGGTCTTATAATCTACTATTATTATTTCTAATGAAACTCCTAGACTTCGTGTAACGGTTTGAGAAAACAGAAGAAGTCTGACGAAAAGACCCATGTCTGCCTTCCTCTTTGTATACTCTACTTCTATACCAGGGGTCGGAGTGGCTAAGAGGTATGGCGTCCGCCTCGAGTTCTAAAGGTACCGGGTTCGATTCCAAGTAGAGGGAATATAATTTATGGAATTTTTTTTTTCAGAACCAGTGCTTCTAATGATGTCATACCACTCCCCCCCCCCCCCTTCCCCGGCCTCCTGGGTAGTGAGATCGGATGCCTACCCTTCTCGGACAAGGGCGAAAAAATTGTGGACGTTAAAAATCCCATGGCAGTTGGAAATCGTAAAGAGTAGGCCATAAAACTGCTGCCCTGGTAAAATTTAAAAATCGGAAACCTACTCACCACAAAAATATTTATAGAATTTGAGAGTCCTGTATACACACACTGGGATTCTCGCCGGTGCTACAGAGTTCGTGCACTGTGCTGAGATCCTAACTGGCAGACGTTGGAGTTGGGTTGGCCACGTCCTCAGAAAAGACACCGATGCCATCACAAGAACAGCAATGCTATGGACCCCCGAAGGAAAGCGAAAGAGAGGCCGACCAAATAGAACTTGGCGGAGAACTGTGGAGGCCAAGATGCAAAGAATGAACCAGAGCTGGGGCACTGTAAGAAGTATGGCCGCCGACCGAATAAAGTGGAAGCAGTTTGTTGCTGTCCTACAAAACGCCACCGGGTGTGATGGCCACTGACTGCTTTGACAGTCGCGGCTAAGGATCAAAGAAGAAGAAAGGAAACATTAACGACCTATACATCAGTACAAAGAAACTAACATAAGAGAGTGACATAAGATATGGCGGACCTGTACAAAGCCGCTAACAGGAAGATATAAGCTATTAGGGACCTGTGCAACAGTGTTTAGAAACTAATATTGAAAGGTAAGCTGTGAATTACCTAAACAACAACACACAGAAACGAACAGGGAAACCAAATAGTCTTATCACAGACAAGAATAGAATATTACCTACCAAAATTTTTGTTTTTAATGAATATATGGACGGATCATTTCGAGGAACTTCTAAATAAAACAGCTCCATAAGATCCCCCCCCCCCCCATCCCCCCCCCCCCCCCCCCCCCCCCCCCCCCACCCCCCCCTCCCACCCCACGCCCCCCCCCCCCCCCCCCCCGGGACATGTAGCCACAGAAAAGAAGCTACAAGTTAACTACAGGATGATTGAAAAGTGATTCCCTATTTTTAAACTGTTATATCCTCGTGTGTATCTACTGATATACATGTCAAAACAACGAGCAACAACTGCCATTTGACTAAGTTTTATTTTTCTATTTCCAGAAAAGTAATAATTTTTTTTTTTTAATTATCTAAAATGATCAATTACCTGACTCTACAGGGGACAGCATTAACTGCTGCTCGCTATGAGGTCAAATTTTGAACAAGCCGGATCTCACTCTGAGCTGTAATGTTCATGTGATGCAACATTTTTGTCAGAAAATAGCAGTGAACTTTCTTTATATTGATGTACGTTTCATATACATTAGTGAAGAAATAACAATTAAAAAAACTATAGCATGACTTTTCCCTTCACCTTGTATGAATATATTATTAAATCACGTGTGTTATTTAACCAGATAACTCTGACCTACTTTGTTATGTCACTCTGCTTTGCTGTCTCCTTCCTATAACCCGTTTTACTTTAGCCTATACTCTAACCCAGTGGTTCCCAACCAGTGGTCCGCGGACCATTTATAAATGGTCCACGGCGCATTATCAGGTGGTCCGCGGCTGCGTTATCGATTTGGTATTAAGTGCTTTGATTTTGCTCTGATCCTCCCTACGTTTTTAGTGCTTTAAAAAACAAAACAAAGAAACCGTTTGCAAGTAAAAAGAGCTTTGAGACTGTCTTCTATGAAGCCTAATATTGAACATCGTGAGCGAAATGCAAGCACAAGGCTCCTATTGAATATTTTGTAATTTTAACAACTGAATTGTATAAATATATAGTATTTTACAAATATGTATGTAACCAGTATGTATGTAATCAATAAATTGTATGTATAATTTATTTTTCATTACTATTACCTTACAATTTTCTTGCCATCTGGCAAATAATTAACAACTTGGGTTATTGAATATAGGCCTATTCATATATTGAAAAAAAAACATAAAGTGTTTACGGTATTGCGATATTACATATAAGCTGATGGTCCGCAACTTATATGTAGTTGAAAAAGTGGTCCTTACATGTAAAAAAAGTTGGGAACCACTGCTCTAACCTACCTTGCCTTAGAAAAGTTCTGATATCTGCCGCAAGTACGGGCTATTTAGTAGTTAGTACAGATTTAAACAAAAATGTACGGCAATCAAGCACGTTTAAGCAAAACATCTAATACAATGAGACAATAATTCTCTAATTACACTAACATTATTACTCATTATTTTTAAACGCCACGTGCGCATCTACCCTCCCTCCCCGGGTCCCTCATTTCCGCTCACCTTTCATGTGAAAGTCTTCTGAAAGCACCTTAAGACAGAAAATAAATATCGCGATAAACTAAAGACACTTGTGTACTCACATACTGCAAAATGCTACTCGCATTTACTTAAGATAACAACGTGGCGTTTAGAAGACTGAATCCAGGCCGTAAATTGTGGAACTAGAAGCGGTGTACGTTGCTAGAGCACTAGAAGTTGCAGCTTCCTGGCGGTCTCCTGGGTTGCACTAACAGAAACCACATTTCAACCAGAAGTAAGAACCGTTCCAACGCACTGTATTGTGGTTACTCTTTAAGTTTGCAACCATGCGCGCGCGTGTGGAAGGAAGAGCAAGTGTTATCCTGCGCAAGATGTATGTGGTAAAAGGTGATCGGTACAAACACTCACCCAAAATAAAGAGACAACAAAGTAGAGTGATCTTTACGTTTCTTTCAACTTTAACAGACTTGCAGAGTGGTCAGAGCGCTTACTTCTCGCGCAAAGTTACTGTGGGCCGGGTTCGAAACCTGATAAGCATCACGCTCCCGTCTTCTTCTTCCACTTCTTTTCGTTCGTTGTAAAGCATGGAGCCACCTCTGCAGCTTCTCTCAATGCAGAAAGCCTGCATCAAAGCATTTATGTATTCTTGCAGTGATAGTTTATGTAGCCATTCCTTGTATAGATCTCAAGCCTACCAAGCTGTAAATGGGTACCTGACTCTGATCTTTAGTTAGAAAAGGCAAAAGCAGCGAGGAAGTGAACCAGTCACCCCACCCAATAAGGCTGAACCTAGTATAGTGAAGCCTCTAACACTTCACACCCCTACGTCAGTATATGCAATGGGACTAATTTTACCATTTTACATTATTCGGCAGGTGCTTCTGACTATTAGAGATAATGATTAATGTCCGGCACAATGCATGTGATGAAAGGTAAATCATCCACCTGAAAGTCATTACCTGTTGTGTTCATAACAATTTCCTGTAACGTGAAGTATGATGTAACGTGAAATATATTGTTTCAAGGGAGCCGCGCTGGTGTAATGGTTACCACATTGCGCTAGCGATCAGGTGTTCAAGGTTCAAGCCCGCGCGTGGGCATTTGAAGAGTGTCACCGACCGGGATTTTGACTAAATAACCTGAACGGCTCCTGAGATAAACCCTCTGTGGATGGGAAGAAGCGAAGCTCCTGACCGGGTTGGAAGGAAAGTCCACAGGCTCCCCATGTCATTGGGCCGAAGGGCTGAAAGCCCAAGTGCCGCTGGTTAAGAAAAAATATATATATATACAAGGTATATATTGTTTCAAAGTTAGCATTGTATACATAGTTATGATTTGTGCCTCCGTACATCCTAGCTTCGCGTTAAAAGTACAGGTACATGTAATCCTACAGCAGGTACTGTCGTAGAGGAGTGAAGTGTTTCAGTCTTCATTATACTAGGTCCAGCTTTATGTTGTAGGGGTGGCCAGTTCCCTCCCTCTCTGCCATTCCTAACTCAAGCAGGTACCCTTTTACAGCTAACTAGAGCGTGACGCCAACAGATTTCGATTCTGAAACTCGGCAACTTTTGTCGCTCTAACTACTTAGATAATGGGCCGCTATCTTCGCTATAGACAAGCACTTTTTTATTGTAATGTTCCATCGGCTTTCTTGAGAAGTCATAAAATCGACATCAAAAGTTTGTAATATTTGGTCTCATATTACATTTATATTCCCCTTCACTGGCTTTTCACACATGAAGACGCAGTCTCTAGTGGAGTAATCTAGTACAACGCGGAACTTCAGAGTTGTCTTCAAGTTTCTCTTAACAAGTCTCAGGCCTCTTAGTCCAAGTATCAAGTCCCTGACAGTAGCTTTCAAGTCGAGTCTCATTTTTTGTTTAACCTAAAACTGTTTATAGTCATAATCGCGTTTATTCAAACACTCATATCAATCACTACAAATAATAATAATAATCTTTATTTTTAATATTGTATTTACTGACTGCTTTCATTTACTAAACTCTGTTGGCACAAATGTGTTATCGATTTAAACAAAAGAATTTTCAATTTCTCCGAATGAGTGCGTTATCAATGAGAATGACGAAGTCAGTTGCTAAAACTGACAAGTCCCGAGTCAAGTCAGTCGCTAATAAAAAGATTGAGTCGAGTCTCGAGCTGAATCGTTGTGGTGACTTTAAGTCCGAATCGAGTATTATATTTTACATGTTAAGTCATGTTTTTTAGTGGGAGTTAAGTGTTTGGGATTTTTATGTACGGGTCTGATTTTTTATAGACACGCTAGTAAGCACGTTTAAAGTTATGAGATGATTTTTTATTTGGGTGCTTGAACATAGCTCAACTGAGTATGTGTCAGTTTTTTTTTAAACATAAAGAAAGAGTTAAAAAGGTACTGAGTTGAAGTTGTGGGGAGACAAACAGGTGAGCTGAACTCACGTAGGGATCTTGGAGTTCGTGCTTAAGTGAGAATGTTGAGGGTTAAAGAAAAGAAACTTTAATCTGTGATAAATGAAGTAGCTGACAGGGCTTCCGTACGGATATAGTGCGGCTAGTGTGTCCAGAGTGGTTTTGGATGACAGAGATTTGATATGATTCATATTCCTATGGAGGATATTTGCTAATGCAAATGAGTTGCTGTTTATGCAACCCTTTTTCTGATGGATTTTTCCTGTTATTACAATGTATGATGAGTTGCTGTGTATGCAACCAATTTCTGATGGAATACATTTACTCTCACCATGTATGATGAGTTGCTGTTAATGCAACCAATTTCTGATGGATTATATTTACTCTCACCATGTATGATGAGTTGCTGTTAATGCAACCAATTTCTGATGGATTATATTTACTCTCACCATGTATGATGAGTTGCTGTTAATGCAACCAATTTCTGATGGATTATATTTACTCTCACCATGTATGATGAGTTGCTGTTAATGCAACCAATTTCTGATGGATTATATGTACTTTCACAATTTATGATGAGTTGCTGTTTTCTGCAACCTATTTGCCATGGATTATACCTGCTGTTCTAACTTGTGATTTGCTGTCCATGATGTCGATGTTGCTGTCGTATTAATAAACTGTGTAATAATTGAAAACTTAATTCGCATTATCCGTTGGTCTATTTCCTGACCTAACGTTACTGTTGTGTGGGTGACATCAGAGACATACGAATTTAAAGAACTCACGACATTCGCCCATTATATTTACACACCTGTCGGCCACTAATAGTAAGCCCGACATTGCTGACGTCAACCTTGTCAGCTGTGCCAGACAATAGCACTAATCTACAACACCACACACAACAGCCTTAAAACAATCACCCTAACAGGAGTGATGGCCTGTGTAACAGAAGGGATGACCCAAAACAACAGTAACAGACCTCTTAGTCCAAGTCCCTGACAGTAGCTTTCAAGCCAAGTCTCATTTTTTGTTTAACCTAAAACTGTTTATAGTCATAATCGCGTTTATTCAAACACTCATATCAAACACTTCAAATAATAATAATAAATAATAATCTTTATTTTTAATATTGTATTTACTGACTGCTTTCATTTACTAAACTCTGTTGGCACAAATGTGTTATCGATTTAAACAAAAGAATTTTCAATTTCTCCGAATGAGTGCGTTATCAATGAGAACGACGAAGTCAGTTGCTAAAACTGACAAGTCCCGAGTCAAGTCAGTCGCTAATAAAAAGCATGAGTCGAGTCTCGAGCTGAATCGTTGTGATGACTTTAAGTCCGAATCGAGTTTTAGTCCATCGACTCGAGTCGACAACACTACTGCATTTATGTTTAGTGTTAGTGCAGAGGAAGTATCACATACTGTCATGCAGAATATTCGCCAATAACACACTAGGCCTACTTAAGTAATTTTTTTATATAAATAAACCGAAAGCAAGCCCAGCATACACCATCCTCAAAACTGCCATGCTATGGACTCCAGAAGGAAATCGAAAGAGAGGCCAGCCAAAAGCAGCCCCGTGGATAACTGTGGAAGCAGTGGTGCAAAGCATGAACCACAGCTGGGGCACCCACAGGAGGATGGCTGCCGCCAGAGAAAATTGAACAATTTGATGCTGCCCTACAAGACACCACCAGGCGTGATGGCCACTGATTGCTTTGTCAGTCAGTGAAAGAAAGAAGTACAACATAAGAATACGAATCTTCAACTCAATTAAGAGGGTTGTTATACTGTACGGTTATGAAACATGGGGAATTACAAAAACGACAATTTCAAAAGAAAAACCACTTTCAACGTCAAAATGCATCTTCTTTAGAACGTGTTTTAACAACTGACATTGACATATTTTAAATGGAGAGACACCAAACTATCAAAAAATGGAATAATCCAAATTTGCATGCTTATTTCTTCCATTTTGAATCATTATCCACTGCAACTTCTCCTTTTAAAATACAGACCAACAACAATGTTTTAATATAATAGTTACAAGTAAATTTGTTAGCACAAAGAATGCAGTTACGTTATACAATAGGGATCAGGTGTCTAGTCCACGAGTGGCTTTGATCGTAACCGCAAGGAAGGCATAACACTGGTGGTACCGCGCTACTTACGAACTTAGCGGTGCGGAAAGAAAAACTTGGCGTTCATAAGTGTACGTACATATCTAAAGAAGAAAGGGGAGGGAGAACAGAAAGACGGAGATAGACGCAAAATTATTTATAAATCAACCCCATCATTATCATCAGTTTCCTTTGCTCCTTATGAGCCACCACCATAGCTGGTCCCGTTGTAGGAAGCTTGCACCAAGCACTCGCATGCTCCTGCAGCGGTCGTTTCTATGACAAGTTGTTTTATATAATAAGGTTGCCAGCTCTAAGCACAACCTCACACTAATCGCCTTGTACGACATGCTTGATTTGATGGTGCAGTAGTACTATTCCTTGTCTCGTCAGAAACCCCTAGGAACTACAAGGGGCAATCAACCCCATACAAACGTGATAATGATTCCTTCACAGTCGTAGAAATGCCACAAGAGAAGATTTCTGTTTCTTTCACCTTTCAACTCCCAAAGGAGTATAGGACTTTAACAAATTCATGCCAAATCTTCCTATCCCGAGCCATTAGCTAAAGGTCTTTCCATATCTTCTTCATCACATGCCCTTCATGTCTGTCTCCAGTTCTCTTTTCCACGTGTTCTTTGGCCTTCTTCTACCTCTCTTACCCTGAGGATTCCACAACAAGGACTGTCTGGTAATGCAATCAACAGCTTGTTCTTAATGTGTGTCTTATCTATCTCCAGCGTCTTTACCAGTCACGTAAGGCTAATTAAAGACGTTTACGTAATCAGTTTGGCCGAATACCATCCCCAACCAAGATCTGCTTACTCGGAGCAAGCAAGAGGACATGCACACCATCATAGCTGGCAGACGCTGGAGCTGGGTTGGCCATGTCCTCAGAAGAGACCCCGATGCCATCACAAGAACAGCTATGCTTTGGACCCCTGAAGGAAAACGAAAGAGAGGCCGACCAAAAACAACTTGGCGGAGGACTGTGGAGGCTGAGATGCAAAGAATGAACCAGAGTTGGGGCACTGTACGAAGGATGGCCACCGACCGAGCAAAGTGGAATCAATTTGTTTTTGTCCTACAAGACGCCACTAGGCGTGATGGCCACTGACTGCTTTGACGGTCGGCGGCTAAGGATCAAAGAAGAAGAAGACGTAATCAGTTATATCTTCGAGTTGGACTGACTGCTGGCATTACACCTTTCTGAAGGATCTGATAACGCGAAGTTTATACCAGACAGTCATGAACAAAGCAATGAACACTGGGCAATGAACAGCCGGAGGAAAATAAATCAGTTCGTAAAACACTGGGCACTAAACAAGCAGAGGCAATGAATCGTTCGTAAAAATTGACAACATAGTTAATGGAGACCCCAGACATTGTTATACCACGGAACTTGTTGCGTAGCCAGGAGACAGTGAAGGGTTAAATAACACGTATATATGTCATCATGTAATGAAATCTTCATGCTCTATTTATAAACCGACAAGGCAGTCAGTAGTCGATAATCATAGGTTTTAGGGACCCCATGACTCGCTCGAGTATCTGCACTGACTATTAACTAGCAGGCACAACATTTCAGCAGTTCAAATATAGCCCTAGTAATAAGACTACTGCACCCTCAGGCATGTCGTACGATGCGATTTATATGAGGTTGTGCATGTTGCATGGTGATGGCAACCTCATAATGTAAAACAAACTGCTACAAATGCCCCCGCTGCAAGAGCAAATGACTGATTGGTACCGGCTTCCTGCAAGGGGACCAGATGTAGTGGCGGCTCCATGCCCCGTAAGGAGCGCCAAGGAACATGATGATGACTATTACAAACGGCTGCAGCGCGAATTAAAGATTCCGCAAGGCTGCCAGTCACTTAAACTGTGGTTAACCCCTAATGGCCCAGTGACCCATATATGACCGTTTATGCACGACTATATTAAAATTTATAATAAAACGCAACTCTGGTATCTCTTCACAACGTACAAATCTTTCGCCTTATAATAAAACGCACATTAATGCCAGTTGGTATTTCAGAATTAGATAAACGCCTGTCGTGGAATATTCTAATCCACATATATAAATTATTAGGTAAATATGAAGCCTAACAAATAAAATTAATAAAGAGAAGAGAATGGTAAAGAACAGTGCTGTCACAATGACAGTACTCGAAATCCCCCTTGTTTTCTGCTTCGTCTGCAAATTGTAACGCTTTCACGTTGATAGTAAAAGCTTACTATATTATTACCCGCTTTCTTCAATGAAACGTGTGCTGTATTTCTTGGAAAAACATTGAGATACCAAGCTGAACAATGACCTAATTTTAATATTTCATTCATTCCATTTTATACACGGCGGAACGAACGAACAGATGGACTAAAGGATAAAGAGAGAGGGAGGGCTGAAAATCAGGAACGCATGCAACACGCGTCGCGCGATACACAAATGCTGCCATCACGCGTGTAAGACTACATGCACTAACTTTTTTTCAGACGGACAGTGATAAAATACATTACCCTTCCCAGAGTTAGGTTTTAAAATCATAAAAAAACGCTTATTAGGAAAGATAACAATAGATGGGTTTACGGTTGAAAACATAACAGTACCCAGACAGCACATCTTCGAAACAGGAGGTAGAAGAAATTGCATATTTTGAACGCAGCCACGTAGCTCTTTTAAATTTGGATATTTGGGTTCCTTAGGGCTTGCTGACAAAGAATATGTAAAACGTTACGCAAATAGTCCAGGAATTAACAAGTTATAACCAAAATAAAATATTGGGGATGCCTGACAGCATGAAATCATTTCTGCTCATAAAATTTTTTTTTATAACGTGTTTGAAAAAACCTTACGTTACATAAATAGCCTACCATGTAAACTCCAAATTGATTGGAGCGCAACAAATGAAAGACTAACCCCGATTGGTCGGGCTATAAATACTATCTTGGTTGTTAGGGGAGACGGGGGAAGGTAACATTTTTTCAAACACTTGTCGAAACGTGGCCTCATTGGCTAGACTCGCTGATATACTCACTTAGGAGCGTTAGTTCGAGACCACTAGTGCAAATAATCTTGATAAAGCAACAGTGCGTTGAAGCCAGCTCATATTTGTGTTAAATAAAAGCCTGGAACATAAGCAGATGGGAATTTGTGCCAGTATTTTGTGCCAGAATTCATTGCTAATCAACGTATCTGTGTTTATTTCCATGAAATTGTGGTAAGCTTGAACCATTCAGTATCTTTTAATGAAAATTGAATGTAAATTGTTAATTTATGCCTGTATATATATGTGTAGTTCAGTGGCAAACAGGAGATAAAGCCTATAATGCTCCAGCCTGAACAGAGGGTGTCGGAGGGAAGTAAAACGGCATGGAATGGCCAAATAGTACACTGACACCTGGATGATTGATTAGACAGAAATAATGCTGGAAGTGCAGAGGCGTGGTAACCATTAAGGAGGTTAATGCTGGTATAAAGTATTTCAGATGAAGCTGACAGTTGGCCTAACGCTCTGAACTCAATGTTTGTGTTGTATTGTACTCAGTGTAGAACTAGAGTATCAATTAGTTATGAAGTAGAAGGTACATCCTTCTTGTTTTCAGGGACCGTGGTCTTGATGGTACTGAGCAGCACCTGGTCAGAGCTTTGCTGAATCCAGAGTCGGACAGCATACTCCTTGGTCTTTTTAGCTATCAGTGAGGTGTCTCCAGAGCCCAGAGGAGAATTCGAGCAGAGGAGTCCTTTCCTGCCGCCATCACGCAAGATAAGCGAATTTGGCCAGCTGAGCTCAACATTATATCCCCTCATCTTGAAATGACTTTATAAAAATAACATTCAGAGGGGAATTTAATTGTCTTAATATCAGGAACTGAGAACATCTCCAATACTAGTCCCTAAGACAAACTATTGAAGTCATGATGACAAATACCAACAGAGCTTGAACAAAACAAAACCAGTATTACCTCATATTACTACTACACAACTGACACACATAGGATATTTTTAATAATATATGTCACTACAATATTCATATTGATAAAGTCTGTACATATACTTGTAATTAAAATTGATTGTGATTCCTGGTTCCTTTGTATTTGAATCAGGACACATATACCTTTATGATAACCATGAATACATATTGTTATTTGAAAAGTTATCAGTGACTCCTTAAGATATTCTCATAGAGTGTTATATGTATGTGAGTGTCACAGTGTTGTCAAGAGTAGTGGATTAAATTAAATTGTTTATCTGTCTGTTGTTGTGACTTACACTTCATCATACACATACCCTAGACACATAACGTAGTCATCACACTCTTCCAGAATAATTCTGACTGAGATATATAGATATGTGGTAGCAAGTAAGGTTATCTATAATACACTACTCTTAATAGATATAGATACCTTCACAGCTGATCTCAGTCAGTACACTAAGTCCCCTATAAATATTTATAACATCCCACTTCACCACATATATTGGGGTCTCGCTCTGGGGATTTTGAATCTTTCCCTATTAAAAATATTGGGGGTAATTCACTTCAGGGAATATAAGAATTAAAAGGTATCCTTGGGTGGAATTAAATAAGGTTGAGCTCACGGTGCCTGTGTTGTCCATTAGATATACTTAGAGATTAAATTGTTGGTTAGACATTGTAGAAATTTACCTGATAGACAATGGCGGACCTGGCCAAGTTTCGATCTGCTGCTGTACAGACTGCAAAAGAGTTAGGATTAGATGGGCAAGTTATGGTTGCCTATGTTACTACGGAATGTGACAAATTTATTGAACGCGAAGAAAGAAGGTTTGAAGCCGAAAGAAGGTTAGAGGCTGAAAGGGAAATTAAGAGGTTGCAGATTGAGGCTGAGGCTAAGAAATTGGAAGCAGAAGAAAGAAGATTGACTGCAGAAAGAGAAGAGAAGAAATTAGCTGCAGAAAGAGAAGAGAAGAGATTAGCTGCAGAAAGGGAAGCAGAAAAGGAGGAGAAGAGATTACAAAGGGAACATGAGTTACGACTAAGGGAGTTTGAGTTTCAAGGCCATGCTCCTGAAAATGGTGCCAGTCCCTTTGCCTCTGATGCTACGGTTACTCAGGGAGCCTCAACCTCAGCTATGAATTTTCATTTAGATCATTTTGTTGAGAAAGACGATGATATAGAGAGCTACCTAAATAGGTACGAACTATTAGCTACCACGTATGGGTTAGAGAGAGAAAGGTGGAGCTTAAAGTTATCTCAGGGACTTCGTGGGGCAGCTTATGAAGTTTTTGCAAAAATGAGCAGAGGTGATCAGGAAAATTATGACATGCTAAAGCAGGCTCTTTTGTTAAGGTATGAAAAGAATGCAGAATTTTATAGGAAAAAAAATTTAGGAATGCTAAACTACTGTCAGGTGAAACCTATCACCAGTTCTCTGCACGAATAGAGACATACTTGGAGAAATGGACTTCTCTGGGGAAAACCCAAGATCTTAAGGAAATGGTCCTTATAGAGCAATTAAGAGAGTCCATGGCTCCAGACCTGAGAAAGTTTCTCATGGAACAAGGTGCAGAGAGGCTGGGTGAGTTGCTAAATGTTGCTGAAAGGTATCAAGCAGCTCAAGCAGAGGTAACAGGTAATAAAAAGAAACAGGTGGACAACTTTAGGGCACCACAGAACTTTAATAAATTTGATCCTAGGGATCAAAACAAAGGTAAGCACCAATTTGATAGGCCACGGTATGAAAATAAAAATAAAACCCCACAATTCGATGAAAGGAAATATGATGAAAGAAAATCTTTCAACCAAGGAAAAAGGTGGTGTAAAAATTGTAAGATGAACAATCATGACACTGACCATTGTAGAAGGAAACCTCCTCATTTTGCTGCTATGACATCGGGGAAAAAGGAAAAGAAGGGAAAACCTGAAGAATTACAGGAACCATACCATCCCCCAGTGTGTGAAGATGTCATCTGTAATGGTGTCACTATAAGATGTTTATATGATACCGGTTTAGATTACGATTCCGTTGTGAGTTCTCACCTGGTGCAGGCCGATCAATACACCACAGAAACAGTGGAGATTCAAACTGCAACCAAGGATGTAGCTACCATGACACTTCCCGTCGCCCGAATAAAAGTGAAAACGCGATATGTGGAAGGAATCATAAAAGCAGCAGTGATAAATGAGCCAATCTACCCTCTGATATTGGGGTGTAGATATGTCTTCTTGGGGAATCCCAAGAGACCTGTGATATTGGCAACAGTGCAGACCAGATCACAGTCAAACAAGGAGGAGGATAATCCAATAAATACTCATCCAGATGAGATGAGGAAGGCACAGGCTGAGGACCAAACACTCAAGCCATGTTTCAAGAAGTTGCCCAAATCTCATACACCTCCAGGCAAGGGAGAGTTTTATATGAAGAACAAACTGATATATAGGAAGGCTGGATCTGAATCCAATGGTCACGGACAGCTGGTCCTTCCCACTTCATATAGGACTAAAGTGTTGGAACTAGGGCATGCGATTCCCTTCAGTGGTCATATGGGAATCAGCGCAACAGGACAGCGAATAGCTTGTCACTATTTCTGGCCAGGAATAACTGAAGATATCAAACGATATGTAAAATCCTGTCCAGAGTGCCAACGAGTAGCACCTAAACATTGGACTGCACCAGCAACTCTGGGGGAAATGCCCATAGTGGGAACACCCTTTGAGAGAGTTGCCGTGGATCTTGTGGGACCTCTCACCCGAACCAAGAGAAGGAACAGCTACATTCTGACTCTGGTGGACACTTGTTCTATGTGGGGAGAGGCCGTAGCCCTGTCATCGATTGATTCTAAACATGTGGCAGAGGCATTGCTCACAATTTTCACAAGGTTAGGATTTCCCAATCAAATCTTGACTGATAATGGCTCTCAGTTCAAGGGGAAACTAACTGAAGAAGTTTTCAGGATCTTCCAGGCCAAACACTTCCATTGTAGTGTGTATCATCCCCAAGGGAACGGCCAAGTGGAAAGATTTAACGGCACATTGATGTCGATCCTGAGAAAGTTGGCACACGAAAAACCAGATACATGGGACCAGTACCTGCACGCCGCCCTTTTTGCTTATCGGGAGGTACCCCATAGTTCAACCGGTATGGCCCCGGCAACATTATTGTTTGGAAGGCCAATAAAAGGTCCACTTGAAGCTTTGTTAAGAACGTGGACTGATGAAAAGGCAGAGGAAAACATTACATCTTCATACCAATATGTGAATGAGCTGACTACTCGTTTGAAAACTGGCTGGAAACTTGCCAATGAAAATTTGAAACAAGCCAGGAAGAAACATGCTGCCTATTATAACAGGAAGGCGAAAGACAGAAATTTGGCTGTGGGAGAGAAAGTACTGCTTCTTTTGCCCGGGAGTCAGAATAAGTTACAAATTGGATGGCAGGGTCCATATACAGTTTTAGAGAAGGTATCTAGAACAAATTATAAGATAGATAAGAAGGGGAAAGAAAAAATCTATCATGTGAATCTCCTGAAGAAATATCTGGAAAGAGAACATCAGGAAGAGACACACTTGTTGACCTTGTCCATCGCCATGGAGATGAAAAAGGAACCACTTTCATCATTTGAATATCCATTACACCCATGTGAGACAGCAGCACAGGTGAAAATCAGTACACATTTAACGAAAACTCAGAAAGAGAGAGTGCAACAGGTTCTAAATAATCATGTAGAGGTGTTAACAGACCGACCAGGGCATACAAACCTATTGGAATATGATATGAAACTAATAGACTCCACACCTGTCTGTATGAAACCATATTCGATTCCGTTTGCTAAGGAGAAAGCTTTGAAGGAAGAGATAGACTATCTATTGAAGGAAGGAATTATTTCGCACAGTGAGTCTTCGTATAGTTCCGGTGTTGTACTCTTAAGGAAGCCCTCTGGAGAACATAGACTCTGTATAGATTACAGGAGACTGAATGCTATTACAGAAGGACAGGTGGATCCATTGCCGGATACAAATCAGCTGTTTGCCAGACTAAATAAAGCTAAATATTTCTCAAAAGTGGATCTGAGTAAAGGATACTATCAGATTCCAGTAAAGCCTGAGGTTAGACCATACCTAGCGTTTAGTACCTCAGAAGGACACTATGAGTTTAATAGATTGCCATTTGGATTGAAGAATGCGCCTAGTGTCTTCTCTAGAATGATGAGAAAATTATTGGATCCTCTGAATAATCCCTGTATAACAAATTTTATGGATGATATCCTTATAGCAACAGAAACATTTGAGGAACACATTGACTCTCTGAACATGCTGTTTAATCGACTTAGGGAGGCAAATTTAACAGCCCGACCAACCAAATGTTGCGTTGGATGTAAAGAATTGGAATTTTTGGGACACACAGTTTATCAGGGAAACATGACCCCTGACCCAAAGAATTTAGAGAAACTACAGAAAGCCCCGAGACCACAAACCAAGAAGGACGTGAGATCCTTTGTCTCATTATGTGGTTTCTACCAGAAGTATATCAAAAACTTTAATTCCATATGTGCACCGTTAACTGAATTGACACGTAAAGGACATCCAGATCGCATTACATGGACACCACAATGTGAAATGACTTACCAAGAATTGAAGGAAAAGCTCACAAGTAAACCCATTTTGAAATTACCTGACTTAAGTCAAGAATTCATAGTAAGGACGGATGCAAGTAATATTGGGTTAGGTGCAACTCTACTACAGAAATCAGATGCATTGGATGGGGAATTAAGCCCAGTGGCATATGCTAGCAGAAAATTGAATAAAGCCGAAATCAATTACTCAACTAGCGAAAAAGAATGTCTTGCAGTAATATGGGCAATAAAGAAATTCAATATTTATCTGTATGGGAAGGCCTTTAAGTTGCAAACAGACCACAAACCTTTATCGTTTCTGGCACAGGCTAGGCATGAGAACTCCAGGTTACTCCGATGGTCTTTACTTTTGGCTCCATATAATTTTAGCATTGAGTATATATCTGGGAAAACCAATTTGGGAGCGGATTTTTTAAGCCGCCATCCGTGTGATGAGAATCACCGTAAACCCCAGAAATAATAATAAATTTCTCTATGTGTATATAGAATAAAGGACTGACATATAATGTCTGTTTTAAGAGGGGAGGTGTCGTGGAATATTCTAATCCACATATATAAATTATTAGGTAAATATGAAGCCTAACAAATAAAATTAATAAAGAGAAGAGAATGGTAAAGAACAGTGCTGTCACAATGACAGTACTCGAAATCCCCCTTGTTTTCTGCTTCGTCTGCAAATTGTAACGCTTTCACGTTGATAGTAAAAGCTTACTATATTATTACCCGCTTTCTTCAATGAAACGTGTGCTGTATTTCTTGGAAAAACATTGAGATACCAAGCTGAACAATGACCTAATTTTAATATTTCATTCATTCCATTTTATACACGGCGGAACGAACGAACAGATGGACTAAAGGATAAAGAGAGAGGGAGGGCTGAAAATCAGGAACGCATGCAACACGCGTCGCGCGATACACAAATGCTGCCATCACGCGTGTAAGACTACATGCACTAACTTTTTTTTCAGACGGACAGTGATAAAATACATTACCCTTCCCAGAGTTAGGTTTTAAAATCATAAAAAAACGCTTATTAGGAAAGATAACAATAGATGGGTTTACGGTTGAAAACATAACAGTACCCAGACAGCACATCTTCGAAACAGGAGGTAGAAGAAATTGCATATTTTGAACGCAGCCACGTAGCTCTTTTAAATTTGGATATTTGGGTTCCTTAGGGCTTGCTGACAAAGAATATGTAAAACGTTACGCAAATAGTCCAGGAATTAACAAGTTATAACCAAAATAAAATATTGGGGATGCCTGACAGCATGAAATCATTTCTGCTCATAAAATTTTTTTATAACGTGTTTGAAAAAACCTTACGTTACATAAATAGCCTACCATGTAAACTCCAAATTGATTGGAGCGCAACAAATGAAAGACTAACCCCGATTGGTCGGGCTATAAATACTATCTTGGTTGTTAGGGAGACGTAGAAAGGTAACATTTTTTCAAACACTTGTCGAAACGTGGCCTCATTGGCTAGACTCGCTGATATACTCACTTAGGAGCGTTAGTTCGAGACCACTAGTGCAAATAATCTTGATAAAGCAACAGTGCGTTGAAGCCAGCTCATATTTGTGTTAAATAAAAGCCTGGAACATAAGCAGATGGGAATTTGTGCCAGTATTTTGTGCCAGAATTCATTGCTAATCAACGTATCTGTGTTTATTTCCATGAAATTGTGGTAAGCTTGAACCATTCAGTATCTTTTAATGAAAATTGAATGTAAATTGTTAATTTATGCCTGTATATATATGTGTAGTTCAGTGGCAAACAGGAGATAAAGCCTATAATGCTCCAGCCTGAACAGAGGGTGTCGGAGGGAAGTAAAACGGCATGGAATGGCCAAATAGTACACTGACACCTGGATGATTGATTAGACAGAAATAATGCTGGAAGTGCAGAGGCGTGGTAACCATTAAGGAGGTTAATGCTGGTATAAAGTATTTCAGATGAAGCTGACAGTTGGCCTAACGCTCTGAACTCAATGTTTGTGTTGTATTGTACTCAGTGTAGAACTAGAGTATCAATTAGTTATGAAGTAGAAGGTACATCCTTCTTGTTTTCAGGGACCGTGGTCTTGATGGTACTGAGCAGCACCTGGTCAGAGCTTTGCTGAATCCAGAGTCGGACAGCATACTCCTTGGTCTTTTTAGCTATCAGTGAGGTGTCTCCAGAGCCCAGAGGAGAATTCGAGCAGAGGAGTCCTTTCCTGCCGCCATCACGCAAGATAAGCGAATTTGGCCAGCTGAGCTCAACATTATATCCCCTCATCTTGAAATGACTTTATAAAAATAACATTCAGAGGGGAATTTAATTGTCTTAATATCAGGAACTGAGAACATCTCCAATACTAGTCATCTCATCTCATCTCATAATCGAAACCTCATCTACCCCGTGAAACGAGGTGTAGAGGGTACCCAAGTGCACAAGGCCCATGGGTGGACATGTAATCGAAATGACTTGGCAAACAGGTGATTAGCCCATTGTGCCCGAACTTGCCCTCATGTGTACTCATATTCGCTATAAAACCTCCGAACAATCGAGACGTCATTCCAGCCAAAATGGACAAAGCCTCATGTACCCGAAGGTTTCGAGGGATGTCCTTCCTCATCTGCACAAAGGCATTTATAGAGGAACTCTCAGGACCCGTAGGTCTGAGGAAAAGAGCAAAATCTGAAGACGAGCACAGCAGTCTTTGGTACTGGGAGGTCTCCACTCAAAGTGGTATACCACACACAGTCAGTAAAGACGTAGGTCGCCATGGGGGTCCAATACTAGTCCCTAAGACAAACTATTGAAGTCATGATGACAAATACCAACAGAGCTTGAACAAAACAAAACCAGTATTACCTCATATTACTACTACACAACTGACACACATAGGATATTTTTAATAATATATGTCACTACAATGTTCATATTGATAAAGTCTGTACATATACTTGTAATTAAAATTGATTGTGATTCCTGGTTCCTTTGTATTTGAATCAGGACACATATACCTTTATGATAACCATGAATACATATTGTTATTTGAAAAGTTATCAGTGACTCCTTAAGATATTCTCATAGAGTGTTATATGTATGTGAGTGTCACAGTGTTGTCAAGAGTAGTGGATTAAATTAAATTGTTTATCTGTCTGTTGTTGTGACTTACACTTCATCATACACAAAACCAAGACACATAACGTAGTCATCACACTCTTCCAGAATAATTCTGACTGAGATATATAGATATGTGGTAGCAAGTAAGGTTATCTATAATACACTACTCTTAATAGATATAGATACCTTCACAGCTGATCTCAGTCAGTACACTAAGTCCCCTATAAATATTTATAACATCCCACTTCACCACATATATTGGGGTCTCGCTCTGGGGATTTTGAATCTTTCCCTATTAAAAATATTGGGGGTAATTCACTTCAGGGAATATAAGAATTAAAAGGTATCCTTGGGTGGAATTAAATAAGGTTGAGCTCACGGTGCCTGTGTTGTCCATTAGATATACTTAGAGATTAAATTGTTGGTTAGACATTGTAGAAATTTACCTGATAGACAATGGCGGACCTGGCCAAGTTTCGATCTGCTGCTGTACAGACTGCAAAAGAGTTAGGATTAGATGGGCAAGTTATGGTTGCCTATGTTACTACGGAATGTGACAAATTTATTGAACGCGAAGAAAGAAGGTTTGAAGCCGAAAGAAGGTTAGAGGCTGAAAGGGAAATTAAGAGGTTGCAGATTGAGGCTGAGGCTAAGAAATTGGAAGCAGAAGAAAGAAGATTGACTGCAGAAAGAGAAGAGAAGAAATTAGCTGCAGAAAGAGAAGAGAAGAGATTAGCTGCAGAAAGGGAAGCAGAAAAGGAGGAGGAGAAGAGATTACAAAGGGAACATGAGTTACGACTAAGGGAGTTTGAGTTTCAAGGCCATGCTCCTGAAAATGGTGCCAGTCCCTTTGCCTCTGATGCTACGGTTACTCAGGGAGCCTCAACCTCAGCTATGAATTTTCATTTAGATCATTTTGTTGAGAAAGACGATGATATAGAGAGCTACCTAAATAGGTACGAACTATTAGCTACCACGTATGGGTTAGAGAGAGAAAGGTGGAGCTTAAAGTTATCTCAGGGACTTCGTGGGGCAGCTTATGAAGTTTTTGCAAAAATGAGCAGAGGTGATCAGGAAAATTATGACATGCTAAAGCAGGCTCTTTTGTTAAGGTATGAAAAGAATGCAGAATTTTATAGGAAAAAATTTAGGAATGCTAAACTACTGTCAGGTGAAACCTATCACCAGTTCTCTGCACGAATAGAGACATACTTGGAGAAATGGACTTCTCTGGGGAAAACCCAAGATCTTAAGGAAATGGTCCTTATAGAGCAATTAAGAGAGTCCATGGCTCCAGACCTGAGAAAGTTTCTCATGGAACAAGGTGCAGAGAGGCTGGGTGAGTTGCTAAATGTTGCTGAAAGGTATCAAGCAGCTCAAGCAGAGGTAACAGGTAATAAAAAGAAACAGGTGGACAACTTTAGGGCACCACAGAACTTTAATAAATTTGATCCTAGGGATCAAAACAAAGGTAAGCACCAATTTGATAGGCCACGGTATGAAAATAAAAAATAAAACCCCACAATTCGATGAAAGGAAATATGATGAAAGAAAATCTTTCAACCAAGGAAAAAGGTGGTGTAAAAATTGTAAGATGAACAATCATGACACTGACCATTGTAGAAGGAAACCTCCTCATTTTGCTGCTATGACATCGGGGAAAAAGGAAAAGAAGGGAAAACCTGAAGAATTACAGGAACCATACCATCCCCCAGTGTGTGAAGATGTCATCTGTAATGGTGTCACTATAAGATGTTTATATGATACCGGTTTAGATTACGATTCCGTTGTGAGTTCTCACCTGGTGCAGGCCGATCAATACACCACAGAAACAGTGGAGATTCAAACTGCAACCAAGGATGTAGCTACCATGACACTTCCCGTCGCCCGAATAAAAGTGAAAACGCGATATGTGGAAGGAATCATAAAAGCAGCAGTGATAAATGAGCCAATCTACCCTCTGATATTGGGGTGTAGATATGTCTTCTTGGGGAATCCCAAGAGACCTGTGATATTGGCAACAGTGCAGACCAGATCACAGTCAAACAAGGAGGAGGATAATCCAATAAATACTCATCCAGATGAGATGAGGAAGGCACAGGCTGAGGACCAAACACTCAAGCCATGTTTCAAGAAGTTGCCCAAATCTCATACACCTCCAGGCAAGGGAGAGTTTTATATGAAGAACAAACTGATATATAGGAAGGCTGGATCTGAATCCAATGGTCACGGACAGCTGGTCCTTCCCACTTCATATAGGACTAAAGTGTTGGAACTAGGGCATGCGATTCCCTTCAGTGGTCATATGGGAATCAGCGCAACAGGACAGCGAATAGCTTGTCACTATTTCTGGCCAGGAATAACTGAAGATATCAAACGATATGTAAAATCCTGTCCAGAGTGCCAACGAGTAGCACCTAAACATTGGACTGCACCAGCAACTCTGGGGGAAATGCCCATAGTGGGAACACCCTTTGAGAGAGTTGCCGTGGATCTTGTGGGACCTCTCACCCGAACCAAGAGAAGGAACAGCTACATTCTGACTCTGGTGGACACTTGTTCTATGTGGGGAGAGGCAGTAGCCCTGTCATCGATTGATTCTAAACATGTGGCAGAGGCATTGCTCACAATTTTCACAAGGTTAGGATTTCCCAATCAAATCTTGACTGATAATGGCTCTCAGTTCAAGGGGAAACTAACTGAAGAAGTTTTCAGGATCTTCCAGGCCAAACACTTCCATTGTAGTGTGTATCATCCCCAAGGGAACGGCCAAGTGGAAAGATTTAACGGCACATTGATGTAGATCCTGAGAAAGTTGGCACACGAAAAACCAGATACATGGGACCAGTACCTGCACGCCGCCCTTTTTGCTTATCGGGAGGTACCCCATAGTTCAACCGGTATGGCCCCGGCAACATTATTGTTTGGAAGGCCAATAAAAGGTCCACTTGAAGCTTTGTTAAGAACGTGGACTGATGAAAAGGCAGAGGAAAACATTACATCTTCATACCAATATGTGAATGAGCTGACTACTCGTTTGAAAACTGGCTGGAAACTTGCCAATGAAAATTTGAAACAAGCCAGGAAGAAACATGCTGCCTATTATAACAGGAAGGCGAAAGACAGAAATTTGGCTGTGGGAGAGAAAGTACTGCTTCTTTTGCCCGGGAGTCAGAATAAGTTACAAATTGGATGGCAGGGTCCATATACAGTTTTAGAGAAGGTATCTAGAACAAATTATAAGATAGATAAGAAGGGGAAAGAAAAAATCTATCATGTGAATCTCCTGAAGAAATATCTGGAAAGAGAACATCAGGAAGAGACACACTTGTTGACCTTGTCCATCGCCATGGAGATGAAAAAGGAACCACTTTCATCATTTGAATATCCATTACACCCATGTGAGACAGCAGCACAGGTGAAAATCAGTACACATTTAACGAAAACTCAGAAAGAGAGAGTGCAACAGGTTCTAAATAATCATGTAGAGGTGTTAACAGACCGACCAGGGTATACAAACCTATTGGAATATGATATGAAACTAATAGACTCCACACCTGTCTGTATGAAACCATATTCGATTCCGTTTGCTAAGGAGAAAGCTTTGAAGGAAGAGATAGACTATCTATTGAAGGAAGGAATTATTTCGCACAGTGAGTCTTCGTATAGTTCCGGTGTTGTACTCTTAAGGAAGCCCTCTGGAGAACATAGACTCTGTATAGATTACAGGAGACTGAATGCTATTACCGAAGGACAGGTGGATCCATTGCCGGATACAAATCAGCTGTTTGCCAGACTAAATAAAGCTAAATATTTCTCAAAAGTGGATCTGAGTAAAGGATACTATCAGATTCCAGTAAAGCCTGAGGTTAGACCATACCTAGCGTTTAGTACCTCAGAAGGACACTATGAGTTTAATAGATTGCCATTTGGATTGAAGAATGCGCCTAGTGTCTTCTCTAGAATGATGAGAAAATTATTGGATCCTCTGAATAATCCCTGTATAACAAATTTTATGGATGATATCCTTATAGCAACAGAAACATTTGAGGAACACATTGACTCTCTGAACATGCTGTTTAATCGACTTAGGGAGGCAAATTTAACAGCCCGACCAACCAAATGTTGCGTTGGATGTAAAGAATTGGAATTTTTGGGACACACAGTTTATCAGGGAAACATGACCCCTGACCCAAAGAATTTAGAGAAACTACAGAAAGCCCCGAGACCACAAACCAAGAAGGACGTGAGATCCTTTGTCTCATTATGTGGTTTCTACCAGAAGTATATCAAAAACTTTAATTCCATATGTGCACCGTTAACTGAATTGACACGTAAAGGACATCCAGATCGCATTACATGGACACCACAATGTGAAATGACTTACCAAGAATTGAAGGAAAAGCTCACAAGTAAACCCATTTTGAAATTACCTGACTTAAGTCAAGAATTCATAGTAAGGACGGATGCAAGTAATATTGGGTTAGGTGCAACTCTACTACAGAAATCAGATGCATTGGATGGGGAATTAAGCCCAGTGGCATATGCTAGCAGAAAATTGAATAAAGCCGAAATCAATTACTCAACTAGCGAAAAAGAATGTCTTGCAGTAATATGGGCAATAAAGAAATTCAATATTTATCTGTATGGGAAGGCCTTTAAGTTGCAAACAGACCACAAACCTTTATCGTTTCTGGCACAGGCTAGGCATGAGAACTCCAGGTTACTCCGATGGTCTTTACTTTTGGCTCCATATAATTTTAGCATTGAGTATATATCTGGGAAAACCAATTTGGGAGCGGATTTTTTAAGCCGCCATCCGTGTGATGAGAATCACCGTAAACCCCAGAAATAATAATAAATTTCTCTATGTGTATATAGAATAAAGGACTGACATATAATGTCTGTTTTAAGAGGGGAGGTGTCGTGGAATATTCTAATCCACATATATAAATTATTAGGTAAATATGAAGCCTAACAAATAAAATTAATAAAGAGAAGAGAATGGTAAAGAACAGTGCTGTCACAATGACAGTACTCGAAATCCCCCTTGTTTTCTGCTTCGTCTGCAAATTGTAACGCTTTCACGTTGATAGTAAAAGCTTACTATATTATTATCCGCTTTCTTCAATGAAACGTGTGCTGTATTTCTTGGAAAAACATTGAGATACCAAGCTGAATAATGACCTAATTTTAATATTTCATTCATTCCATTTTATACACGGCGGAACGAACGAACAGATGGACTAAAGGATAAAGAGAGAGGGAGGGCTGAAAATCAGGAACGCATGCAACACGCGTCGCGCGATACACAAATGCTGCCATCACGCGTGTAAGACTACATGCACTAACTTTTTTTCAGACGGACAGTGATAAAATACATTACCCTTCCCAGAGTTAGGTTTTAAAATCATAAAAAAACGCTTATTAGGAAAGATAACAATAGATGGGTTTACGGTTGAAAACATAACAGTACCCAGACAGCACATCTTCGAAACAGGAGGTAGAAGAAATTGCATATTTTGAACGCAGCCACGTAGCTCTTTTAAATTTGGATATTTGGGTTCCTTAGGGCTTGCTGACAAAGAATATGTAAAACGTTACGCAAATAGTCCAGGAATTAACAAGTTATAACCAAAATAAAATATTGGGGATGCCTGACAGCATGAAATCATTTCTGCTCATAAAATTTTTTTATAACGTGTTTGAAAAAACCTTACGTTACATAAATAGCCTACCATGTAAACTCCAAATTGATTGGAGCGCAACAAATGAAAGACTAACCCCGATTGGTCGGGCTATAAATACTATCTTGGTTGTTAGGGGAGACGGGGGAAGGTAACATTTTTTCAAACACTTGTCGAAACGTGGCCTCATTGGCTAGACTCGCTGATATACTCACTTAGGAGCGTTAGTTCGAGACCACTAGTGCAAATAATCTTGATAAAGCAACAGTGCGTTGAAGCCAGCTCATATTTGTGTTAAATAAAAGCCTGGAACATAAGCAGATGGGAATTTGTGCCAGTATTTTGTGCCAGAATTCATTGCTAATCAACGTATCTGTGTTTATTTCCATGAAATTGTGGTAAGCTTGAACCATTCAGTATCTTTTAATGAAAATTGAATGTAAATTGTTAATTTATGCCTGTATATATATGTGTAGTTCAGTGGCAAACAGGAGATAAAGCCTATAATGCTCCAGCCTGAACAGAGGGTGTCGGAGGGAAGTAAAACGGCATGGAATGGCCAAATAGTACACTGACACCTGGATGATTGATTAGACAGAAATAATGCTGGAAGTGCAGAGGCGTGGTAACCATTAAGGAGGTTAATGCTGGTATAAAGTATTTCAGATGAAGCTGACAGTTGGCCTAACGCTCTGAACTCAATGTTTGTGTTGTATTGTACTCAGTGTAGAACTAGAGTATCAATTAGTTATGAAGTAGAAGGTACATCCTTCTTGTTTTCAGGGACCGTGGTCTTGATGGTACTGAGCAGCACCTGGTCAGAGCTTTGCTGAATCCAGAGTCGGACAGCATACTCCTTGGTCTTTTTAGCTATCAGTGAGGTGTCTCCAGAGCCCAGAGGAGAATTCGAGCAGAGGAGTCCTTTCCTGCCGCCATCACGCAAGATAAGCGAATTTGGCCAGCTGAGCTCAACATTATATCCCCTCATCTTGAAATGACTTTATAAAAATAACATTCAGAGGGGAATTTAATTGTCTTAATATCAGGAACTGAGAACATCTCCAATACTAGTCCCTAAGACAAACTATTGAAGTCATGATGACAAATACCAACAGAGCTTGAACAAAACAAAACCAGTATTACCTCATATTACTACTACACAACTGACACACATAGGATATTTTTAATAATATATGTCACTACAATGTTCATATTGATAAAGTCTGTACATATACTTGTAATTAAAATTGATTGTGATTCCTGGTTCCTTTGTATTTGAATCAGGACACATATACCTTTATGATAACCATGAATACATATTGTTATTTGAAAAGTTATCAGTGACTCCTTAAGATATTCTCATAGAGTGTTATATGTATGTGAGTGTCACAGTGTTGTCAAGAGTAGTGGATTAAATTAAATTGTTTATCTGTCTGTTGTTGTGACTTACACTTCATCATACACATACCCTAGACACATAACGTAGTCATCACACTCTTCCAGAATAATTCTGACTGAGATATATAGATATGTGGTAGCAAGTAAGGTTATCTATAATACACTACTCTTAATAGATATAGATACCTTCACAGCTGATCTCAGTCAGTACACTAAGTCCCCTATAAATATTTATAACATCCCACTTCACCACAACGCCTTTCAGGTTTATAAAACTCATTAGATTCGAAAAAAAAAGCGTTATGACTTTGAATCTTGAACAACGTGTAAAATGTATAATTCAGTTTTAAAGTTCACTGGACTTCCTCCTCGTTCGCCTTTTTAAAACCCTGTCAAGGCAAGATGTCCGGCACTCTTCCCACCTGGTGGGTTTCCTTAGGTCGCGCAGCACCTCGTTGAGTCATATTTGTAGTCATCTGAAGGCGGTTTCCCAACGGGCTGATCACCCGTTTGCCAGTCACTTTGATTACGGAAACAACAGCAAACGGATTGATTTGCCGTTGCCCTAAAGACGCCATTAGGCGTGATGGGAACAACGGCAAAGAAAATCTATTCGCTGTTGCCCTTAAGACGCCACTAGGCGTAATGGCCACTGACTGCTTTGCCGGTCATTGGCTAAGGACGGAAGAAGAAGAAGAAGAAGAAGAAGAAGGCGGTTTGCTTTGCACTATGTTGTGCGCCTTGTGGCCTAGTGCATCCGTCTTCAGCATGTATTTATTTGGGAATGCTTCCCTAGCCTTTGGTTTTCCTTGACCTCCCTGCAAGGCAGCAGTTGTCTGTCATCAGAGTTGTCTCTCAAGGAAAGATGGACTTAAAAGATTTTAAAGCTGTCAAAAGCATTAATTGAAGCGTAAATGCAGTCGCTGTTTATCCCTCGTTCAAATCTTTTTAATGTATTTTTTTTTCAACAACGTATGTGAGCATTTTTTTTTTTCAACAACGTATGTGAGCATTTTTTTTTTCGTACGCCCGCTATTACTCGAGGCGAAATCTCCTGTTAATATGTCTAACCTGAGACTGATTTTACATGAGTATCCCTTTTTTCCCTGCACAATGACAGGTGTCCTCTTGCCATTCAGGCAGCCACTCGCCGATTTCAGAGGTACCCATTAGAGCTGGGTCGACTCAGGAACCGTTCAGGTTATTCCAGTCCCTGGTCGACGACACATCTTCAAATGTCTTCACCAGGACTCGAATTAATTCAGTCCAAGTCCCAATGTGAGCGTTTAAAAGAAGAAATAAACAAGTGTTACGGATCCTTCTTCTTCTTCGTACACTTTCAGACGTCAACTTGAATATTGTCAAAGAAAGCAGTGGTCAGCTTCAGGTAATTTGTATCTCCATAGAGTTTTTTTCCGAAAATAGTAATGGTTACGGCCATATGTGCTTTCTATGTTCCTCATATGTTGGGCATCTTTGAAACAAATGTTCAGCAATAATTTTATCAGTGCCACATTTACACTCACCGGAAGTTCATATCTTTAGGTTGGTGAATAGATGGTATCCCAATCTGTTTTGACCCGGAGCCTGAAGATTATCACTTGTTCTTTTCTGTCGAGCTGGTAATAAGCATTATTTTGTGTGTGTCCTGGGTGCTCTGCATCCCATTTGTTCTTGTATCTGGTTCTGATAAAACTTGTTTAGGGATCCAGCTTTATTAATGTTACCAAATGCCCTATAAAAAAAAAACAACAACAACAACCAGAAAAATAATTTTCCTTACATTCTACTGCATTGAATAAAATTGGATGGCCAGTTATACTTACTCAGTAATTCGTCAAATAGTTCACACACAAAAATATAAATTTACGGTTCAAAAAGCAACGGACGGGTGCCAGTGGAATAAGAGATTAGAAGACGACGCTGGCGATGGATAGGACACATAATGAGAAACCTGATGATGGCATTGCAAGTCAGTCCTTGGTCTGGAATCCCCAGGGATGACAACGGCAGAAGGCGACCAAAGAACACACGGAGAAGAAAAATGGAGACAAACATGAAGGGGATAGGAAGACATGCAGAGACCTTGAGCTGATGACAGGGAAGACTGTTTGCTGAAGGCCTATGCTCCTTGAGGGGCTGAAGATTTTGATGATGATGATGATGAAAATCTCTATAAACCGGATATGTCGTTTAACAATAACGGTGTCTAAGTCATGTCCTATGTGCGTGAGAAACAGGAAACACGAAACTAGCTGTCACAACTTCAGAAACAACAGTACAGGAAGACCATAAAACTAATCATGTGTATGCTTTGACAATAAGCCTCGAAATTGGCAAAGCGGTTAGAACCCGTTCTTCTCGTGGCACAGTTACCGGGTTCCGGGATCGACACCAGTAAGCGTCATGCCCCAGTTTACCCAGCTGTTAACGGGTACCTAACTCTGCTACTGAGTTAAAGAAGGCAAAGGCAGCTAGGAAGGGAACTGGTCACTCCAGCTCATAAAGCTGGACCTAGTATAGTGAAGTCTCTAACACTTCACCCCCCATAAGGCAGTAACTGCTATGTGACTACCTTGACCTTTAAACTGGATATGCCTTTTAACAAAAACGACGTCGATGCCTTAAGCCAAATTAACCTCTATGTCTTTTGCGCCTGGGAAACAGGAAACGCTGGCTAGCTGTCAAAACCACTGCAGCAACAGATGAGGAAGAACATAACAATGTCATTTCCCCTGTGTATGCTTAGACATCCTTGACAACCTCTAGGTCAAAAATAGACAATTACTATAGCTAGGACAACCACCAGCCCCCTCTACCCCAGCTGCCCTCTTCCTGGAAAAATTGTGTCATGGTCAAAAAACACTTCAGAACGCACGTAACTTGTTAATCCTATATCGCAGGGGTTCTTAGTCTTTCTTATGCCACAGACCCCTTTGATTGTCCAGTGAAGGTTACGGACCCCGTTGATTGTCCAGTGAAGGCTATGGACCCTTTTGATTGTCCACTAAAGGCTACGAACCCCTCTGATTGCCCAGTAAAGGCTATGGACTTCTTAGAGAAAAAAAAAAGTTCATGGACGCAAAATTACAATTTTTGCATACCAATAAATACATTTTATTACAAAGAAAAAGGTGTTAAGCTTACATATAGGCGTAATGAAATACAAAAACAATCAGTGAGGAAAAAAAAAGAATATATTTCTTTTAATGCAAACATCTATGATAATATTCCAACGAAGAAATTTTGTGAAAATAAAATTCACATTTTCAAGCTATGTACACGGACACCCTAGAACCAAATCTTTGACACCCACGGATTCCGTGAACCACAGGTTAAGAAGCCCTGCTCTATCGCAAATGCCGTAAAAAAACACATTATGTTCTTATGATAATTGTTTTTGACGTGCGGGTTGTGCCTGCTTGTGGCGAGGCACGGTTCTCTCAATCTAGACTTAAGTCCGTTGGTTATATCGGATTTACCTTTAAAAAATAAGTGAACTGTTAACTGGAACACAGAGTTGATAATAACTAAACCCTGAAAAGGGCTAATAGTTTCTACCAGCTAGCACGAAGAAGTTCTGAAAAGGACTGCTAGCTCGTACACTGTTGACAGATACCAAGTCCTGAAAAGGAGTAACAGTATCAGAGCATGATGTAGCCCTGAAAAGAACTACCAGTTACGCCAACGCTGCCCGTACCCCTCAGTGTTGAGTGAACACCGGTTCAGCAATGAGAAACAAAAAAAAAGGATCCTGTTACATGCCCGTTGAGGCATATTGGGAACATGGTGTTAGACCCATATTCTCTTGACCATCGGCACACTAGGAGTGTTGTGGTTAGCATCACGCCTTCCCAGAGTTGCTCTGGTACCCAATTTTTGAGGCTGGGTCGACCCCGGAGCCGTTTGCGATCTTAAAAATCCCACCTCAACTGAGGATCAAACCATGGACCACCGAGATAGGAAGCCAGTGCACTAACCACTTCGCTACCGCGGCTCCAAATAAGAAACAACCTTATGGTTATGTGCTTAACTCAGAAATATGGAGACAATGATTAACGAGAATAAATAAATAAAAAATCGAATATACAAAATGAATATCAGCTAATTCCACAATTAAAGAGAGAGAAATTGTTGGCCTGAAGCAAAAGAGGCATCAGAATTTCATGGATGACATTACTCAAGCACAACAGACTGCAAGAACTACACCAGGGTTTCTTAACACGTGGTCCACTGACCTGACCTCTTGGAGGTCTTAGAATAGATTCTAGGGGTCTATGTACATAACATAAAATTTAAAAATGTTTAATTATGCGTTTATGTACATTTTTTTTTTCCTGATACTGAGTCCCTAGATTTCACCGGACAACCTAAGGTGTCTATGACACAAAAAATGTTAAGAGACCCTGCAGTACACATTTATTTAGAAAGAAAAAATAACGGATATTGTGTGTCTGTTTCGATTTTTTATTGTGTCCAATGCCATGAAATTGTTTAAGGTTAAGATATACGCTGCAGAAAGGATCAACAAGTAAGGATAAGGAGAACAAAGGCATCGACACACAAGCGTCTTATAAAGAAAAAAATCATACTCACTCATCGTCTATAACTCTGCCCATGTGTTAGGCAGCACAAGCAGGAACGGATATGTGAAATGTTACATGAATTCCCACATTATTACAGACTTCTGTGAGGAGTCTCCTGAAAATCTACCCTGCTGTTTGTTCGAGAACGCAGAAGGCATTATCATAATGGGACGTTTTACTTAATGCACTGCAGGGCTGCCGACGATAGACGCAGGGTGGGGACCTCGGGTCTTGCCAAACTAAACCCATTATGTGATTAAGCAATTCAGGGCCACTCTACTTGTGACAGGACACATACAGACATCGTTTGTGTGCGTAAGACAGACCGACATAGAGAGAGAGAGAGAGAGAGAGAGAGAGAGAGAGAGAGAGAGAGAGAGCGCGAGAGCGAGAGAGAGAGAAAAAGAGAGAGTGTGTGTGTGTGTGTGTGTGTGTGTGTGTGTGTGTGTGTGTGTGTGAATGTGTATGCCTTATTAAACCGAATTGAACTGTGTCGCATAGAGAAAGCGTACTTGAATTTTAAAGAAACAGGAAGGCGTGTACACACACATACATACATATATACCAGTGGCGTATTCTCTATGTGTGCTGTGCGTGCTGCGCACACCTATGCCCGAAGGAAAATAAAAATTTAATTTATTATTCTATAAAATATTTCTCTTCTAAAGTTCTGCATTCGGACCGCACGCATCAGGATAACGGATTTTCCCGCATAGAATCTACGAGTATATCGAGTTTCAGTTTCCCAGACGCGTTTTATAGTGCAGTTTTTATTGGTTGGTTACAATCGCCCGAAGTTTCTCGGGTAATTCCGTCACAATGCGTGCGGCACCTTTCGGATTCACGTCTGAAGATTTTTTTGTGTGGTTCGGGGTCATGACCAGATACGTCAATACAATACGAACATGCGTTCGGTGGCCTTGCAGCTCTCGAGTTGTAAAAATCGGCTGTGTCCGTCCAGTGTTTTTTATGATTAATTTTTGTTAGTTGCCAGGAATGCAGATTATTACAGTGACAGTGAGTTTCAAGTTGTAAGTTAATTAGTATTTCGGAGATAATTGACATATACCCCTAATAACTATCGTTGCGTAATTGAATATAGTTGGTTTTTAAATTAAGAGGGGAAGAAGTTAAATAGTAGGCGTACATATTCATTTTAAGTAGCAGCACGCCTAGCTCGCATTACCAGGATACGCCACTGATACATACATACTGGCTATATAATGGTCTACAATGCAGATAAATTGAACACAATGGCTCATTTTCACACTATACATTACGTGATCATGAGAATGGATTTCTTTTTAAATCTTAAAAACTACAGGGCGGAGCAGCGCGATACAACTTCTTCATTGCTGATGTTTGCTTTTTTACACGCTTGTCTTTAACTTGCCTTGTATGTCACACTCTTGTCACCTTCAAATTTTGCAATTGATTTTTCAATCACTTCCAGATGAGCAATAGCTCTGAAACTTGGCATAGTTGTGTATTACCCATGACAATACAATAATCAGTCGCAAAAGTAATAAAGTGAATAAAATTAAAATTAATAATTATTTTGTTTTGTATTGTATCAGCACGGAAATGGGCGATAACTGCAAATAATCTATGTGTATTCTTTCCAACAAGATTGTCTCTCTTCAGAGAAATGTTGAAACCCCCCCCCCCCCCCCCCCCCCCTTTTCCACACACACACACTATCGCACGCGCGTGCACAGACATACACACAACTGACAAATACACTTTAAAAAATGTAATTTACTGCTCTTATCAACATTTTTTTTATTAAATATTAACTTTCCGTGTAATATACTGAATAATGAAATCCGCCTCCTGTGCTCTGGACTCGTTTATCGCAAACTGATAATGTCATTAGCGGATCTATTACATTTGACTTAAATTTAAAAACAAAACAACAACAACAAAAACACTAAAAAGAAGAAAATAAAAAATATTTTAAACACAGGCTTTTAATGCACTAAAAAGCCCCGGATAATTTTTCAAGTAGTTTATATCTTGCAGTCAAAAAAATGTAACATCAAATTGACAAAAAGCGTGGGGCGCTGATTCTGCGTGAAATTAATTTCTGCTTTATACTTCATTAGACACGTATGGATAAAATATATGATAAGCTTAAGCGCCCCAGGTTTTTTGTCAATTTGATGATACATTTTTCGACTGCAAGCTATAAACGCCTTGAAAAATTATTTGTGGCTTTTTAGTGCATTAAAAGCCTGTGTTTAAAATATTTTTATTTTATTTTTTATTAGCTTAAAGCTAGTTCTACGTTGCATTTCACCAGGGATATTCTTATCACACGAGCAAGTAACCCGCTAAACATGACGGGAACATAATTATGCTGTGCTCTTTCTGTCTGCTGTGGTCGTTTCATTCCGGTCTTTTCCATTCTATTTCAACTTCATTTGATTTTTGTAGTCACAATTATCACGACGTATGGTCTATGGCTCGGAGCAAGCAAGAGGACATGCACAACATCATAGCTGGCAGACGCTGGAGCTGGGTTGGCCATGTCCTCAGAAGAGATCCCGATGCCATCACAAGAACAGCTATGCTTTGGACCCCTGAAGGAAAACGAAAGAGAGGCCGACCAAAAACAACTTGGCGGAGGACTGTGGAGGCTGAGATGCAAAGAATGAACCAGAGTTGGGGGCACTGTACGAAGGATGGCCACCGACCGAGCAAAGTGGAATAAATTTGTTGTTGCCCTACAAGACGCCACTAGGCGTGATGGCCACTGACTGCTTTGACGGTCGGCGGCTAAGGATCAAAGAAGAAGAAGAAGATGGTCTATGGACAGTTCGTCATGAAAACAAATTGAAAGGTCTGCATGTTCTTTTAATGGGTGCTCAATCAAGTTTTCACTGAGCGCCGTTTCAGTATTATACCGAAAATGCACAATGAAAAGATGGAAAGGACTGTGCGTTCTTTTATAATGGGTGTTCAATTGCGTTTTCACGGTGCAATGTGCGCCATCTTCGCATTTTACCGAAAATCTGGTGGAACTGCTACACTGTTGGTTAAAGGACACTTCATTAAGACAAATAGTGTTTATGGGGATCACGTGCGCGGGGAATGTCCTGTTTTTAAATGCCTCTGCATATTTACCGTCTGCTATTTCTTTACGCGTTGCTTGGTGTGAGTGCCATTTTAAAAAGACATGGAAAGCAAACGCAAACAGATGCTTCCTTAATGCAGTCCCGCCTGAAGTTATATCACATCTTTTTTTTTTTTTTTTTTTTGTTCATTCAGATTTATGACTCAATGATGTCATAAGATGCAAAATACTTCCTCGTTTTTTTTGTGTGCGCTTCATTAATTGCCTCCTTTAGACTGTCTTTCAATAAGCCTTAACACTACCTGGTCACTCGAAAATACTGATACATCTTATTATTAGGGCCGGGCTTGGTTTAAAAAATATCTTAACCGATTAATCGAATTTCTTTAATCGAAGATTAGTCGATAAATTTCGAACAATTTGATAAATTATAAAAAATCATAAATAAAAGTATTTAAAATCACTAAGGGCTTTTTTTCACTTTTTATAAGGCAATATCGTCCTGAAAATACTGGAAAGTTACAATCAAACAATTTATTATTATTGACCATACTTGCCAAATTCCGTATCACAAACCTGTAACATAACAAATAATCTCACATTTAAGCAAAAAACATAAACACTGCTAAAAATTTAATAATCGATTAAAATTAGTGTTATCAATTAATCGATCGAACAAAATTTAATCGATTAATTCATAGCTAAAGATCATTTAAGTCTGACAAGATCTGTCGAAGCTGGGTCCCTAAAAAGACTGATGTCTCGCGTCGAAAAGTGGGCAAGTTAAGCACTCCATTACCGAGCAACCATTTGGTAGTGTTGTCTAAAAATGTATGCACGTGCACGGGCATTAAATTAACTATATATATATATATATATATATATATATATATATATATATATATATATATATATATATATATATATATATATATATATATATATATATATATTTATATATATAAACCTAGTGTCTGACTAAAATGACATAGTTAAACTGTGGACAGTTCAAAATAACGACTGTCAACCTCTTGACCTCATTCGCTCACACAGTTAAGTACGCGTGTTTCGCATTTTTCTTTCACGTACATTTGAAAATATTCACAATATGCAAAGATACAACCAGGAAAGTCCGTATTCTTAAGTATATAACTGCTCTGTGAACAACCTTTCCAGTGAACAGTTTTTATAATTCGGTAAACACTTGAAGCTGATGATTACAGCCCTACTAGCACTTAACTACCGTATGTGTACACGCGTATAAATATATATATACTTGACTTGACTTTGATCCACTGTCACTGAGCGCCAGCTCTTGGTGACAATATATATATATATATATATATATATATATATATATATATAGATATATATATATATATATATATGTGTGTGTGTGTGTGTGTGTGTGTGTGTGTGTGTGTGTGTAGGTGTGTGAGTGTATTCATGTGTGGCCGTGTACATAGTTGTTCCTTTGAAACAGACTATATTCTTACAAGACAGAGGAAGCACAGACCACCCCATAATTTTATATTTTATGAGAAACAGAAAATAATAAATAGTGTCACATATTTAGGGTAGAGTCGCTTCTACACGCCATTTCTAATAATTGGGTGATTTCCCCTGACCAATCGGATAGCTCAGATTTACCCCGGGGAAAGTGGAACAACGACGCCATTTGGCAGTAGAATGAAAGAGCGCAACTCAAGAGGTCGTATCTGGTCCAGCTTTACATATTTCTTAGTTTGAGAAAATCAAACTTCAACATTTATTATAAAATGTGTATTTCAGGACATTGAGTGGTTATACATTTCTTACTGGCGTAAGTAGTGACAATCGTTAAATATGTATTTTGAATAGAGCTCCCAACCCTAGTCGCAGCAGAACTAGGTTCGAGGATTTGAGTCAATTTGCAAAAAATAGTCTTACACCTCAAACCATGTAGAGTAGAAAATATTCTTGTGTTGGAAAGCATTTAACTCAAGGAATGCTTATGACGATAAAGAAATCAAGGACAAATCTGAGGAGATGGGTAAATGTCGTCGAACCTAAAATAAGACTGTAACTTAAAGGAAGGAACACGGTGGAATGAGAAGGTTCGCCATATTTGACAATTGAGTAGGCCTACGAGACAAAGATGCAAAAAGGGATTTTTGCATCGATGAAAGCATCTGATGAGATGATAGAACTTTAATATGCTTATTATTGTAAAAATGTTCTGAATTCCAGACTTTGTTGAAATTTTAAGTTTCATGCTGAAAGATATTAAAAGTTTTGCATGAAATCGAACGCTGTTGAAAAGGTGAATTACTACAGTTTTGAGATCTAGATAAGAAATCTATCCATTTCAATTAAATTCGCTACATCAACACCTAAGAGAAGAAAATCGAACCTGGTAACACAAATTTAAGAGAGAAATCTAAATCTCTGGTGATTAGGCCAGTTAAACATCTGCTCTCTGTAAAGTAAACTGAAAATACTGCATATACCGGCACTGCCACATGAAGGTAATATGGTGCCCGTGACCACTTCTCTTTGATAAAGCAAATAACTAGCGATAATAGACCATGGACGATTTACTACAAAATTTTCAACAGCTGGGTGTGGAACAACAACAACAACAACCACAGAACCAACCCGTAAATACACAACCACTGCAGCCCCAGGACAGACAAAATATGGAAGGACCAACAATAATAGCGCTACGGCAAATTACTGAAACCCTACAGAAAAATGACAACTACGCGAAATTCACACAGGTTAGATCCATTGTTCAGCCGTTCGATGGAAACAAGAAAAAATTCAGAAGATGGTTGTCCGACATGGAAAAATTTGCGGCACTAGCAGAGGCAACAACGGATGAAGAGAAAAAGAAAATCGCTCTGTTAGGTTCTGATTCGTACGTGACTGATTTTTTAAGAAGGAGGTCCCAGCAGTACCCCACAGAAACCTACGAGTCCCTAAAAAAAGAGCTCACCCAGAGATATGGGGAAATCATAGACAAAATGCATGCTTGGTCAGTCCTTAGAAGCATGAAACAGGAAAGAGATGAATCGGTACAACTTTTTGGAGATCGATTCCTCAATATGGCAGAAGAGGCATTTTGCGGAGAAATACAGTTAGTGGGGATATTTGCCGATGGCCTTAGAGCGGAAAATATCAGAAGGCATCTTATTAGAAAAGACACCAAGACTATTGCTGAAACAATCCAAGCAGCAATACAGGAGGAAAATCTTCACCGAAGGTTCCAACAAAGAGCAGGTAGGGAACCCCGACCAGAATATAGGGACTATGATGAGCATGAGCCTATGGAAGTTGACCATACCAGGAGGCAATGGACTCGCCCACGACAACGAGATGATAGGCCCCGCAATTATAGACCCCCCACACAGAGGCAAAACGACGTCAATAATGTCAATACAAACGGATGCTTTACATGCGGTAGGCTCGGACATGGTTACAAGTCCTGTAGAGCAAATTACAATCATGCACCATTCAGAAGAGGAGGTTACCAACCACAACAACCCGCACCACCCCCACGTGATTACACCAGAAATCAGTATACCAGAGGCGCACCTCAACCCCTCATGCGTCAGGGAAACGGCCGCCGCGCCTCTCACTAAACAGGACCGTTAGTGAGGGCAACAATCACAGAAACTGGTCCAAAACAAAAGAAACAACACAGAACAGAAATTGTCAAGTGGGCCCATCCAGTAAAATACAATATGAAGAAATGTTGCATGATGGAACTAAAATACATCCGGACCCCAGTTCCTGCATCATGTCTATACAGGGCCAACAATATAGGGCACTGGTAGATACAGGAGCATCCATCAGCCTTATTAGGTTCCAGCTGTTCAAGAGGATCCAACACTTAGTACGATTTCAACCGTCCAAAACACACCTAGCTTCAGTCACGGGACAAAGACTAAATTCAGTTGGGACAGCATGGCTAAAATTTTCCTTAGGCGAAACAAATTTTGAACACCCATTTGTCATTACTAAAGGAATGTCTAGAAATCTTATCCTAGGGAGAGATTTTTTTAACAAACACAAAGTTCGAATATACTATGACCTCCACAAAATCAAAGTCAACAATACGTACATAGATCTCCAGGACGATATCCACATAGCGTCTTTAGTAAGGATTACAGCTCCCATAACGGTGGCTCCAAACTCCCTGGTCATAGCAAAAGGCAGAGTAAAAAATTCTGAGTACATAACACCAGGGCAATCAATTCAAGTACAGCCCCTAGCAGAAGAAAGCATTATTGATGACCCATTGTTGCAAATTACAGAGGGAATCGCTGAAGTCTCGAAGTCCAGAGATTTCCCCATCATGATATTGAATATGTCAGGAAAAACTACCACTATAAAAAGAGGCACAGTTGTAGCGCAAGTGGATACGTCAACAATAAGACAAACCAAAACCAATAGAGACCATCCACAAATTGTCTCAACCACTCCCACTGGACATAATGCACGAAATCGCAGTACAAATAACCATAGTACACGGAAAGTAAACAGTTATAAGGCTTATGCAGAAAAAGGCAGTAACATCAGTCACAGTTATGTTACACCACAGCATACCCTACCCAGATGGCAGAAACGAACCAGTCCATACATAAGAAGAGAAAGGCCACAGTATGAAAATGACTATAATTACTCATTCTTGCGCCCCAGCACACCAAGAGAAAAGATGAAGTGCTGTATATCACAGAGTAACAGAGAAACAGAAATTGTCTTGCCAGGAGGATATCCAAAGCGACAAGACAGTGATACATGCCCCATGGAGTATCAATATAACTCAAAAACAGGTGGATATGATAAAGTCCCAAAACCAATTGAAATTTCCGAAGAAAAGGAAGAATTCTTATATGACTATACCACAGGAGGATACTATAGCAGCAAAGTTGGAAACAGAAAGAATGAAAAATTTTCGCCCAGGGAAAGAAGACAGCCCTATAGCACAAACAGAAGAAATACAGTAACGTACGCGGATAAGCGCAGTTACGGCAGAAATAATCAGAAAAAAATGGCACAACAACGACTACCCCAGAAATATAATAAGAAATGAATATACAGTAAATGCAGTGACAAATGGAAATGCACACAGTACATGGCAGAGGAGACAGTACCAAGCACAGCCCAATGAACGGCAAAGAACTACGCAAAAGAAAGCCACATACCAGGAGCAGAGATTTTCACAAGATGCAAGAAAAATGTCCCAAAATTATGGGAATGAAACGGAGGCATCAAGACAGACCAGAGATATCATAGCAGATCATAAATACAGAGAGAGAATAGCTCAGTTACTTGCAACCATGAATGCCACAGAAGATAATAAGCAACGTTTGAAAACGTTTGTAGAAAAGCACCAGGATGTATTCGCACTCAATGACATGGAATTAGGCAGAACTAACACTGTCAAAATGGACATTCAAACAACCACAGAGGAGCCAATACATATGAAACCCTATCATACGCCCTTGAAAACTCGTGGAAAGGTCTATAAATGAAATGCTACAGGCAGGAATCATCGAAAGATCCCGTTCCCAATGGTCCTCACCCATAGTGATCGTAACAAAGAAAGACGGCTCCAGTCGCTTTTGCTGCGACTACCGTGCCCTTAACAAAATCACAAAAGTCATTTCCTACCCCCTCCCCAGGATAGACGATCTACTTGCGACGTTAGGAAAGTCTACATACTTTACCACACTTGATGCAAGGTCAGGCTTTTGGTGCATCCCCATGACACCTGAGGCAAAACAGAAATCCACATTCTGTTCACATATGGGAAGCTTTTTTTGGAATGTTATGCCATTTGGTCTAAAAGGATCTCCAGCAACATATATGTCACTCATGGATGAAGTGTTAAAGGGTCTACATCCATTTGCCCTGGCATACATAGACGATATCCTGATACATACCGCAGGCACGATGGAAGACCACCTCCGCAAGGTTGAAACAGTGTTTGATAGACTCAGGCATCACCAAATAAAGTTAAAACTGTCGAAGTGTGAGTTTCTAAAGACAGAAACAAAATATTTAGGCTTTGTCATCAATAGACATGGCGTCAGACCTGATGAAGATAAAGTCAAAGCCATAAGAGAAATGCCTAGCCCCAAGACGGTGAGACAAACACGCTCATTTATTGGTACAATAGGGTACTATAGGCGCCACATCATCAATTTCTCCAGAGCAGCAGAGCCTTTGATAGCCCTTACCCGCAAGTATGCACGTTTCAAATGGACAGAAGACTGCCAGAGATCCTTTGAGTATCTAAAAAATGCCCTAACCACCATCCCACTGCTTGGACATCCAGATATTTCTCAGCCCATGATACTATACGCCGATGCCTCAGATAACGCAATTGGTGCTTGTTTGGTCCAACCTGTACTAGAAGATGAAACACCCATCCTACCAAACATTCCAAATGAGAAACCCATTGCATTCCTATCCCACGCATTGTCAAAGTCACAAAAACGGTGGACCACCACTGAGAAAGAAGCATATGCTATTCACTATGCAGTACAAAAGTTTGACTTTTACGTCAGAGGAACTAAACTCATTATAAGAACTGATCATCAACCTTTGGTTAACTGGCTCACCAAAACACAAGAACAGCCAAAGAAGTTACAGACATGGGCAATGAATTTACAGTCCTACGACACCACTATCGAACATATCCCAGGCGAAATGAACACCTGTGCAGACCTCTTATCCAGGATTAAATATGATGATGAAACTGAAGTGAAAACAAATAGAGTCAAAAATGATGGCACATCCTCAGAGATTGACGATAATGCTAAAGAAATTAATGAAATTACTTCATCAAGTCGAAGAAGTACCTCAGATTCTGCCACTCAAGTAGAAGAAGAAAGCCAAGATATGTTTGACATGAGAGTAGAACAAGCGAAAGATGCAGAAATTGTCAAGCTGCTCACATACGTGAAAGAAAACCCAACAAAAAGTAAAGATTTTACAGTACACCCAACGGATGGAACTCTATACTATATTGATCAGAAACAAGAAGGGACACTAAGAAAAGTCATTCCAGCACATCTAGTCCCAGAAGTATTGCTACAGTTTCATGATAACAACGGGCACATGGGAAGAGACAAAACAATTGATGTCATAAAGAAAAGGTATTATTGGCAAACTTTCTACAAGGACATTACAGAATATGTAGCCACCTGTAGAACATGTAAATTGAGAAACATGAAGCCACATTTAATTCCCCTTCAAGAAATGCAACCTTCCCATTACCCCATGCAAACAGTGAGCATTGACTTATCAGGTCCTTACCCACTCACCCAATCAGGCAACAAATACCTCCTGCACATAGTTGACCAATACTCTGTTTGGCCAGAAAGTTACCCACTCAGTGATGCCACATCGCAGTCCATCACGCAAATTTTTTTACAAGAATTCATTCCCAGGCATGGCTGTCCAAAACGAATCATTTCAGACAACGGTAAACAGTTTATAGGTAACCCATTTAAAGCCACCTTACACCAGCTGAATATTGAGCATACTACAACCACTTATTATTGCCCAAATGCAAATGGCAGAAATGAACGCATGCACGCCACCCTACATGATATTATTAGCAAATATATCAAGGGGAACCACCAATACTGGGACCTATACATTAACCAAGCTCTTGAAGCCATCCGAGTAAACGTGAACGATACCACAGGAATGTCACCCTTTCTCATGCTATACGGAAGAGAACCAAACTTTCCGTTAGACAACCTACTTCGCCCACAAAGAAAATACATGGGAGAAGACCCCATCGAAATAATCCTTCAAGAAAAGTATAAAGCTCACCAGATTGCACAACGAAATACGCAGAAGGCATTTCACAAGAAACAGAAACAACATGATAAATCAGCCAAGCTACCAACGTACAAAATAGGAGACAGAGTATACTACTACAAGAAACATGTACGCAGTTCAAAATTCGATGACCGATGGTTAGATGGCTACAAAATCATGAAACAAACTACGCCTGTAAACTTCATTATTTGGAATGAAGAGAAACAACACCAAACAAAAGCTCACGTAAAACAAATAAAAATTGATAATCACCGGCCCATTCCGCCTCTGACGACAAATACAAGACCAGTCAGAAAAGCCACCCTAAATTATAATCCATCCAGCACAGATTCGTCTGACATATCAGAGTCAGAGACGACAGACTCTGAATTTTACCAAGACGACCACATACCCAGACCACCCACAGATGAAATACATCGAGCAAGACAACAACGAGACTCGTCCGAAAGCGAAGAAGATATCCCACCACTTGAATTACGTAATAGACTACAAGACAGAGACCTGCGCATTAGAAATGAAGAAATCATGCCACAGACGTCACACGATGACAACACGAAAACACCTTATATCCACACTCAAACTTACTCCCGCAGTGATAAATCGTCAGCTGATACCTATCACACCCCCAGTTCAGGCAGTTCTAGTTTTAACACTAGTGAAAACCAAACACTGCTATACCACAAGAACAAGATTGCTCGTTCAAAACAATCAGATCCTGAAGAAAACTATACCCAAGCAGATTGTTGTTGAACCATATACCAGCGATCTTTATGGAGACGAAACAGAACAAGACATGAGAGAAAGACAGTGTCAACCCCAGCACAGCTTTGTCAGACCCCAACGAACATAATGACAGAAAAAATGGTAGAATTATACCAACAAGAAACAGACATTGATACAGCTAGTTCCATTGAAACCAGTGATGCGGATAGTACATTATTTGTACCAGTCAGCTCCAGCGTCAAACGCGCCTATAAAACAGAATCTGATGACTCAATCCCTAGCAACAAAATTCCGCGTATACAGCACAACTATATCAGACGAAAGATTCTGAAGAAACGCAATCATGTTCCAAAACCAAGCCGAGAAGTGTTAGCCTCATCTCAACTAGTCAAAAACAACAGTGTGCAAATTACTGTGCCCATTGTAACCAGTGCTAACGTTCAGCACAACCAGGTCAGAAGAAAAATCAAGGCGAAACATATACCTGCCTCAAAACCAACAGATGATTGTTCCAGCCATACAAACCCTAACCACAGTAAAACCATCACCGCAATCAAATGATGTTAAGCCATCACCGCATTCGTCAATGTCCTCAGTGTCCCAACAATCAGCAAATGCAGTGTCGTCGCCTATCACACCCGTCACCACTGCTACTCAGTATGATGCTCGCCTAAGCAGTCGGGACATTGCAAGGTTAGAGAGATGGTGAAGGAACTAGCGAAGCTGTTCTGAAAAACACGCCCAGGTGTTTTATATGTTCGCAAATCCGAACACGGTCAACGCATATGTGAACAAACCTTTTTAACAATGTACTAACTCTCCCCATGTACTCTATTTTCAGTTTTTGACAGTTCAAATGACTTGCTTACAGACTAAGATGTCAAAGCCTCACTGAGAAAGTTATTTTTTTCCAGCCTTAGAATACTGATGCCCAGAAAGAAATCAAGACCAGCACACGGAGGATTTTCTTTAGATAGCATAATTGTGAAATAAAAAAATGTTTAAAACAATTGATAACACACGGTGTTACGAGTTTACAGACACCCTTATTTAGTTACATACATTTTCTTAATATTTAGAATGCTACACAACTTTACCTATAACACATGTGTCACACTATTCTGTTGTAACATTCATCTCCACTTTTGTAACTGATCATATTCCACGCTCCATTCACCAGCATTTTCATGCAGACACTTTACACCAGTAGTTTTTTTTTCTTACCTCATACTAATATTTCTTTGATCTATATTATGCTAAACTCCTTGATATCTGCCACCTTGATCAATCATACTGTTCCTACTATGACATCTCTTAACAGCACATAATTCATACCCAAAACCAGTATTGTAGGTTATGCTATTTTTCTCCACAGGATTATTTATTTTCAAATGTACATTATTATTTAGACCCAGATGTATATTAGTACTGTCAAGAATTTTAAACATTCTCCTAAAGAGATTCCATATCCCAACCTTGACTCTCTATAGTAAGATTTTCTTCACTCCACTGTTACAACATCTTTAACTTACTATTTTTCCATTCCACTATATTGAGACGACATTCTAGACTTGTGATTTTTTTAAATCCCAATCATATTCATTCCTTGGAATTACAATCATGTTGTTGTTGGGAGCCGCGCTAGCGTAGTGGTTACAACACCGCTCTGGCGACCGGGTGATTCAGGATCAAACCCGGGAGACGGCATTTGAGGATTTTTCGTCGACCGGGATTTGGACTGGATTAACTCGAGACCTGGCGAGAACATTTGAAGGAGTGTCGTCGACCAGGGATTGGCGGCTCCTGAGCCGACCCAACTGTAATGGGTACCTCCGAAATCGGAGAGTATTTGCCTGAATGGCGAGGGACACCTGTCTCTGTACAAGAAAAAGGGATACTCACGTAAAATCAATGTCAGGTTAGACATAAAAAATAATAACCTGAGATTTCGCCTCGAGTATTAGCGGGCGTACAACAAACAAAAAAAAAAAAAAAAAAAAAAATTGAATTACAATCATGTTGTAATCAGGAGATCCTTGATGTACCCTTTCCTCGCCACTTATTGACAACAGACACTGCTACAACATTCCTTCTATTCTAACCTAAACTATTACTTGCAACCCTATTGGTTAGGATTTACTATTAGAATATCTAGTGTTTAGTGAATTGATTTTTATCATTCTTTAGTACTTGTGATACAAACAGAAAAGAAATCACAAGAAAAAAAAAAAAGAAATGGAAAAAAAGAAAATGAAATGTAAAACAAGAAAAGAAAAAAAAGGAATTCCAAGAAAACAGAAAAGACATAAAAAAAAACAAAAACAATTAGAATGTTTTTTTTATATAAGATGCTATATGTTTATATGCCACCCACACACATTTTGATGATGATAAGACAATATTGTAAAACATTGACTGCCCTGAGGTTAGCAGATGAAGAAGAAAATAAATAAATCACCCTATGCCACTCATACCCCCACCAGCTTGATCCCTGATATTCCAACAATATTTTGTTGATATCACAAGTACCCCAATGACATTTGTGCATGCTGATTTTCTGCAAATGAACAATCCCTTGAGAGCATTAGTATATGCTAACCCCAGATTGAACAAATTGCACCTATTTGTTGATGATGCCTTTGCCCATGTTAAAGAAATAGCATTTGCACATGCTGACCTAGCAAATGAAATACCCCATTACCGCATGATAACCACTAATGACACATGAGATGAAGAAGCAACCGGTTATGTATGATGAAGATGACATTTTATATTAAGGTGAAACTTTATGTTGTCACAGCTGAGATTTTGTTGTAATGTTTATGCACAAAATCCCCCACATTAACATTGGAGGAGGAATAATCTTAGTCTTTCGTGGTTACGAGATAAGACAAGGATATAATAGAATATTTGATGAATACCATGGAAAAAATATGGGGCAGATGATTGTTGCACATATGAGGACCATATTTGAAGTCATTATTGAAGGATTATCAGTAGACAAGAGACACAAATGAATTATGATAATCCCATGGAACCACAGGTACTAAGGACACAAAATGGAGATTAAATAATGGAGAAAAAAAATAATGACTGAATAATTGCTACGCCCAGAGGTAAAGGAAATAGAGATGCATCCGCATTTTGGAGAAGATATCTCTTTGATTTTTGCTTATTGCCTTTGTAATATGAACATTGTTGTATAACAAATGACTATTCCTTATCACGAATTACAGAATGTTGTAAGATAGTTGGAATAAATTGACAATTTAAAATACTCATAACATACCCAGAATTACAGGAGAGAAAATAAATAAATGATTGATGAAAGTGGACACACTGAGATTTGCTCACCCCGAGGATATTGGATAAAAAAAAAAAATAATGTTATCCCAAGGACAGACATGTCACAGATATATCATGGAGATATTATGAAAAAAAGAATAGATTGGAAATGCAGCAAACTTGGTCAAGGACACCATGAAATAGACCCCCGCCCCACACTTAAGATAACTGACGGATGAGATTTTTGAATTATAAGTACCATAAGTCACCCATCTGGCTGTAGTCAGCGGATGTTACAGGCACCACATAACTCTGACTAACCCTCGACCAGCGAAGGCAGAGTTGGTGTCGAAATTTTGCACATATGTAAAAAGACATGTTTTTTGTTCATGTTTTGGTAAAGTCTAGACATTTATGTTAATAGTTCTATAAATGATTAGTTGATATATTGATGATAAATATTCGCAAATATAGTACATGGACAATTAATAAGGATATATTTCCAGTACAGAATAAGAGGAATAGGAAGGATCCACATTTTAAATATTGGAGCACCATGAGCGAGGAATTGGACTTATAAAGAAAATGGAAATGGTACACTGTATGCAAGGATAACCAGAAATAATATGGATAAATAGTAGTCAGAGTGCCAGGAACTTTGTCTTACGAGAATATTGTAGATTCCTCACGATCAATTGATTATTTTCTTCCTTTCTATGTCACATTTTTTTTGAGTGATGACCCCAACATTTTTTTTTTCATCTCATATTGTCAAAAGTTCTTACATCTCAGTTGATAGTTCCATAAATAATTGTTTGATGTGTTTTGCATAAAGGTATTGCTAGATAAGGTACATAGGGAGTTACTAAGGATGAATTCTCAAGATAACAGGAGGACTAGAATAGATACAATGATATTGGAACACCATAAATGATACATTGGTGTTATGAAAAAAAAAAAAGGAGACAAATATAAATTGTATACAAGGATGCCTCGAGAGTGACAACATGGATACATATTGTCAAGAGTATAAGCAGTTGTCTTAAAAGAGAAAATAAAGTAATACGGAACCCAATGTAGAAAATTCATGATGATTTGGAAACTATATTTTTCTTTTCCCTTATATTTCATAATATGATAGTAACACATTCGTCTGTTGGTTGCTGAATAATGTGATGTTTGAAAATTGATGTATGGGAAGTCAAAGAAGATCTTTGAAGAATAAATATATATATAAAATAATATTTCTAGGGAAGAGTTCAAAAAAAAAAAATACTGTACTGACAGAAAAGAAGGAATGATTAGAAATAACTGACTAATGGACAGGATCACCACCAGACGTACGGATATTGGAGACAAACATCACATATTTTGAAAAAAAAAAAAAAAAAAAAAAAATGTAATATAGAACATTTTCTACAGTGACGGACTTAGAACGAATTTATACACTTACCATTTAGAAAATGTCTATAACAAGGAAACATTCAGATAGATAAATAAGGATAAGCCATGAGGTTTTAATGCTTTTATTGTGAAAAATGATTACTTATAAAAATGATGCTGGTTGTATTATCGTCTGATAAATATACATATTATGTTTAGAGATGTTTTCTACATGTAATAATGAGCAAGTGGCTCATTCACACAAAAAAAAAAAAAAAAAAAAAAAGAAGAAGATGATGAGTACCCATGAAAACATTGGCTATTCTATGAAAGTGGATTGCCATTACCATAGGAATTAGAGATTTTGGACATTTCTTGGAATATTGCAGAGTACTTGGGAAATAGAATAAATAAGTACGCCAGGAAAAAAAAAGATTTTTTTTTAGTACTTGCAGGCTTTTAATATGGAGCAAATAACAGTACAGAAAAGAAATAACACCCCTACCACATCCAAGAGAATGTAATCAACTATATTTTTGAATGAAATGTAATAGATTATGATAATCCAGCCAAGTTCTGCAAATAAGATAGTTTATTGTTCATTCCCCAGTGTTGCCACTCGTCACATTTTTTTTGTGATGACCTTATGAGTGTTTTGCAGATTTTGTTGGGCAGTGTTGCAAATTTGTAAATTTGGTGAAAAATATTATGATGTGATGAATAAGTTAAACTTTTTGAAGTTGATGTCCACTATTAGTTTTTTTTTACATAGCAGACGACCTCATATAGACATAGGACCCCAATATATTTGGCAGTAGAATGAAAGAGCGCAACTCAAGAGGTCGTATCTGGTCCAGCTCTACATATTTCTTAGTTTGAGAAAATCAAACTTCAACATTTATTATAAAATGTGTATTTCAGGACATTGAGTGGTTATACATTTCTTACTGGCGTAAGTAGTGACAATCGTTAAATATGTATTTTGAATAGAGCTCCCAACCCTAGTCGCAGCAGAACTAGGTTCGAGGATTTGAGTCAATTTGCAAAAAATAGTCTTACACCTCAAACCATGTAGAGTAGAAAATATTCTTGTGTTGGAAAGCATTTAACTCAAGGAATGCTTATGACGATAAAGAAATCAAGGACAAATCTGAGGAGATGGGTAAATGTCGTCGAACCTAAAATAAGACTGTAACTTAAAGGAAGGAACACGGTGGAATGAGAAGGTTCGCCATATTTGACAATTGAGTAGGCCTACGAGACAAAGATGCAAAATGGGATTTTTGCATCGATGAAAGCATCTGATGAGATGATAGAACTTTAATATGCTTATTATTGTAAAAATGTTCTGAATTCCAGACTTTGTTGAAATTTTAAGTTTCATGCTGAAAGATATTAAAAGTTTTGCATGAAATCGAACGCTGTTGAAAAGGTGAATTACTACAGTTTTGAGATCTAGATAAGAAATCTATCCATTTCAATTAAATTCGCTACATCAACACCTAAGAGAAGAAAATCGAACCTGGTAACACAAATTTAAGAGAGAAATCTAAATCTCTGGTTATTAGGCCAGTTAAACATCTGCTCTCTGTAAAGTAAACTGAAAATACTGCATATACCGGCACTGCCACACATGACTGAACTGATTAACATCTCATGTAGACATCTCCAGAAAATCTGAGTTAAGCATCTGGCACTGTCGTTTGGCTGACCTTATAGCTAATTTTTTGCATTTCTCCTCGCATTTTGAATCCAGCTCGAAATCAAGTCTTGGTCATCTTTTGCTCTTCCTTTTCCCTTTTCGCTCCTTATCAGAGCATTCATGTGCAGGACAGTTTATATAGCAATGTGTTTGACGTTATGAGGTTCCCAGTTACATGCATAAGCTCACATTAGTCGCCTCTAACGACATGCATGAGGGAGTAGTAGTTGTAAGCTGCGCACGATCATTCAAGATTTCGGGTTTCCCCGATAGAGGGCTCATTCAATTATCATTGCGCATGCATTATTAAAGAAGTAAAATGCGTTGTGAATGATGACGTCAGAGTGGAAAGTGTGACGTCAGAAGGAGAGATGGAACGTTGGTTGGGCCGGTGGAAGGACAAGGGGTCAATTTTATGTGTAATTCGTTAATAACATTCAAGATTGCGGAATTCCAAGGTAGGTTGGCCTCTCAGGTATCAGTGGGATAATTACTCAAATCTCGGGCCGTGATAATGTTACTGCTGTTTAAGGAACCGGGCCCGACATTATAAATATGTGCAGTACAAATGATTTAGGTCATGAAAGAAGATACATCAGAGACCGCCTGGGACTACACATGGCTGATCATCTTTGCGTCCTGCATACATTATCTTTGTTTTGTTTTTTCCCTACATTAATGTGTGCTGTGCAAAGATTCGTGTCCTTCGTACTTCGAAGTACTTTATTACGTTTGCTACCCTGCTGCGGCAATGCGTTAAGTCCAGATATACTAGAAATTAGTGCTTTGCAAGAAATTGGTACTAGACTCTGCTCTTGAGTTCGGGAAAGCTAAGGCAGCGAGGAACAGAACCAGACGCCCTAAACTCATAAACTTGAGATGTAGTAGAGTAAAGTTCCTAAAAACTTCACTTCCTACGTAACTGCTATGGTCCTACCTTCACCGTTTTTTTTTCTTCAAAACTACATTAAGCACAACATCTGATAGGCTAATCGGTTAGAGCGCTGGCCTTCCGGCTGCAAAGTTCCCAGGTTTCGGGATCGAAACCCGGATGCATCACTGTTAAGTCCTTTTTTTCACATAAGACTTAATGGAGCGAGACTTAACATTTCTTTATGCCAAAGTATAACTTGGTTTATGGTGATATGCGCTATTTGTACGCATCTATGTAAGTAATATAAGTTTAATTAATTACATACCAATTTTTGCACTAAAGAGCGCAAGCTTGGTGCGATCGGTTGGGTTTGTTACCAGACAGCGTTGACGTAGATGAGATGTAAAAAGCCGGTTGATGAAGACAGATGTCTTCCAACAAAGTTCGTTGAATGTCTTTACCCCCATATCGTGGGAAGACTTTAAGATTTAATTTGATATGCTACCTTCCAGTGCGAAGTGTTAGCCTTAGCCAATTCTGGCTCGTTTGTATGCAGTATCTAACATTTCCAGTTATGAATTCTCAGCACGACCTTGGTAGGGCTTCGGTACGTCTCTTCATGGCCTACCGCTAGTGTGTCCAGGTCCACTACTGGGACAGTCTTTACACTGAAGGATTTCCAGTGAAGATATCCGGCATTGCTAATTACATATGAAATGAAAATATGAGATGTATAAGAAGAATAAATAATACTTCCGCCGTCCTTCGGCAGTCATTGAGGTCAATCAAGTTGACATTTATAATTATAAATGATGTAAGTTATTTCAACGTAATAATATGATCGTATGTCGTTCGTCAACACAAATAAAATGTACAGTCATTTGATGTCAGCCATGATTCCAGAGTACATTATGTTACAGTTGGTCAAGGTTCTGACCACAGCATTTCGCACGATGTTCGTTATTTGAATTTGGTCTATTTCCATGACCCACAAAGTTGTCGGCCAACTGTAAGCCCGACCAAAGCTGATCGTATTCAAATCAACATACATATATGAACACTGACTAACCGTGCCATTCCTACCAACGCACCAATAAAACAGACTCTAACAGTCACGACGCTATGAAAGTGTTCGTCCTTTGAAAGAAATGGTTACCTGACTCTGCCTTGAATAAGGGAAGGCAAAGACTTGAGGAAGGGAACTGGCCACTCATAAAGCTGGACCTCGTACAGTGGTCTCTAGCACTCCCCTACGACAGTATCTTCTAATGGGACTGTCTTTACCTCTTAATTAAGGAGGCGTTACAAAAGACACCTTATATTCTTCGATCTTACAGATGTTTGTCAGTTGCGTCATAAGAACAGTTTCGGTCAGCTGTCATAACTGGCTGGTTCAGATCATTCCTCGCGTAATTCCCGGGAGTCTCAGAAGAAATGAAGAAAGAATAGGACTACTGTATCTTCTGGTAATAACAAGCACATAGAAGTATAAACAGGTTCTTCAGCGTCCTCCCATATCAATCACTAATTACACTGCAAAATTAGTGTTTCCCAAACTTACAATAATAGCGTACCCCTTATGAGAGTTTTAATACTTCTGCCGTGCACCCCTTGAACATTTTTCATGTATACTGAGGGGTACGCGTGCCCCTTTTTGAGAAACACTGACGGAGAACGAAATAATCACTATATGTCAATGGTAAATATGATGACTTACCCACAGCTACATCTGCACAAACATTTACATAATCCTTTGAAAACAAAGTGCAAGCCGAAAAAAAAGTATTTCAGTTAATACACTACCAGTGCAAAACAGTATAACTGTCTTTTTTAAAAAAATACTACACTAACAATTAAAAAGTTATCAAAATTAAAGAAGGACACTGTATGAATACCACACTACCCAGCTACATGACTGTATCAACTAATAAGAGATAAAGAAAATGGGATGGATTAAAAGTGATCAGGAATTAGGGCAAGACGATCTGGAAAGAAAATACCGGTACAATAATGAAGATACTAATGAAATACTGAAACACAACGCGGACTGAGACGCTAACTTGGGCCACATGCAGTGCCCGAGAAAAGTAGGTATAGTTAATGTAAACAATTTCAGGACACAATTAAAATAGGGTTACGATTATTTACACGCGTAATTTCCTTCCACTGGCTGCACTATTGCATCTTGTGGTAAATCAAATATAACTGTGCTCCTTCTAGCCTTCATCAATAATCAAACAAAAATTATAATAATCATGATAATAATAAGTTAAAACCTCTATCGTATCCTCTGACTGCACACTTCATAACGCAGCGTCAAGGCTCTATCTCAAAGTTCGCAGGCAAAACTACACGGGGAAAAATATACTATGTTTACCAAAATGTATATAGTTAATACAAAGGGCCTCGTATTCGAAGTGTCAAGCGTAACAGGCTTACAGAAACAACTTATTATAAAGACTAAATGATAATAACGTAAGCTGAAAACTGTACAGCTGAAACGTGACACACTTGCAATTTGAACTTCTAGTACAATCTAGCGAATAATTTACATTCACAAGAATGAGAGCTGGACCCGTATATTGTACCCTCTCGACAACAAGACATAGCTTCACATGTCACGGCCGTGTACACACGCGGATGACAAGGCAAGGAAAGCAGGTTTACAAAGTTACACGTGTGTGTGTCGGAATGCAGGTCTGACCCCAAACGACCGGGAGGACGGAGAGAGAAGAGAAGAAAAAAAAAAAGGTGGGTTGGGGGGGAAGGTACGTCTGCCGCAGCATGAGGCTGCATGAAGCATATAAGGTGCATGAAAAGAGAGAAAGTGTATAAGAAATGAGTTCGTGGACCCGTCCACTTCTCGGCAGACTTTCTATGAATATATGAAGAAGTGTATATGTATATTTCAAAATGACTAATCACAAACATAGAAAGCATTAAGCCGATTTGGGTAAGACATATGTGAAGGCTGGAATAAGGAAAACTTAAAATGGGTGCATGCGTAGAACTGAAGGATTCAAGTGGGATGACAAAATCACTCATGTGAAATTGATTATGAGAACGAGAAAAGTGCCAGTGGAAGAACAGATGAGAAGAGGACGCTGGCGATGGATAGAATACACTGAGGAAACCTGCTGATAGCCTTACAATGAAGTCCCTTTTCTCGTATCCCCAAAGTAAGAGAGGTAGAGGGTGACCAATGAACACATGGAGAAGAAAACTGGAGACAGACACAACAGGGATGGAGAAGACATGGAAAGACCTTGAGCTGACGATATAGGACAGGGAGACTTGACATAAATTACTTAAAGGCCTATGATCTTTGTGGAGCTGAAGGATGGTCATGATGATGACAACACATAGTAATGGTCATGGAAAACAACATGGTATCACATACTCAGCATCGTCATTAACACAGACCTTTAGCACTCCATAGAGACACAGACCGTTAGCACTCCATGGAGACACAGACCTTTAGCACTACATGGAGACACAGACCTTTAGCACTACATGGAGACACAGACCTTTAGCACTCCATGGAGACACAGTCTACTAAAAGCCCTCCAGTGTTAAACCATTCCTAAAAGTCATATATATGTCTTCTTAACCCCCCTTTTTAAAGTCTTTTCCCAAATCCCGTGCTCATTATTTTTTAAGTCTCTCCCTACATAATTTACATCGGGGACTCCAAGATGTAATGGTGCCAGCAGAAATCCTCAATGTGCATCCCATCCATCATCAAATTCGTTTCCTCACTTCTTGTTCCATCTGTGTTTATCTCGTTATTTCCATAGGTTTCCACATTGGTGATCCTGTCATTCAAAGTTAAACATTCTATTCTACGATGGTACCTGTTAATTAAACTCTGCTACATCTTGTCTTTCTTTTTCTCTCCATATTTCAGATCATTAAAGTAAGACTGCTTAGACAATGCAGCTGAAAATTCTTGTTCTGGGAGTGATTTCTTTTGATTTTCATATAAAGTATTTCACAGCCTTTGTTCAAGAATGCCCGCAGTGAAAGGGCTAAAGAAGATATGGAAAGACCTTGAGGAGATGGCACAGGACATGAGAACTTGGCATGACTTTGATGAAGGACGATGCTTCTTGTGGAGTTGAAGGGTATTGAAAGAATAAATGAAATTTCCTCAACGGTAGAAAAGCACCTTAATTTGCAAACAGAAAAGCACCTTAATTTGCGTTAAAATAAGATGGTTATTAATATTATTGCAGTTAGAGGACAATAGAGCTTTTCCAGCTAGTTAAATGAAAAATGTCGCAGATGAAATAACTATAATATAATTGAAATGACGTTATCGATTTCTGTCTGACCATCTGTCACCGGACGACCTACTACTATGACTATAGCATAATTCGTGCTAATTGTTAGGAAGAATAGTCACGAGGTTTTATGGAAATAGATTTAAGATAGGCGAGTATCAGATTGAAACTAGAACTAAGTAAATCGGAATAGCCGAAATACTTCCATCGGGAGACCAATAAAATAAATAGGGAAATATTAAGCCGCCCAACCAAAATGCTGGAAAAGCCGCACTATTTTTTGGGAAGGCAAACTTCGGGATGATAAGGCAGTTGATCTCGGAATGCCGGTGTGTACAGATGTACAACCGCAGATCTTGAAGTTTTCAAGACATCGATTCGATAAAGATAATATTACTTAAATGTGTGGGAATTCTGTTGCTGTAAGTAGAACTTCAAGTGACTTATTTAGTAGTGCAGAAATATACGGTAGTTATAAAAGGCCACGAGCTTAAAACACGGTGTTATTATTTTTGGCCTGCTCACAACACGCAGTCACGATAATGAAGGGTAACCGCACGAGTGAGAAGGTCGCAGTACTTTCACGTGCCGTGCGATTCATGGTATCAGATTAACAACCCCAGGAGTCAACTGAATAACTTAATCATTCGTTCAGGGTGATTGGAGATTTTTGAATATTAATATGGAAGATGAGATTGTGAATATTGTTATGGAAAAGGCATTTTTAAGTTTACACGCACAAGAAGATATAATAAGAACGGACATATGATAGACAGGCTAGGAATGCCTCATTTGAATATATAGCAAGGAGAAGGTAACCAGTGAACGACTAGCACACGGATACATTGTTATGTGGATTGGTATGAAGAAAAATGTATATATTTGACTTTGTTTACTATGCATTGGTAGAATTACCTAAATAAAATTATTGTTTTGGATCTGGAGAGTTTACTCTATTATCTCTCGTTGATGAAGTCTTACAGTAAAGATATATGAAGAAATACATGCAAATAATTGTCACGCCACATATATAACAACACAGAGGAAGTTTGGAACGGACTAGGTTACAGATATCAACAAGAATAAAGACATCTGGCAGTATACCAGTATTCCTGACTTGGATGATATAACAAACATCTACACTATACTAATCACCTCCCCACGGTCACACATTTTCATACCCTGACTGTGATAAGAGAAAATAAACATGGACATTTCAACAAGTAAATGAACGGAACATTTACGTATGCGTACAAGACGAAGCCATTAAAAAAACTTTCAATAGTAAATAGAACCCAACGCAAACATCAGCGATTTAGAAAAATTCACTGAAATCTGTTATCAAATCCATAAAATATGAATTAGTAAGTCTTCTTCCTCTTCTTCTTGGATCCTGAGCGGGACCCAAAGACGCAGCAATAGAGAATGCAGTCAGCGACCCATAGCTTGACTGCTTGCGTCAGGGTCAGCGAACCAGAGCTGACCAAGACCCTACTCCACCTCCACGTGGTGGTCCTGGAAACAGGCTGCATCACTGCAGTCTGGCTGAGAAAGTAGGGATCGAAGAGGGAAGGCAAACCCGGTCCCAAAAAATGCCGTGCGAAAGTCGGATGTGTCGGCCGAAAGGCGCAGATATCGCAGCTCCACTGTAAACAGACACAACGCAACCAACATCCTTTTCAGGACGAACGATGAAGAAGAAGAAGGATCCTTAGCCGCGGGCTGGCAGAGCAACCAGTGACCATCACGTCTAATTGCGTCTTGTAGGGCAGCAACAGTCTCCACTGTGCTCGGTCGGCGGCCATCCTTCATGCAGTGCCTCAACTCTGGTTCATGCTTAGTATCTCGGCCTCTACAGTTCTCCGCCAAGTTGTTTTAGGTCGGTCTCTTTTTCGCCTTCGTTTAGGGGTCTATAGCCTAACAATTATTGTGATGATATCAGGGACTCTTCCAGAGACATGACCCACCCAGTTCCGGCGTCTGCCCGAAGTAATGGTGTGCATATCTTGTTTGCTTCGAGTAAACATTAATAACACATACGGAAGGGAAACCCGAGGCCTGTAAACAGTAAATAAATATTAGACAAACATAAAGGTATGTTTTCAGGCACTCGTAAGAAATAAAGAAGTAGAACACTAGACAACAGAAAAACAACAGACGTGAGTGGCTTACCCAGGGTTCGAACCCCGTACCTTCCGTACGACAACACCGCCTAGCTATACAAGCGAATCACACTATCCTCCCGGCCACCGGTGTTGTTTTTCTGTTGTCTAGTGTTCTACTTCTTTATTTCTTACGAGTGCCTGAAAACATACCTTTATGTTTGTCTAATATTTATTTATTGCTTCGAGTAAGTAGCTCTTGGTAGGTGATGGTATTCGGCCAAATAAATTCGGAGGATTTTCGAATTAGTAAAAGTGTGCATTACATAATTCTGACTAAGCTGTATACACGCAATACACAAGTACGTTGTGTTTTTTTTTTTCTGGCCGACAGAGCGGCAAGTTAGCTCTACTGGCTCTGTTAAAATGCTTCTTAAATTAATTAGTTTTTTTTTTCCCCTATAATGTTATCATTAATTAAATAATTCTCCAGGTACTATTGATAGACCTTGCGCATCGCGTTCGAGCCCGCGAACTAGCTCACACAGGGACATAACGGTCTGCCCATTTCGTGTAAGTAACACAGGAAAGAAAATATACAATAAAAATTGTCAGCAGCGCGCGCGAATCGTCACGTTATAAGCACAGGCTGTGTTAAGAGGTAACTTAAGTGTTCCGTTTTCTAACGACCTTTAAGTTACAGCTTCCGATAAACTTGTCCATAAACTAATACCAGGTGGTGGTTACATAAACATACACTGTAGAAGAGCACGAGATATGTACACACGCAGAATTGGTAGTGGGAAATTAATATAAACCGGACTGGGTGGACCTTAAAAATATAGTTATGTCTATTCAAGTACATCCAGGGCCGGACTTAGGGCAGGGGCGATCGTCCTGGGCGCTACGGACAAGGGGGCGACGGAGCATGCGAGGCAAGAATACATTTTCAAGAAGCTCGACTTTTCTTCTGCCGTGAGACAATACGCCCAGGCCAAAGCACGCAGGGCAAATCTAAAAATAAAACACCAAAAAAACTAATGTGTGACATGGTTTTTTTACAATCGGAAATACATTAGCTTGCAATGTGGGCAGAAGTAAAAATGATGAGGACTTGGCATGTGTTTGCTGAAGGCCTATGCTCCTTGGGGAGCTAAAGGGTATTGATTGATTGTGGGCAGATTGGTAGTATTTGCAAACAATATTGAATGGTTTTGAGGTCTAATAAGTGGAAAGGTCCTTGTATCACAGAGTACAAGTCAAATTACCCCTTAGAAGTCCGCTCAGGAACTGGAAAGATATGAGTACTATCCAATAAAGAACACGAAAATAACATAGACGTCAATATTTTAGTTCTTTGGTAAAGTAGAAATGCACAAATAGTTAATGAAAAGAAAGCGAAATCAAGGCTGACAGTGATAATGTATCAGGCACACTAATGTGCGATAATAATGGATCGTATAATAGATGACAAATACTGTACAGTACTTTGCAAAAAAATGACAGTCATATTGCTCAGCTAAATAAGCTGAAATCTAATTAAATATGCATTTTCTGCCCCAAATTTGCACTCCACTGAAGTGAGCAAACACTACCAAAAGTAAAAAAAAATTAGCGTAAAGTCCCTTGATAATAGAGCAGACGACAATTTCTAATGCTAGTGGCAGAAAATGGATACAAAGTCAAAGTGTATGTTAATTTCACAGCTTTGAAATGAAGGAAATCAAACATGTTCCAACATTTCTAAAACCTTGAACATTCCTGAGCGGACTGTCTACAGAGTTGTGAGTAAATTAAAAGCAGGTAATGGAATCGAGCGAAAAGAAGGTAGTGGGAGGCCAAGAATTTTGGACACAAAGGACCATCGGCGTCTCGCCCAAATCGTTCGGGCTGGGCCAATGAAGAGTGTAGAAAACATACGGCAGCGCATGATCGAGTTGGGAAGCCCAGAGGTATCTAATGCTACTGTCAACCGGGAGCTACACAGGATGAATTACACAAAAAAGCGGGTAATTTCGTCACAAGGTTGCCACTCAAGTTCTAGAGATAAACCCAGATTTTCATCTTTAAAAAACCCAGAAATACCCAGATTATTCTACGCCTCAAATACACGGGATAGACGATGCTTACACAATCTGTTAGTGCAACTTAGCACAAATAAGCTGTGTGCTACCAATTTTTTTTTCTTTCGTCATTTTTATTTTATTTTTTATTACCAAAAATTCACAATTATATAAAAATGATTTTATTAACACCCCAATATATGAACTCTTGAAAATGAGATATTTTAACAGTAACATACGAGGGGCGTTCAGAAAGTAATGCACCACATCGTTTTTCTCCGCTAATAATGAAGATAGAAGCATGAAATTTTGTACACTTCAAATATGGCATGTGCCAATTGTGTGCACCAAATTGCACCGCAACCGGCCAAATAATACGGCTGCCCTAAACCGTTGAAATGGAGCGTGTTAGCAACTTGCGTTATAAGCAGCGAATTGTGATAGAATTTCTCGTTGCAGAGAAGGAAACTGTTGTGAGCATTCACAAGCATCTATGTGATGTGTATGGAAGTTTTGCAGTCGACAGGAGTACAGTCAGTCGCTGGGTTCAGAGAATTAAAGAATCAGGAAGTGGAGATACGGAGCTGCTTGATCGCCCGCGCTGTGGACGTCCTGCCACAGCCACCAACGCAGAAATGTTGAAATGCGCTGAGGACATTATTCTTACTGATAGGCGAATCACTACTCAACAATTGGCCTTACAGCTGTCAGTCAGCATTGGTAGTGCAAATGCAGTTATAAAAAAACTCAGATTTTCTAAGGTTTGCGCAAGATGGGTTCCTCGAAGTCTCACAAATGACCACCGATTGCAAAGGGAAGCAATTTCTTCTGAATTGTTGGAGGGTTTCAATGCTGATGGAAAGAATTTTTTGGCTAAGATCGTTACAGGTGACGAAACCTGGGCACATCATTTTGAACCTGAGACAAAAAGACAGTCAATGGAGTGGCATCATCCGCAATCACCACGAAGAAAGAAATTCAAGACAATTCCTTCAGCTGGAAAGGTCATGATCACTGTCTTTTGGGACATTGAAGGTGTGATTCTTGTGGACGTTATGCCAAGAGGAGAGACAATCAATTCGCAAGCTTATGTTAAGGCATTGAAAAAACTAAATCAACGTTTTCGCAGAGTTCGGCCGCACAAGAATCCAGCAGACCTGCTTCTCCTTCACGACAATGCGCGACCTCACACAAGTCTGGCAACACGGGAAGCAATCACCAAATTGGGTTGGACTGTACTACCCCATCCACCCTATAGTCCCGATTTGGCACCCTCTGATTTTCATCTATTTGGTCCACTTAAAGATGCACTCCGTGGGACAAGGTTTGAAGATGATGAAGGAATGACTCATGCAGCGAAGAAATGGCTACATGATCAAGACAAAATCTGGTATGGGCTAGGAATACATGCACTTGTTTCGCGTTGGCATAAAGCTGTACAAGTTGATGGGGATTATGTTGAATAATACCGATGTTTACATGACATATCCATGTATATTGTGTATAAATTTCATGCTTTTTTAATAAACAGCTCCTGAGAAAAACGATGTGGTGCATTACTTTCTGAACGCCCCTCGTACTTACAGTAGTTACATTAACAAAATGTTCCTCAAATCAGATATAAAATGTTAGTTGTAACTTGTTACTGTTGAAAATTGTCACTTGTCAGCAACTCGGCATCCATGTCGACAACTTCTCCTTCGCCAAGATCATATGTATGAATTGACAATGTGGAATCTTGACTGTGGAGTTCCACAATCTTTGTATATCTCTGCCGACAAAGTCCTTCACGCACATATTTAACCACGCTTTTACTAAGATTAAACTTATGACAAACTCCATCTTTGGCAACTGCTTGCTTGGCTAGATTCGATTAGAAACTGTTTCAAACAAAAGCTTGTTGCGCTTCAGTGACATTTTTTGAGCAATTGTGCTGTCTGGAAACATCTGCTTGCGACATTCAATCAAATGATCAGCTTGTGAAAACGGAGTATTATGTTCTGCCATTAAAGTATCTCCGCTTTAGCAATTTTGTCTTGGAGACAGGGCTCTTTTGGTTTGATGAAAAACTTGTTAATGTTCAGAGTTTTGCTTTTGGCTTCAAAGTTTTTCATGTGCCTCTGTGTGCTTTTATGTGTCAATAAAACTGTTTTGTTGGCATTAGTTAATGTACAGGAACAGACCGTACAAATCGCAGCATAGCAATTGCCAGAGTCCGGCTTTATCCAATCCTTCAGTTCACTGTATGTTAGCCATTCCTCACAAAAATCCTGCTAATACCATGGCTTCACTTTTTTTAAGCGGTGGCATGTGTGTCATATTGCTGCTACAAGTACCTAGCGAACCTTCATCATCGCTCATTTTATAATCTTATAATTTTAAAAAATAAATAAATAAAAACAATATCCTATTTATCTGCTAAGTCTAAAATTTAAAAAGAATACTTTAAAACACATCGCAAAAATGACTGAGTATTGTAGATGACAGCCATTAACAGAATAACAGGAAATAGATAGTTGATGTAAATGAGTAAAAAAACAACGTCATTGATGTGGTTAAAAACAAGAATTAAATTTAAGTGGAATGAAAAAATATATAGCACATAATTTTTTACATTTAATTGTAATATAAATATAATGTAAGTGCACAGAATATACATACATTGTAAATGCCAATTGTCAAATATACCTAGATTAATGCAGATTTGAGGAAAAAATACCCAGATACCCAGACGGAAGCCCAAAAACCCAGATCTGGTAAAAAAATACCCAGCTGTGGCAACACTGTTTCGTCACCATTGCTCACAGAGACTCACAAACAGATGCGCTTGAACTGGTGCCAGAACACCAAAATTTGTCATGGGACAATGTGATTTTTTCAGATGAATGTTCTGTTTGGTCTTATCCTGCTCAAATAAATATTTGGACGAAAGACTCTGTAACGCCTGTGTACCAGCGACCGAAACATACCCAGAAATTCCATATTTGGGGAGGGGTGTCAGCAAGAGGTGCCACCCCACTGTGTGTGTTTCACAGGAATTCTCACGAAAGAAAGGTACATCAACATACTAGAGGGACACCTTCTGCCATTTATGCAGGTCATGTACCCCGATGGGTGCACATTTCAACATGACAATGACCCAAAGCATACAGCTCATACCACCAAAGCATGGCTGCAAGAGAAGAATGTGATAGTGCTGAAGTGGCCCAGCAACAGTCCCGACCTAAACCCAATTGAAAACGTTTGGGCACTACTCAAGAATCATTTAAAAAAGAGTGGACTCAGAGACGTTGAACAATTGAAGAAGGTAGCTGAAAAATACTGGGACAGTCTGACTCACAATTACCTACAAACACTTGTGGGAAGTATGCCTCACCGCATCCAGGCTTGCCTTGCTGGAGAAGGCAACAATATATTGTACTGAAACCACTGTTAATAGATAGGGGAGATACCAATCTTCCTCTGGACATACAGTTTTTATTATTATTTGCATCTATGAGTGTGCTGCGTTGCGAAAATATGACTGCCATTATTTTTGCAAAGTACTGTATATGAGAAAAATAACCGCACAACTATAGTGACAAATATATTGAAGACCACATCATTATATGATGATATTTAAGGTTCATTACTAACTTAAAATAATTTACCACAAAAACTCATACAATATCTTTTCTTTTTCTCGCCAATGTGAAGGTCTTTGAATAACCTCAGATGTTTCACAGCAACCTCAATATATCTACACAATAGTACACACCTAATTTTGTGGCCATGCCTCACAGACAGTACAACAGAAGACAGACTGCACAGAATATCAAAGGTGAATCACACAACAAGAATGGAGTAAAAATAATCAAATGAAATCATAAAAGAAATCATAATTTTAAAAACAACCCTGCCCAGAGAGGTCTACCTAAACCACAAGAGTCTGTTTTCAGCTCATTGTATTGTATTCATAACATAAAAACAACCAGTGGCAGAAAAGAATTATTATTTGCTAAAGTAAATAACAATTCTTTTGGTCCACTAAGAGACAGAGGAAGAGAAAGAGAGCAAATACTGGACACTTTGACATGGAAGGAGGTCAACAAGAGAATTGATAAATTGTACTGGAGACAGAAAGTTGTCAAGAGATATGATCTTCTACGCCACTAGGCATGGCACTTGATGATGATGATAGTCTGTATAAACCAGCACTCATTTATGAATAAAGTCCTAACTTCAACAAACAAGAAGTTACAGACTTTCATAAATGTGTGTTAGCATAGAACAGAAAGATTGAAATGGTATGATAAGATCACCCATGTGGAACTGATGACAAGAACCAAAAGACAGGTGCAAGTGGAGCAGGAGGTGAGAAGTAGACACTGCTTATGGATAGGAGATACACAGAAGAAACCTGTTGATAGCATTGCAAGGCAGTCTTTGTTTTGGAATCCATGGGATATGACAGTTAGAGAAAGACTGAAACAACACGTAAAGAAGGAAACAGGAGATAAAAATGAAAAGGATAAAGAAGTTGCGAGAAGGACACAGGACAAGAGAACCTGGAAGGTATCTGCTGAAAGCCTATTCTCCACAGGGAACTGAAGAGTGATTATGAAGATAGAATGTAGGAAATACCTAATCTCTCGTGTTTGTTTCAGTTAAGTTTTCTTTTTTAACTTGCGGTGCTGCTGATGATAGGACACACTGAGGAAACCTATTAATAGCATCACCAGGCAGTCCTTGTTCTGGAATCTCCAGGGTAAGAGAGGTGCAGAGAGATCAAGGAACACAAGAAGAAGAGAACTGGAGACATATATTAGACCCTGGCTGGTGGCACGGGACAAGAAGACTTGGCATAAGTTTGCTGAAGGCTTGTACTCCTTGGGGAACTGAAGGGTAAGGATGATGATGCCGCTGATGATGGTCTGTATATAAATGAATTCGTCAGTTGAAACAGGAAGCGCGGAAGAAACCCACCCACTTACAATCCCATTCAACACCAAAATTACCACTATTAAGTACTTGAGAATTGTAAGAAGAAATCACAAGGATTATGAAATTAGGCCCACTGAACCCCAATGGTGAAAATATTATGTTCCCTGAATTCTGAACTCTAATATATTAAATCCAAATACTTTTGTTAATGTTCAGTTATGAACAAATGTTACTGGTGTCTTCTTATTACTTATTACAGTCATATTACTGTATTGCTGTATCAATTTCCAATTAAATCACAGTTCACTGTAGGCTATTAAGGGGTAAGAATTAGGAATGCTACGCCTAACCTTAATTCAATCCTAACGACATGGCGATTTCTTTGAATGACATTGAAGAACACAACCCACTCTTCTTCATTTCAACGGGCTTGGGTTAATGTTATTTGTTTATGTTTGTTCAAGTTCATCTGCAGTAAATTAAGAGTGCTATTAAATGTTCATTTAAAATACAGTTTAGGGCTTAGCATTAGGGTTTAGGGTATACAAACAAACTAAAAAGCCGCTAATGCTAACCTTTACCATAAACTTGACCCTATTTGTAACAACTATGGCGTATTTACAGCGAACTGTGGATTGAACCAATTTCCTTTTGGCTAAGACTAATGTGACTATATAAAGAATATAGCAAGGCAGAAGTTATCTTTGGCTGACATGAATAATAATGGGCAGAGGCGTACTTTTTGGCACCGGGGGCGGATCATACCTTTGGCACCCCCGCCCACATAAAGAAACATACTTGCAAGTATATTTTTAACAGTAAGTGCTATCATAAAAGTGGCCGATGGCACCCCCCTTCTGGGTGCATATCTGGAGTCATCCTTATATGACCACCAGCTATGTACAATGCTACAATATAAGTACGTCAAAGTGAACCTATGTCTGTGAGGCTAATTACATCCTCACTGACTCTTGAAATCATCCACACACTTCCAGGGATTCCCCTTGTTGAGAACTCAGCATTGCACATTAAGCTTGCTAGAAGTCACTTGAGCCCCAGGCATAATTCTTTGGCTTTGACTTGGTTGACTGTGTAGCAGAAGGATCTCACTATAGACCCAGTGATAGGCAGGGGAAGCTGAGAAGTGGCTCTGTGCGTGACGTGACAATTCCTTGGGAGAGCCCAGAACCAGAGTACAGTATTTTAGCTCTGCACAGTCTGAGAGCCCCATTGGATGGCGAGGAATGAACAGTATGCCACGCACATCTTACTCCTAGCTTGGGACCAGAGCTAGAAAAACTGAGACTTATCGTTTTGGAATGGCAGAAAAAACATGCAAGCCAACAGTGTAGATAATATACAAGAAACTTGGATTGGTTGCTCAGCTCAGCAGCCCTAGTTAAACAACAACGCCCTTCTGGCTGTCACCCAGGGGCGGACCATAGAATAATACTAAGATCTTCACCCCTTGAGTTATTCTTTAACTCTGAACGACCAAGAAACACAATCCAATATCCTGACTGAAAGTTAAATAACACAGCCACAGTGTGAAGACAGTCGAGTCTGCTACGGTCAACTCAGTTCACATTTACCGCGGTGACAGTTATCTACCCTCTTAGATCGTCGTGAATCGTCGTATTCACAGTTTTAAGGTAAACCATCACTTGTGACGTATCCTGATAAGAATTATCGCGATCATAATTTTTATTTTTACTTCTACAGGAGCGGGGACCCACAACTGCATCTGGCCACCTTGCAGGAAGTCTGCACCAGAACATGCATGCGTTCTTATAGTTCTGGTTTCTGTAGCAATTTATTTTGCATGGTGACGTTGGCATATTATTAAAGTACAAGTAAAACTGCAGATATAGGGCGGCCCGGTGAATAATTTCTCAACTTGTCACTGATAGAGTAAGATTTATCATGCATTGCGTTAACTTTAACTGATCTTTCATGTTATTTTGTAAGGAGTTGTTTCTTCGCTGCAGTCGTGGGTACCACGCTGCAGGGAAACTGCCCAAGAACCTCTCATGCTAAAGGAGGTTATCGGATACGCCCAAACTAACAGGCAGGGATTTTGACATGTTGGCATTCTGAGGCGGAGTAAAAGATTAAACACTGAACACAAAGGTGAAGAAGTTCAGAAAATCGAAGATGGTGGTAAAATGACGCAGAAAGCAATTCAGCAAACTCAACAATGGCAATGGACTACACGGGAAGGAGCTGTGCAGAGGTCCATTATATGGATCGATAATATTATGTTATTAATGATTGCATGTTAGACAATGACACTGCAATCGACAACCGATGAATCATCAAGGTTAAGATTGCTAGAATTCAGCTTCTAACGTAAGACCAGCAGGGATGGACGTATGAGAGGATGCATCCGCGTGAATACAACCAGCGTGCAACAGAACAATTAGCATTCATACACTTCTACATTTGCTGAGGCAGACTGAGCACTTATTGGTTGCCCGGAGTCAAGGCCGGATTGAGGCTAACTGATGCCCTAAGCATAGCCCAACAATGGTGCTCCCCTCGGCCTTCCATTGCTCAACTGACAAGACATTAAGACTCGATAAGAGCTGAAGGTGAATTAAGAGATTGAAAAATTCAGTTTTCTTCCAGGCCAGATCCCACAACTATATTAAAATAAAAACTTTTTCTTTACTTTTAATTTTATTTAACACCAAATAGAGAGCAATATAAGCAAATTATATACTTATAACTAGGGAAACAAGGCAGATATTTGGCAATTACAAAAAATTCGACTAAAGTCGAATGTGGCAGTGAAAGAGTTAAGGGCATGGTAGCTAGGGGGGAAAAACTCTGTGGTGCCCCCCTTCCCTTAGTGCCCTAAGCACGTGCTTATTTTGCTTAATGGTTAATCCAGCCCTGCCCCGAGTGCAGTGATGTCGATTTTGATCAACAATAACAATAACCATTACTATAATAACCTAATTAACAACATAAGGCGCTTCATTATCAGATCAATGCATGATCTTCTGCCTTCAGCTGCACCCCTTGTCAAATGGGGAAAAAATCAGACGACCCTCAGTTAGCGCCACCTATGACAACAACAACAAAAACATATCACCATGCACGGTGTCACGGGCGATAAATACAGTGACACACCAACCGGCTAAATTGACTCGCTGCAACAAAAGACTTGGCAAAATTGAAGATAAGCAGAAAAATCAGGTTTAATGTTACAACTACATATTAGCTAAGAACAGGACAGTCAGCATATTCCGATACAACAAGTATTAGCTTAGCAACTATTCTTGATATACCATTTTAAACTTAGCCTCGTGTAATTCCTGGGGGTCTCTGGGGAGACAAAGAAAGAATATGCCTACTGCAACCTCATGCATGTCGTACAAGGCGATTGATACGAGGTTGGGCATGTAGGTGGCAACCTCATTATGTAAATAAATTGTCACAGAAACCTCTGCTGTAAGAACATGTGAATGCTTGGTGCAGTCTTCCTTCAAGGGGGCCAGCTACAGTGGTGGCGCCATGCTCTGTGAGGAACGCAAAGGAAAATGATGAAGATGATGATGACGACGACTTCGACGGCGACGATGATGATAAACAACCCTTGATGGTGCACACTATTGGGAAATGACAGTAATCCTGCCTGTGCTAAGAACAAACCGCGAAACCATTAAAAAGTCTCAAAGACTACCAGATGTCCTACTGCATTTCCTGTCATCACACCAGATTAGAGTGGTTGAACTTACAGTGGCTGCAAGTGATTGAAGCTTGAGGATTGCAGACGATGAGCAGCACTCACCTGTCTTCCGGATGTGATGGCAGTGAAGCAGATTCGAAAAGGTCTCTTTCTTCTTGGGAGAACTCGTATCTGAGGATAGAATTTCATTAAAGTTTTGAAATGATATCGCTGAAAACTGGGTGCTTGCGTAGAATAGAAAGACTGAAGTGGATGACAATATCACCAGTGTGGAACTGATGACAAGAACTTGACAAGTCAGAGTTAAACAAGAAATGAGAAGTGGATGACAATAGAACCAGTGTGAAACTGATGACAAGAACTAGACAAGTCAGAGTTAAACAAGAAATGAGAAGCGGATGACAATATCACCAGTGTGGAACTGATGACAAGAACTAGACAAGTCAGAGTTAAACAAGAAATCAGAAGTGGATGACAATAGAACCAGTGTGAAACTGATGACAAGAACTAGACAAGTCAGAGTTAAACAAGAAATGAGAAGTAGATGCTGGCGATGGATACCAACGCATTGAGGAAACATGTTCATAGCCCTTGTTCTGAAATGTCCAGGGTAAGCGAGGTAGAGAAAGAGAGAGAGAGAGAGAGAGAGAGAGAGAGAGAGAGAGAGAGAGAGAGAGAGAGAGAGAGAGAGAGAGAGAGAAGAACACTAGGTGAAGAGAGCTACAGACAGACCTGAAAGGGATGAGGTAGACACGGAAAGACATTGATTTGGTAAAAATGTGTGATAATTACGGGAAGTCTTTGAGCTGATGGCACGAGACAGGAATGCTTGGCATGAGTTTGTTTAAAAGTTTAAGGCCTATGCTCCTAGGGGGCTGAAAGGGTGATGATGATACTGATGATGAATGTTGAAAACGTATAATAGGTGTGCTTGTGCCAGAAAAGCTCTGAACATACTGAAATAAGAAATTATTTACTTCTAATCTTTTGTCATCTTTTTTTTTTTTTCCTTCTGATCTGTTTCTGTTTATATGTTTTTCTGTTTATCTACTTATTTAAATATGTTATTTAGTTCTCGCATTCTTTCTCTTCTGTTGCAATTCGTTTGTCCCTGCTGAAGGCCTTGTGGTCGTAAAGCAAGCATTTACTTTATTCTTTGTCCTAGAATAGACGCATAACGTATGTTTGTTTACGCCAACCTTCTTCTTCTTACTATATCATATTCTATTTTGTTTCCTTCGTCTTTTATTCTTTCACTGAGTTACCTATGCGCCGTAAGGGGTCTGTTAGCAGACCTAATTTTTTTTCTTATCAACTGCTCGTACTAAGGCCTAATGTGTAATACAAAATAATACACAATATTATAAGAATAAAATAATTCTGATTATAGTACATGTAATATATTTATTTCTAAACAAAGAATAAGACTTCTAGAGATATGAAACGATATAGTTTTTAAACGACAGTTCGAGTCGTGTGGAGAAATAGAAAAGGTACATAACCATGGCTTTACTTAACTGCTGGAGGCAGAGATGTTTTGCTTATTTCCCTTTTAAGCTTTTTTCCATAGAAGTGGTCTTATACGCAAAAGTTGTACCAACAACAACCGCCACTGCATATACAAGCGATTGTTAACATCATCGTTATCATTCCCCTGTTTGCTCCCTATGGAGTATGGAGCCACCACTTCAGCTGGTCCCTTGCAGGAAGCTTCAACTAAATCATTCATGGGCTCTTACAGTGGTAGTTTATGTAGTGTTAAGTATTACATGATGAGATTGCTAGCCCCAAGCACAAACGTATATTAATAAGCTCTTACGATATGTCTGAGGAGACAGTAGTCCTCTTCTTTATTTGTATACTTAGCGACACCCAGCAACTACACGGGGTATATGATTGTTATATGGGTGATTATATCAATGATTGTTATATAGGTGATTATATCAATGATTGTTTCATGAGTGAGCATATAAGAATGATTGTTGCGTGAGTATAAGAGTATATAAGAGTGAGTGTTACGTGAGTAGGAACTCCGCCTAGGCCGGTCCCACGCCCGCCTGAAAAAGGAGGAGGGCGGCCTGCATGGAGGCCGTAATGAGGCAGCCCCTCCACCATGCAAAGGCACAACAGGCCAATCACCTGTTTGCTTTAAATCACGATTACGCGAACTACAAGAGAGAAAACCGGACTGATTCTAAAGGCGACGAACTGGGACGGACTACGGACTACGACTTATGGAACTTGGGACACAAGAAGTATAAATGGGAAAGAAGAGGAGCTGGTGGAAGAGATGAGGAAAGCAAAACTAGAAATCCTGGCTATAAATGAAACGAAGAAAAAGGGACAAGGAGTCATGGATCTCGATGGCAACACGCTGCTCTACAGTGGTGTACCCACATCTGAAAGAGCTAAAGGGGGCGTGAGTTGCATTGTGGCCAAATACCAAAAAGATAGTATCAAGTGATGGAACTTTGTCTCGGAGCGCATTATGGTTGTAAAACTAAAAGAAGGAGAAACCATAGTCAACCTGGTCATAGTGTATGAGCCAAATAAGGATGAGAGGTCAAGGAGGAATTCTTCGAGCTGCTTCAAAGGGCAGTGGATGACTGCCTAGATGAAATCATCATGCTCGGAGATATCAATACCAGAGTTGGAAATGACCACGCTAGATGGGGTAGAGTTATCGGAAGATATGGAGAAGATACTCTCAATGACAATGGAAAGCGACTCCTTAGATTCTGCAGTGAGCAGAATCTGATCATTACAAACATAAAGTTCCCCCATAAGCGCATACATGCATACACTAGATGTGAACCAACAAAGAATGAGAAGTCAGTGATCGACTATGCCATAGTTAGGAGGAGCTCATTCAAATATGTCCGGGATGCTAGAGTCTGGAGGGGGCCAGAGATTGGAAGTGATCACTACCTGCTCACAATCAAAAGAACAACTGAAAGACATGCACAGCCTAGGAACTGCCCAACATCATGCAAGAAACTAAGTAAACGAACATGAGGAATGCGCATTAAGAACCTACAAGCTGAGAGAGCCAGAAATTAAGACCAGATATCAGGGGCTTATTGCTACAGCGGTGAGAAACACAGAAGAACAACCTGATGACTTGGAAACCCTGTAGCTTAAATTCAAGGACATCATAAAGACAGCTGCTGTAGAAGCATGTGGTGAAGTCCGACTTGGGAACAGGAGAAAGGGGACACCTTGGTGATCAGAGGAAGTAAAAGAGATTAAAAAAAAGAGAGAAGAGAATGGCATGGAAACAATACTTAGGAGCTAAAAACACAGCAGGACAAATAAAGAAATATAGAGAATATGTGACACTCAGAACAGAAGCAAAGAACAAGGTGCTAGCAGAAAAACAGAAGTCCTGGAATGAATTTGGAGAAAAGCTAGCAAAAGATGCGCAAGACAACCAGAAATTGTTCTATAAGACCCTGAAGAACATGAGGAAGGAAAAACAATGCCCTCTCAAATTTTTAGAGGACAAGCAATGCAAATTGCTTACTGCCCCGAAGGAAGTAATAGAAAGAATATTTCTCAGAACTCCTTGATAACCATTAGCACAGAAGAGAAAACCAATGGTGGTGAAGATAACATAAAGATGGAAGAACTGAAGGCAGCACTGGAGAAAATCAAGATGGTCAAAGCAGCAGGGCATGATGGTAAGTACTCAAGACCTAATCTTAACACTCAGACAGCTGAGTGAAAAGGCCCTTGATTACAAGAGTGAGATCCATCTTTGTTTCATAGATCTGAAAAAGACGTTTGACAGGGTCTGATTCATGCTATACAGAGCTTCTACAAGTCTTGCAGAAATTATGTGAGGACAGCAAACCATAAGTCAGAAGAGTTCAGGACCACCACTGGTGTAAGACAAGGTGGTATCCTGTCACCTTATCTGTTCATACTCCTCATGGACGATATCATCAAGGCATGTAAGGAGAGAACAAGAAAGTATTCAGTGGGGTACTGGAAGATGAGACAGGTCTGTATTTCAGAGCTGGCATTTGCTGATGATGTTGCCCTGATTGCTAAATCAGAGGCACATCTCCAATCCAACCTGCAAGTCTGGAAGGAAAAGCTGGAGAAGAGAGGGATGGTCATAAGTAGCTCTAAAACAAAATCCATGGTGATATCACGAGAAGAAAGAAGACATCAGATTAAGCTGGGAGAACAGGTCCTGGAGCAGGTCGACCACTTTAAATACCTCGGAGCTATTATAGACCGAAAGGGGGGCATCAAAGAAGAGTTGGCCACTCGAAAAGCAGCGGCTGGGAGACTTTTTCAGGCCATAAATCGAGGATTCCTCAGCAAGAGAGAGGTTGGTAAGAAAACGAAGATGGCTGTATACAGCTCCACCTATGTCCCAGTCTTGACATATGGATGCGAGTCATGGGCAATGACTACAACCCACAAAAGCCAGATCCAAACCTCAGAAATGAGGTGAGGAAGGTGGTTGAAGTAACAAGAAGAGACATGGTCCGCAACCAGACGATACGTCAATGCCTAAAATCCCACCCCCTGCAGACCCAAGTAGAACAGTCCCAACTAAGATGGTTTGGCCATGTCTGCAGAATGGGAGAAGATCGGCCACCACGACAAGCATGGGAAACAAAGAGCCAGGGATCCAGACCCCCAGGACGACCCAGGATCCGCTGGGAGGACAACATTAGACAATCTTTGAAGGACCGAGGACTAGAATGGAACCAGGCCAGGAGGAAGACAGCCGATAGGATAGTCTGGCGCTCTCTCTTCCATTACCTCTACCCCTCACGGTAGAAGGGGAACGACTAAGTAAGTAAGTAAGTTACGTGAGTTGATATATAAGAATGACTGTTACGTGGCAAGGTACTGTATATAAGAGTGAGATTTACGTCATTAGTTACGTAAATATAAATGTTACGTGACTAGGTATATATGAGTGATTTTTACTTGAGTAGGTATATAAGAGTGAGTGTTACGACACTAGGTATATAAGAATGTGTGTTACGTCACTAGGTGTGTAAGAGTGAGTGTTACGTCACTAGGTATATAAGAATAAATGTTACGAGACTAGGTATAACGAGTGAGTGTTACGTGGTTATATATGAAATGTTTATTGTTTACGAAAGCATGTATGTAAGAATGATAGTTATGTGAGTAGGTATATAATAGATATTGTTACCGGAGTAGGTATATAACAGTGATTGTTACATGAGTGTGCATAAGATTGATTGTTACGCGAGTAGATATTTGAAAGGGATTGTTTCTTAAGTATGTATATAAGAGTGTTTATTACGTGAGTAGGTGTATAAAAGTGATTATTAAGTGAGTAGGTATACAAGGTATAAAAGTGATTGTTACTTTAGTAGGTATTATAAGAGTGATTGTTGTGTGAGTTGGTGTATATATATATGTAAGTGTGTTATAATTAAATTTGATAACTATTGTGTGAGTCTTATATCGAGCTAGATTGGGCTCTATTTATTATCTCTTTTTACGGAATTACACCGTAAGAGGACGTGACGTCATAACGATACGGTACAATAAGCAGACGTCAGTTTAGGAGCAGAAGTGAGTGTATCGTCTGCTAGGGTCTTTGACGAATGTGTTGATGGCGTAAGGACGCATGTGTGAGGCTCCTGATGTTTCGTAGTATATCCCTGGTTATATTCCATCACTATTACACTAATATGCTTCTGTGAGTTGTACATAGTATTTCTTCTTTACAGGAAGTATGATTTCTAAGTGTCGTGTGTGAATCATATTAAAATAATGAGAATAATGGGACAGCGTCTGAGACATGGACGGACTGCCTAATCTATATTGAATACGACAGCTTAATGCTAAAGCACAAGTGCATGAACATTGTATTGAACCATGGAGCTAATATTGAAGTGTATAAATAAATATATTGTCTTCGTCATCCAGTGTGGCTCAGTAATTAGTGTGATGTCTGTTCGTTCGCTGTTACTGCTACCCCTACGATTTTAACTTGGCCCAGGACAACTATCCTGCAACTAATATTACTACTCGTAACAGTAATAAATGGGGGAACCAAGCAGGTGGATCTAAACTACAAAACTTTATGGGAAGCCAAGCCCTTGGATTTGAAGAATATGGAGCCTTAAAATTATGAACATTTTGGATCTGAGCTCACTATGAATGTTATTTGCCAAGAGAGTCCATATGAATTATGTATTCAATTATATACTCTGGTAGTAATGATAATCGTCACACAGAGGGAGTAGCCATCCTAATGACACAGAAAGCAGCAGCATCGCTTATCAGCTGGGTACCTATCAATGAGAGGCTAATATTAGCTAGATTTCAGACACGATTTTTCAAGCTCTCAATTGTACAATGTTATACACCAACTAACGACGCTCTTGATACCACAAAAGATGACTTCTATGAAGCACTTCTAAGTACCATCAACACAATACCCAAGCATGACATAATAGCAGTCATGGGTGATTTTAACGCCAAAGTAGGTGACAACAACGATGGAGTACAAAGATATCTCGGTACTCATGGCATAGGCTGTATGAATCAAAATGGCGAAAGACTTCTAGAACTTTGTGAAATATCAAACCTCGTTGTGGCAGACACCATCTTTCCACATAAGAATATCCACAAGATAACATGGAATTCACCTGATGGCAGAACTAAGAACCAGATAGATCACTTCTGCATAAGCGCTAAATTTCGCTCATCAGTTCAAGACGTCAGAGCATACAGAGGTGCAGAGATCGGAAGCGATCATAACCTCTGCATAGCTAAAATGAGAATTAAACTGAAGAAGTTATACCAACCGAATAAAAATAGAAGAATAGATGTATACTGCAATCAAATGATATAAAGAAGGAATATAATGTCAAAATGAACAACTATTTCGATGCTTTAGGCAAAATTGACAACGATATCACCACCAAGACAATCGATACTAAATGGGAACAACTGAGAACAGCAATGACAGAAGCAGCTGTAGCGACCACCGGATACCTAGTACATAAAAAGAAAAAATGGATGAGAGAAGATACTTGGGATAAAATACAAGAAAGGAAAACAGCAAAACTTAAACTACTAGCGGCAAGTACACATAATGCTGTTGAATCTTGCAAACTAACTTATAACTTGTTAAATAAAGAAGTGAAGACAAAAACTCGAAGAGATAAAAGACATTTCATCAATGAAATGGCCGTAGAAGCTGAAAATGCTGCAAGAACTGGTAATAGTAGGTGCCTTTATCAAATTACAAAACAACTATGTCACCAGCCTACTGCTATGGAAACACCTGTTAAAGGTAAATTAGGGAATTCAATACCAACAGAAAAAGAACAAATGAAGAGATGGGCTGAGCACTTCATGGAGGTGCTAAACAGACCACCACCAACAGTAACACCTGATTTTAATAATGAAACATCCACAACCACCTTGCCAATAACTTGCGATGAATTCACGCTGGACGAGATCAAACAAGCCGTTAAAAGATTAAAAAATTTTAAAGCTGCTGGAGTTGACGAAATTTCAGGGGAAATGATTAAAGCAGTTAATGACAACAACCTCTTGAGAATTTTAGATATTATAAATGAAGTATGGAGAGAAGAACAACCACCACAACAATGGAAAGACAGTATTATTGTAAAGTTACCGAAGAAAGGTGATCTATCAGACTGTAATAACTGGCGTGGTATATCTCTATTATCAGTGCCTGGAAAATTATTATGTTGCATGATGTTAGAAAGACTTAAATTGCATGCTGACGAAAAGATCAGAGAAGAACAAGCGGGTTTCAGGCCGAAACGATCATGTATTGATCAAATATTCACACTAAGAACAATTATAGAAGAATCAGTGGAAAGGCAATCGCCACTTATTATCACCTTCGTCGATTTTCAAAAAGCCTTTGATAGTCTACACCGCCCATCATTGTGGAAGATACTTACAATCTATGGTTTTCCAACAAAATATGTGAATATAATCAAAGCACTATATGACAATGCAAGATGTTGTGTTAGAACAAATAAAGGGAATACAGAATGGTTTACAGTAGAAACAGGGGTGAAACAAGGCTGTATTATGTCACCACTACTTTTTGGAATAGCTATTGATTGGGTTATGAGAAAATATACCCACAATGAACAATTGGGTATAAACTGGACAAATGGAAAATTCCTGGGGGACCTGGATTTCGCAGATGATGTAGCATTCTTAAGTTCAACACCAAGACAATCCCAAGAAGCAATAAATAATTTGTGTCATCTCTCGGTTAAAATTGGTCTCCAAATAAATGCCTCTAAAACTAAAGCTATGAACTTTTCTAACGAGACCTTTGATATCATCTTGAACGGGGAAAAACTACAGAAAGTTGAAAGTTTCAATTATTTAGGCAGTAAAATGACTCAGGATGGTGACACAACAAGAGAAATCCATACTAGAATTGCTTTGGCAGCTAGCGCCTTCAATAGATTATCTAACATTTGGAAATTACGATCATTGAATATACATACCAAGCTTCGTCTGTTTAATTCAAATGTTATCTCAGTGTTAACATACGGCTGTGAGAGTTGGAAAATAACAAAATCATTGGAGAACACGCTGAATACATTCGAGAACAAATGTCTTAGAAAACTCATGAACATCAGTTGGAAAGAATTCAACATGAAGTACGGTACGGTGTCTAACCGCCATTCCAGTAAAAACTCACGTCTGCCGAAGGGGCCAAAGGACATTGTATGCAGAAGATTGTTATTTGTTGAAATTACAAGTTTCCAGTTGTCAAGAGATTATTGACACTGATGAACATAAAGATCTACTATTTTATGAGACGTATGTGGATCGACGATGATTTTTTTCTAGTCCAGTGATGGCGATTCATTAAAGAATTTTTTTCAGGTTGCCAAGTCTGATGATGTGATGTATGATGGTAATGCAGTACATTGGTATACGATCAAGAATGGTATCTTGGTTCGTAACTTTTAAGATGCCACATTATTGCATATGCAAACTATGGTGCCCGCTAATTTTAGACCTTTTGTGTTACGTCATGCGTACGATGTGAATTGTGCGGGACATTTAGGAATTGCCAGAACAAAACAGAGAGTTTTGTCCTTTTTTTTGGCCTGGGGTGACAAAAGATGTGAAAACCTTTTGTCGTACTTGTGAGACGTGCCAAGAGGTGGCAGCGAAAGGCCCCCAAGCATAATGCGCCTCTCCAGGCATCTGACATCTCTGTGCGACCTTCCACAAAAATGGCAATTGACTTGATAGGACCACTACCAGTTATGTCGGCAAGAGGCCATCGGTATGTGTTAACGTACATCGATATGTGCACCCGTTGGCCAGAGGCTATTCCTCTAAAGAGCATTTCGACCACAGATGTTGCTGACGCATTACTTTTGATTTTTAGTCGATTGGGTTTTCCCGAAAACATATTATCAGACAGGGGAACTCAGTTTGTTTGTGATGTGATGACTCAAGTAATGAAGGATTTTGGTATTGATAGATCGCTTAGTAGTGTCCATCATCCGACCGCGAACTGGAAAATTGAGAGGCTAAATCGCTGTCTGAAACAAATGCTTGGTAAAGTCGCTGCGAAATACCCGCAGGACTTGGATAGGATTCTACCAGCTTATCCCGAGATTCCAAACGAACATACAGGATTTTCGCCGTTTGAGTTGATTTTCAGCGCCAAACCAAGAGAACTTAAGTCCATTCTGAAATAGCTATTGGTTGGAGCTGACATGCCTGAGGATGTCCAAACCTCTTACCAATACGTGGTTAACCTACGCAAGAAAACTATCGACCCTTGCCAATTAGCAGTAGAGGCTTCAGAAAAAGCCAAGTCTAAGGCTAGATTATTTGTTAACCAGAACTGAAAGTTGCGCTAATTATGGCCAGGTGATGAGGCCTATGTTTTGCTAGCAAACAAAGACAATAAATTGTTAGTTTCTTGGAGAGGACAATACAGAGTTACTGAAAGGTTTTCAGATGTTGATTCATCATCATCATCAGTTGCCATCTCCACAACGAAGGTTGGCTGTAATGGATCTCCAACGTCTTCTGTCTCTTGTCTTGGTGGTGCACTCTGATAGACTCTTTCCTGTCCATCTCTTGATGTTATCTTCCCACTTATAGCGCTGTCTTCCCCTTGCATGTTTGCCTTCAACTCTCCCTTCTGTTATGGTCTTCTGCAAGGTGTTATGCCTTTTTATGTGGCCAAAGTATTTTAGCTGCCGAACTTTGACCTCCCTCATTAGTTCTCTTTTCATACCTAGATTTTCTAGGACCTCCTTATTTGTTTTCATCTCTTTCCATGAGATACGACCCATTTGATAAGGGTGGATTTGATGCTGAAGTGGTAACTTGCCACCCTTATCGACACCTGGTATTAAAGTGCAAGATGTAGGTGTCTTCTCTGATTTAGGATGTTGCTGTGAATGTGGTAGTGGAACAGTTCACAGGGTTATCACACAGGCAACATGACGTGTAGAGTCATAGAAAGGGTAACTTCGTTGTATAAGTTTCTTTCATTTATTGCACGCCACAAAACAGTCATGATACTTATGACATCAACATAGTTAACGAGTTCAGCAAGATGATATGGCACATTGAAAACAATTTCTGTAGTCAGCAATGACAGCTGTTGTATATATGCGTCATAAGACATCACAGTTCAATAGATTCAGAAATTCATAAATCATAGAGTTCTAGTTCGTGAAGCTGTATAAATAATAATAATTTCTGCAACAGTGTCAGCTACAGATCTTCAATGTTCATAAACAATAATAAATGCTCCCATTCTGATGCTAGCAGATCAGTTGTATACAATAAGTCCGTTCACTGTCTGCACGTGAATAGCATACATGGCTACAGGTCAGCTCGACCTTTATAATGTTCCTAAGTCTAACCATCTGACTTGGACGTGATCTCTGATATAACGAATCCTGGAACACAGACAATAGTCTTGTTGGTCTAGAGCGACCCATATATATTTAACTAGTTCAGGTATACAGATACCGGTGACTTAATCCTAGTCAAAGTACCTCTCCATTTTGCATCACACAGGCGAGCAAATAGGCGACAAAATGACGAACCTCTAGATGATAGCATAAAGTTCGATACAAGAGGAATTACCTTATTTCGGAAAATCAACCATGAACATATGCCTCCAGGCAGGCGTGAATAATACTGGGAAATAGTCTAGTTAGCTAACTAACTCACAAAGACCATGTATTTCCCTCAGAAAATCACAAGACGCAGTTGCGTCTGCTCGCTTCTTAAACCATTTCTCAACTGCCCCAACTGGGCGGAACACACAGAACGAACTCCCAGCTTTTTGACATGCGCAGAACGACAATCTCTGAGTTGCCGTTCACAATAAGACGATTCTAAGAACATTCGAGATAAAAGTCTTACACAGTCGCGCCTTTTATGGTCATGAAAAGAAGCGTTAAGAAAGGTTTCAGACATCTACCATAGTTGACTGGTACTACCAAATAAGGAGATGTGGTCACGCTTCGTTCAAGAAATTATAGACCGAACGTGTCTCTATACAAGAGAAGGCAAACTCCTAAAAAATTGTAGTCTCGATAACTCGGATTATGTCCCTTTGACCATAGAAAACATAATACACACTTCAGTCAAAAAAAATGATCATACATATGAAAAAATGTTTATACAAACGAAAAATAATAATGATCCGTGCGTAACATTACCGCACCCTCCCTGGAAAAAAAAAAATGAAACATTTTTTTTTTTAAATCCTGGAGCCGGAAAAAATCTAGGCTCCTAACGCACGTATGATGCGTGGATATATACCTAACAAATTAGCTCAACGCATGGAGCGACACTGAGATCATATCTCAGATCCTTAGAGAAAAAATTTATCTAAGTATACGCTGATATATTCCAGGAAGGTGCCACCAACACACGCCACAATGATGGCAACAACATAATGACAATCAAATTATTCTCATACCAATATATGAAATTAAATATATTATGTGTTATCATACAATGTGTTGCAAATAGCGGTGTAATTTACTAATATACCGCACTATATTATTACATTATATATAAAGTAACAGTAATTAATAAGTAATACATGTGTTGATCTACGTTGACATAAAACATTCAATAGAAGAAGATGTGGACATCATCCGCTCCCAATGTAGGACAGGACTTGATATCCTCAAAGTTCCACAATGGACATAAACTCGCAGACTTCAATGATGTGCTGCGAAAATATCAATAACACAAATCTTAAAGACAACTGGTAAATTTCTTAATACAATCCTGAAAATAATTTATTTAAATGTGGCCGAGTGATCTTTTGGCCCGTATATCACTAACTAAGCCTTCTTAGATAATTACATGGTACAATGTTATAAATTTCCCTCAAAAAAAAAAGTGAGACAAAATCTACTAACATGTCATTATAACATTGGACTGTATATCAGGAAATATATATATATATGACAGAAGAATCATGTGGAATCGTGTGGACATCTGGACAGAATGTCTGCCATTACATTATCCGAACCACGGATAGCTCGAACCGAGAAATGAAATGGTTGAAGAGCTATGGCATAACGAGTGGACCTCGAGCTCTTCAAGTTTTTGCTCTGAATAGCAGTAAGCGCTTTCTGGTCGGTTTCCACAATGAAATGTGCGCCTAGAAGAAATCTTTGTAACTTCAGAATAGACCATACCATAGCCAATAACTCACGGTCTAAAACCGAGTAATTCTTTTCTGCAGCGTTTAATTTCCTAGAGATATACATCACCGGATGCAAAGTATCAGAATACTCCTGCATTAGTGCTGCCCCAATCCCTGTTGACGAGGCGTCACTTCGAAGAACAAAAGTCTTCTCAATAGTAGGTAACTTAAGAATAGGTGGAGATGAAAAATAGGGCTTTAACCTGGTCCAATGAGGATTGACATTCTTTAGACCAGCGGATCAGATTAGGCGACCCTTTCTTCAATAAAGTAGAAAGCGGTGCCATAATGGAGGACAGATTCGGAATGAATCGTCCGTAGAATTGAATCAAACCTAATAGACTCCTTACTTGTTTCTTCGTCTTAGGGACCGAAATGTTAAGTATTTTTGAAACATTGTGGTCCTCTGTCTTTAAAAGACCATGACCAACCCGATGACCTAGGAAAGAAATCTCACTAAATCCTATAAAGGCTTTAGAGGGTTTTGCAGTCAAGTTATACTCGCGAAGAGTAGACAGTAATTCGTATAAACCCAAATAATGATCTTCCCAAGAATCACTGAATAGACAGATATCATCTAGGTATGCTATGACATCTGTACGATATGCGAGAATTCGCCGCATCATGCGTACGAATGTAGCAGGGGCGTTCATAAGACCAAAAGGCATGAAATTCCATTGGAATAAACCCCTAGGTGTAGAAAAAGCTGTAAAAGGTTTGGCACGTTCAGTTAGCGGGACTTGCCAATAACCTTTAGACAAATCTAGTTTGGTAAAGAATCTAGAATTAGAAAGTTTATTGAGTAGCTCTTCTAATGAAGGCATAGGTTCAGCATCGAACTTCGTAACTTGGTTCAATTTGCGATAATCTACGCAAATGCGAATGTTATTATCCTTCTTTCGAACAATAACCATAGACGAAGAGTATGCTGAAGTGGATGGTTCAATGATTTCCAAACGTATCATTTCATCCAATTCTTTTTCGACTTGAGACTGGAAATGGATAGGTATTGGATATGGTCTGACTCTGATAGGATTGTGATCAGTTAGCACAATGTCATGTTCTATGACATGTGTGTGTCCCGGGATGTCTGTAAGAACATCCTGAAATGTTTGCAACATCGAAGAAACTTGTCGATGTTCCTCAGCGGAAAGATTTGGAGAAACGGTCACGTTTTTCCAAGATTCCGTAGAATAAAGTGGGACCATAGAAAGAGGAAGATTGACATCAGAAAAAGTAGTTTCCTCATCCTGTATAACTGACAGAGATGAGTACTGACCATGAGTTGCTTGTGAATTGTCCGTAGCCTGGAAAATAGGCTGCAAATAGTCAGGTCTTTCATAAAATTCTGTGAGCATATTTATGTGGAAAGTTTTATGCTTTCCATCAATATCGACAACATAGTCGACATCAGAAATTTTGGAGACTATTGCATATGGACCTTTCCATGCAATTAGAAGTCTGTTCTCCCTTGAAGGAAGTAGAACGAGAGCTTTGTCACCTGGACAAAGTTGTCGTAGACATCTATTCTTATTTGCAAACTGCCTTGCCTTTTCTTTAGCAAATTCTGAAGACGAAGTTGCTAGTTTGCATGCCTCGATGATCTTTTGCCTAAGAGCAATGACGTACTCATAAGAAGATTGAGTCTCATCGCTAATATTATCGGCAGTGATTAGATCGTGAAGTAAAGACATAGGGCCGCGCGGTTGCGCGCCAAAGACAAGTTCAAAAGGGGAAAACCCCGTATGTTCATTGGGGACCTCTCTATACGCAAAGAGAGCCGCGGGTAAGACCCTGTCCCAATCCTGAGGATGATCCTCAGTTATTTTACCAAGTAAAGTTTTCAGAGTCCTATTTAAACGTTCGACCAACCCATTAGACATTGGGTGATAGATACTGCTGAGAGACCTTTTAATGTGTAGCATAGACATTACCTGTGACATAGTGTCTGATATAAGTTGAGTGCCATGGTCTGACAATATTTCTCCGGGAAAACCCAAGCGAGAAAATATCAGCCAAAGAGCGTCTGCGATATCAGCAGTTGAGATGCTCTTGAGAGGTATTGCCTCTGGCCAACGTGTGCACATATCGACACATGTAAGGATAAATTGATGTCCTCTAGCCGACTTAATTCTAAAAGGACCGATAATATCTATTGCCATTTTTTGAAAAGGGCGAATAGGAATGTCAGCAGCCTGGATAGGCGCAGCATGTCGTGGTCCTTTAGATTTGACCTCCTGACATACTTTGCAAGAGCGCAGTACATTCGTATGTCCTTGCTCACAAATGGCCAAAAGAAAGCCGCAAGAACCCTCGACTTTGTACGGGAAAAACCCATATGTCCAGCACATTGCGAGTCATGAGCATGTTGCAATATTTGCAATCTCATGCTCTTAGGCACAAGAATTTGTGAATGAGTGGACGTAGTCGAGTCTTGTACCATACGTACAAGTACGCCGTTCTTCATAGAAATCCAAGATTTCCTATTAGTGTTCTGATTAGGATCACCTTTTTTTGCTAGAATGAAGAATTTTTGTAAAGAAGGATCTTCTTCTTGCAATTTGATAAATGAGTCACGTGTAATAGTCAAGTGACTATCTTGGTCATTTACTTCATCATTATTAGTTAATGAAGTTTGAGGTGGATCCAGAGCATGTGCTCTTGTGACCACCGCATTGGTAGCTTCAATGTTTTGCTCTTCCCAAACAGCAATCTGCTGTGGGGTACATTCCCTAACTCCGTGAATACGACCAATAATAAGGTCCGCAATAGGGTTTGGAAGTAGACACGCGTGGACCTCTCCCGTGAAGAAAGGAGTAGCAATGTGTATTATAGCAGTAGGATACTTTTCTAACGTGCCACCAAATGTGACACATTTGATGACTTTTCCTGTAGCACAGGATGGATCTACAAGAGATTGCCTAACGCCGACAGTAGTACATCCAGAATCAAACAACACTGAGACTGGATTACTATTTACTAGCCCCTTATGTAATATAAGAGAACCTCTCCCATCATGAGCAACATTAGCAGGAAGAGCGGGCAAAGGATGACCACAGCTTAGAGTACTAACGGTTTTCGGATCAAATAAAGTACTGCATTGGATACATTTATTTGCCCTACCAAAATCAAAAGATGAGCATCCGATAGCATTATGGTCTTTATCATTATTAACCTGTTTATCTGCTCCCTGAGATTCTTGTTGAACAGAGTTTGTCTGTTGATATCTTTTTCTCTTATGTTGCGATCTACCGCGACCATTATTGCCTCTGCAATTATCATTAAAGTCCCTACTGTAATTTTTATCCTGGTTTGAGTTCCAGTTTCCATAACTGTCATTACTATCTCTATGCTGTTGAGAACCTCTATTATCTTGGTATTGAGGTCTCTGCATAAAAATATTTCCCTCTATACCGATTACCTTTGTGAAAATTTCTAAAGTTAACCGGAGTAGAATAACGTGTAGTATTCGGTTGTCTCCAGTTCTGGGAAGAAGAATCACCCTGGAATTGATCACTATGGTTCTGGGCATAATTACGATTACTCTTTTTATTGAAATTTTTCTGGCTACCCTGAAATTTACGCATAAAATTTGGGCCATAAGGTGCTGCCGAAGCAACTGGCAGACCTTCTTTCACCTTAGAGTTACTAATGGTTATGTGCGGATGCGCAGTAACATACTGGCTACAGTATTCTTCCATTTCTTTTATGTTTTTTAGGCTTACGCTCATGAAGAAAAGATAGATAGAAAAGCTTCATTAACAGAAGACATAACCTTATCTCTAAGTAGTAAATCCATAAGAGCTTCAAATGTATTTTCTGTCTTAGACAACTCAACCCATCGTAAAAAAGTAAGACGGATGCCTGAGATGAATTCAGAGAATTCAACTCCAGTTTCTGGTAACATGGTTTTTAAATTTAAGACGATATCCGTCCTCGTTAAGTTGGTACTTCTTTAACAATGCCGCCCTGACAACCTCATAGTTGTTTTTGTCAGGCACATCTACCATACTCAACAAAGTCAAAGCATCACCTCTAAGTATCTTGGACAGATGATACACATATAATGTTTTATCTATATTATGCACATTACATGCACTTTCAAATCTATCTAGATAAAATGTTATATCATCGATTGAGGGATTAAATGCTGGTAGATTAAGCTTGAAATCCTTAGCATTAGTCTTATTTGACACCTTATTTGCATCATTAGCATTACCAGTGTTCAATAACTTTAACTTCTCTAACTCTAAAGCTAAGACTTTTTCATCATGTTCCATTTTTGCTTTTCTCTCATCAGCCTCTCTTTGTAACCTTCTTTCTTCAGCCTCAGCCTGTAACTTTCTTTCTTCAGCCTGGGCCTGTAACTTTTTCCCTTCAGCCTCTATTTCAAGTCTCTTATTTTCAGCTTCTTTTTCAAGTCTCTTATTTTCAGCTTCTTTTTCAAGTCTCTTATTTTCAGCTTCTTTTTCAAGTCTCTTATTTTCAGCTTCTTTTTCAAGTCTCTTATTTTCAGCTTCAGCCTGAAGCCTCTTCTCCTGAAATTCTGCTTCTCTTTTTTTGTTTTTCCATTTCCATTTGAAATCTTTTTTCCTCCACCTGCATCTGCAGTTTCTTTTGTTCTATTTCAGCCTCTATTCTCTTTTGTTCAGTTTGTTCTTTCATTTTCTTTTCTTCCGACTTCAATGCCTTGGCATATTGAACAGTCGCAAATTCTTCTAATTTATCACCTGTCTTCCCAAGGGCTTTACCCTGCTCAATAAAGTACTCAAATGTAGACATGATGTCTAAAATGTGAGTACAGAACCTGAAATAATTAATTATCTTATTTCAATGTTAAATAGCAACAAGACTTAATAAAGTTCTTGTATAATCTCTATGTTGAACCCAATCTCTGTGGGAAACAGGAGTTGACACCAACTTGTATTATCAAATGTATAATAATATCATAAGTCACTTCTTAATCATCAGTGCACTACCCAAATCAGTGCATAACCATCAGTTATTTATCATAACTGCACTACAATAGTGCATAAGCAAAAAAACCACCAGTTTGTTATGATAAGTGCACTATAGACCAATAGTGCATGAGCATATATTAACAATAGTGAAAGCTAACTATGCAAGAACTATGTAAACAATAACAAGACAATGTAAACAATAACAAAGGTCACCAACAATGTAAACAATAACAAAGATCAAAGTCAATGTAAACAACAACAAAGATCAGAGTCAATGTAAACAATAACAAAGATCAGAGTCAATGTAAACAATCAACAAAGATCAAAGTCAATGTAAACAACAACAAAGATCAAACAATACGAAAACATTCGCATAAGTCAAATACACAAACAGCAAAACTAACAAGAAATATGCGAAGATATGACTAACAAATGACGCTACAGTGTATACACAAAAATATACGTAAAGAACTGAATAATAGCAAAGGGGAGACCTACAAATACAAACAATCGAAATCGAAACTAAAAAACACAAAGAAAGAGAGAAAAGAAAAAAGAAAAATATATATATATATACAAGAAACAAAAATAAAGCACAACTCGTCACAACTAAACAGATATAGCAACGATTGTCGCTAGCAAATTTCACTGTAGGAAATTCGCACAGTCCCTAACGAAAACGCTAACAGTAGAACCTCTGTGACGTGGTATCTTCTACTGCAAGACTCCGCCCAACCGAGAAAACCCGCTGAAATATAAACATATAAATATACAAATAACAAATAACATATAACATATAAACATGTATCATGAAAACAATAGGAGAAAGTGTGAAAGTACAGAAGGCTCAGTTAGAACATAAGGGCACAGTTCACAAACAAAACAGGCCACTTAACTTCTATAAATCCAGCGTCAGCACGGTGCAGAACAGGATGTAATCAGCATTCTGAGGATAATGATCCAACGTTGATTAACTTCTGCTCCCATAAACAGCCATGACGAAGGAAAAGAGCTTCTAATACTGCAACAGTTGTTACGGCACTTGACCTTCTGAATCTTCTAAATTGATTTAACCGGCACTTGACCTTCTGAACCCGCAACAGTACCCCTGAGACCGGAACAGTTGTTACGGCACTTGTCCTTCTTTTCACCAGATCAGGAAATCCATTCGCTCGGTACTTGTCCTTCTAATTTTACATAAACTTCAATATTGCCGAGCAGCGCCGGGTAGTTTCAAAATCAGCAACTGTCAGAAAATCCGGATACTTTCAATAAAATTTCTTGTAAGGTGGTAGTTGATGCTGTAGTTGTATCTAGTATGATGATGATGTCTGGGTTTGCTGACCCCCTTGATAGCTGGAATCAGAGTGAACCAACCTATGGCCACCAAAAATGATATGGTGCGCCAAAATATCAGATGATAGAACCAGCTCTGGCCACCAAAAATGATAAGGGTGGATTTGATGCTGAAGTGGTAACTTGCCACCCTTATCGACACCTGGTATTAAAGTGCAAGATGTAGGTGTCTTCTCTGATTTAGGATGTTGCTGTGAATGTGGTAGTGGAACAGTTCACAGGGTTATCACACAGGCAACATGACGTGTAGAGTCATAGAAAGGGTAACTTCGTTGTATAAGTTTCTTTCATTTATTGCACGCCACAAAACAGTCATGATACTTATGACATCAACATAGTTAACGAGTTCAGCAAGATGATATGGCACATTGAAAACAATTTCTGTAGTCAGCAATGACAGCTGTTGTATATATGCGTCATAAGACATCACAGTTCAATAGATTCAGAAATTCATAAATCATAGAGTTCTAGTTCGTGAAGCTGTATAAATAATAATAATTTCTGCAACAGTGTCAGCTACAGATCTTCAATGTTCATAAACAATAATAAATGCTCCCATTCTGATGCTAGCAGATCAGTTGTATACAATAAGTCCGTTCACTGTCTGCACGTGAATAGCATACATGGGCTACAGGTCAGCTCGACCTTTATAATGTTCCTAAGTCTAACCATCTGACTTGGACGTGATCTCTGATATAACGAATCCTGGAACACAGACAATAGTCTTGTTGGTCTAGAGCGACCCATATATATTTAACTAGTTCAGGTATACAGATACCGGTGACTTAATCCTAGTCAAAGTACCTCTCCATTTTGCATCACACAGGCGAGCAAATAGGCGACAAAATGACGAACCTCTAGATGATAGCATAAAGTTCGATACAAGAGGAATTACCTTATTTCGGAAAATCAACCATGAACATATGCCTCCAGGCAGGCGTGAATAATACTGGGAAATAGTCTAGTTAGCTAACTAACTCACAAAGACCATGTATTTCCCTCAGAAAATCACAAGACGCAGTTGCGTCTGCTCGCTTCTTAAACCATTTCTCAACTGCCCCAACTGGGCGGAACACACAGAACGAACTCTCTGCTTTTGACATGCGCAGAACGACAATCTCTGAGTTGCCGTTCACAATAAGACGATTCTAAGAACATTCGAGATAAAAGTCTTATAGAATCGCGCCTTTTATGGTCATGAAAAGAAGCGTTAAGAAAGGTTTCAGACATCTACCATAGTTGACTGGTACTACCAAATAAGGAGATGTGGTCACGCTTCGTTCAAGAAATTATAGACCGAACGTGTCTCTATACAAGAGAAGGCAACTCCTAAAAAATTGTAGTCTCGATAACTCGGATTATGTCCCTTTGACCATAGAAAACATAATACACACTTCAGTCAAAAAAATGATCATACATATGAAAAATGTTTATACAAACGAAAAATAATAATGATCCGTGCGTAACACCATTCTTCTATATATCCACATTTCAAGAGCCTTAATTCTTTCTTCCAAATGCTTATTCATCGTTCATGTTTCTGCACCATACAGAAATGCAGAATATACGAGGCGTGTTCAAATGAAACCCGACCGTGCTGCGCCAAGTGGACATTCGTAGGAGTAGCATGATGACGTCACATCTGACGTAATAAGCACATACGAATGTACAAGTGTGTAAGTGTTCATTCTCCTAGTGTTCATTGGTTGTGCTGCAGACCGTTAAAATAATGGCCGGTGTGATAAGGAATCCGTCCAAGGTCGATCAGCGAGCGGTGATTCAGTTCCTAACAGCCGAAGGATGTTGCACAGTCGACATTCATCGCCGAATGAAAGCAGTGTATGGTAAGAAAAGTGTGTCTAAGACTACAGTGAAATACTGGGCACGAATGTTTCGAGAAGGACGTCCGTTAACGAAAGATCTTCCGCGGCCAGGTCAGGTGCATATTGTTGCGACAGAAGAAGCCATCGCCGAGATTGATGCAGCAATACGGGTGGACCTTCGTCGGAGCTTACGTTCGCTAGCAGAGGAATTCGCTGTGTCTCTTGGGACAGTTCAAATGGTGGTTTGGAAGAAACTGAAGTATCGAAAGGTGTGTTCACAATGGGTCCCACGGATGCTGACCGATCACCATAAGGAAGAACGCATGGGGTGGAGTTTGAACAACCTGCTGCGTTACGAAGAGGAGGGTGATGCATTTCTGTTGCGCATAGTGGCAGGCGATGAGTCGTGGTGCCACCACTTTGAGCCGTGCAGCAAATCAGCGAGCATGCAATGGAAACATCCCGGATCACCAAAACCCAAAAAAATTCAAGTCACAGATTTCCGCCGGTAAGGTTATGCTGACCGCATTTTTTAACCATTTTTTTTGGTGGACTTTAAAGAGCCTGGCGTGAACATCAATGCCATCCGCTACAAAGACACATTAGACAACCTGCATACAGCCATCAAGATAAACGACCCGGCATGCTTTCGCGTGGTGTGATTCTGTTGCACGACAATGCTCGTCCACATGTTGCGAACATTGTGCAGGAAGCGTTAGCAAGGAAAAGGTGGGAAGTTCTGCCACACCCAGCCTACAGCCCCGATCTGTCACCATGTGACTTTCATTTGTTCGGACCCTTAAAAAATCTCTAAAGGGACAACGATTCGACTCCGATGCAGACGTCAGGGCCTCGGTGACCAAATGGTTCAATAAGCAACAAAAGTCATTTTTCTCGGACGGCATCCGCCGTCTACCCAAGCAGTGGGATGCGTGTCTGAATGCCTATGGTGACTATTTCTAAAGAACCCCAGTGGGTACTTGCTTCATAACAATTGCTGTATTTAATTATACTACTCCTGCTGATGTACCTTACATATATTTGTTATAAAGCCACTGGGACGGGTTTCATTTGAACACACCTCGTATATAACACTTTATGATTCTCAGTTTTAATTTGTGAGATAACTGTTTGGATGTCAGTATATGTTTCATGTTGTTGAATGTAGCTTTGGCCATTCCTATTCTCTTCTTGATTTCTGTTTCACATCTGCCATCTTCTGTTATTATTTGACCAAGATATACGTAGCTCTGGACTTGTTCCAGGATTTTCCCATTTACGCTTATCTTTAATGTGGGTTTATCGTCTGTTTTGCTAATTATCATAGTTTTTGTTTTCTCAATATTAATGTCCAGTCCATATTCATGACTTATACTGTTCACTTGCTTCACTAGTTCTTGTAACTCCTGTTCGCTTTCAGCTAACAACACGGTATCATCTGCATATCTAAGGTTGTTTATTGACCTTCCACTGATGTTCAGTCCTGATATTTCCTGTATCTGTTTGAAAATTTTTTCGGTGTATAAATTAAATAGGCAGGGGGACAGCACACAACGTTGTCTGACACCTCTTTTTATGTCTATGTATGGTGAATAATTCCTTCCCGATCTTACTGTGGCAGTTTGCTCCCAATAAAGGTTACTGAGTATTCTTATATCTTTTCCATCAATACCTATGTCTTCGAGGCATTCAATTATTTTCTCATGATGGACTCTGTCAAAAGCCTCCTTATAGTCAATGAAGCACATATACATACTTTTTTAGACCTCTGTATATGTTTCTGCTAATATTCTTAGGCAAAATATTGCCTCTCTTGTTCCACTGTTCCGTCTAAAACCAAACTGTTCTTCTTGGATTTCGCTGTCTACTTTACTTTTTATTCTTTCCTGTATGATGTTGAGCAGTATCTTAATTGCATGACTCATCAGGCTGATTGTTCTGAAGTCTGAACATTCTGTTTATGTTGATTACATTATTGCTATCAATGGGAAAGAGAAAACTTTCCATATCAACATGTTGCAAAAGTTCCACTCTCGTCAGCAAAATCTCAGACCAGTCTTCGGTGCTATCGAATCTATCGATCGTCGCTCTTCCTTAGCGGTCATACAGGAAGAGTTGTCTGAATTACCCAACGTTCCTGATACATCTATTTCCTTGTCTATTTTACCATTTTATTCTACTGAATCATGGACAGATGTCACAGTCTCTCCAAATCTTGCTCCTCACCAAAAGGAACAGATTTCTTTCTTACTGCATTCGTTCCGGACGTACTCACGGATATTCCGGGTCGTACGGATATCATTGAGCATAAAAGTGATTGCCCCGTGAGTAGGTATATGAAATGGATTGTTATATGAGTAAGTATATAAAAGTGATTGCTACTTGAGTAGGTATATAAGAGTGATTGTTGCGTTAGTAGGTATATACAAGTGATTATTATATGAGTAGGTATATAAAAATGATTGTTACATGAGTAGGTATATAAAAGTGATTGTTATATGAGTAGGTATATAAAAGTGATTGTTACATGAGTAGGTATATACAAGTGATTTTTACACGAGTATGAATTGTTGTGTGAGTAGGTATACATGAGTGATTGCTACTTGAGTAGGTATATAAGGTTTGTTGTTGTTAGAAGGAAGCCATTGACTCTCTTCTAGTATGTTATGAGAAGGGAAAAAAATGAAATATTTTGTGACAACAGAAAAAAACTTAAGAAAACAAGGTATATTGGACATCATGGCTTGGAAGGAAGTCAATAACAGAACTGATAAATAGTACTGGAGATAGGAAGTTAAGGAGAGACATGATCTCCTACGCCACCAGACATAATACTTGATGAAGGATGAGAAGGTTGATTGTTACATGAATATGTACACAAGGTTGATTGTTACATGAATATGTACACAAGGTTGATTGTGACATGAATATGTACACAAGGTTGATTGCTATATGAATATGTACACAAGGCTGGTTGTGACATAAGTATGTATACAAGAGTGATCGTTATAGAAGTCATTGTTAATTGAATATGTATATATGAGTTAGTGTTACACGAAGATTGATGTAACAGTTCTGGATTCCACACCGTGAAAGATTGGTTTGGTTTGGTCTTAAGGACTATCTTCACTGCACACGGACTACTCCATCAGTGCACCGATCTCCTCCCTTAGATCACACAAGAAGGATCTCAGCACAATGCACGAACTCCGTAGCACCGGCGAGAATCCCAATGTGTGTACATAGGAATCACACATTATATAAATATTTTTGTGGTGGGTAGGTTCCTAATTTTAAAAAAATTTGCCAGGGCAGCGGCCTTATAGCCTACTCTTTACGATTTCCAACTGCCGTCGGAATTTTTAACGTGCGCAACTTGTACACGGGACCTCCTATTTTTTCATCCTTATCCGAGAAGGCTAGTTATCCTATCTCACTACCCAGTAGACCAGGGGCGAATATGACACCATTAGGATCACTGGTTCGGGAAAAAAAAATCCATCAATTATATTCCCTGTACTGGGGATCGAACCCAGTACCTTTAGAATTCGAGGCGGATGCCATACCTCTCACAGTGATAGAAACAACGGTTAAAAACATAAACACCTTCAAACGGAGAAGAGAAATAAACACCGGCTCAAGAAGGATTAAGAAAACACAGAAAGGAGTTGAACGCATGGCAAAGGAAAGAGGGGTTGGGGTTGAGCTAATTAAAGACCTATTCACCATAACGACCCGAAAGATAATGATTGAATGAATTGGTATTGTATGTAAACTCTAAATCTGCAATAGGAACTGTGATGAACTACTTTAGGAACATTGTAAAAGATCTGCTTTGATAAAATCACGTCTGTTTTCAGAGTATTTAGAACAAGTGCAACTTATCTGTGCTGCACGGTCTACTTCCTGGAATCGCATCGACAGAACGGTGGACAATTAAAATTAATTATTTTTACCGAAAGTTAACTTCACTTGAAAGAAAAGATCGCGTTTCTGGCTTATGTGTTCATGAATACAGTGAATCTGAGTAAGCTAGCTTCTGTGTGTTCACTGGGAATACGGTGAAAGTGTCTCGAAAGCTGTGGGGACACTCCCCCTCTGGTGAGGATTAAAAGTCCAGTGGAGAATCTTAAAACACCCATTTCCTGTAGTTTAAATTTCGCCTACGAGAAATTCAACCTCGCTAGTTTATTTTCGTTAAAACCAATCGCAATTCAGTCTAGTTTACTTTTTAATTCTAATCTCTTGGGTTATTCTTTTATTGTACTGTTTCGTAAATCCATATATGTGGCAATTTCTTGTTACACGGGGATGGTGGCTTAATAATAGTCATAATATTCCCTAAGAATAATAGGGGGAAGACACGTTGCAAGGAAACATAATTTATTTTCCAGGGCCCTTCTGAGATGTATGTCTTTGTGAGAATATTCACCTTATTACTTCATTCCTACTATTATAGGAGTCTTAACATTTTACGAGCCACTAATGAGATCATACACAGCATTCTTACATTACACACTTTTACATCTACCTTAACCAAAAATTATCGGAAATTAACTTAGGTTAAAAAAAAAGTTTCCACCTCTGTCACCTACAGATCTACCAAATGATCTCCTGTGATCTACCGGTACAATACGGGTGACTAATGTCCGACACCTACTCCTAATTATGCAACACACCTGTTGGTAATCTCTGTTCTAACAGATAAAAAGTGCGCTTCGCTCAGGCGTCCAACAGCTTACAAAATAACAATAGTGTATTTTGCGTATACTAATCAATTCTTTTCAATTTCATTAAAAAATCCATTCTATTCAACTCATAATAAAGAGTTTACTATGTATTGTCAACGAATATAACGTTCGTGTCTCTAGGCTAGCGAAAAAAAGATCTTTGCAGGGATCTGCCTTTTTTTTTTTTTTGTTTTGTAAGTGAAAAATGTTCGGCTGCGTGTATAATACGAGTAGAATTTTCAGAAGGATATTTTTTATGAACGAAAACAATCGCACTAGATTCGGGCCAAAATCCGACTATATATATGTGTGCGCGTATGTCTTTGCGTACGAGAATACATATATCACTGTGTGAATGTAAAAATGATGAATATTCATAAGCACGTGTATGGGTTTTTTTAAAAATAATGTTTTTCCTCATTTTGGCAAGGTGCTCCCCGTTCAGCGTTTACACAGGGTCCGTCGAATGAAAATCTACATATACTCGTACATGCGCGTTTCCTTACAAGAGAATTGAGTATTAACTCTTGCTGTCCCATGTAGTTTTTATGTCTTAATTTTTAACTCAGGCACCAACACTGAAAGCTTCAAACTGACAGAGTAGTTGGAGCGCTGGCCTCGCGCGGCAAAAGTACCCGGTTCGAAACACGGTGTCGTCAAGCTCCACTTTACCCAGCTGTAAATGGTTCGCTGACTCTGCTCTTGATTTAGTGAATGCAAAGACAGAGAGGAAGGAAACTGTTCACCCAACCTCATCAAGCTGGACCTAGTATAATGAATTCTCGAACACTTCACAACCCTACGACAGTAGCTGCTATGGGGCTACTTTTACCTTTTTTTAACAAATCAAAATTGAAGCCTTTTTTTAAATCCTCAGTGGCGGAATAATTTACTGAGAAAATACTTTAAACTGTTGTAAGTCTTCATCATGTGACGTATTCTCACCAAAACGTTGTCTCCATTATAGCTGCTCTGAACGCATCACGATTCTGGGCAAGTCGACCTGCATCATCGAAAGACAAGTTCAGACTCTCTGTAGTAAGTCTTACGTGTAGAAATTATGAGCGCTTTATATTGAGTACAATTCTAACTTTTTTATTACTTTCATTTTCATTCTTATATCACTCATCATTTTCATTTTCGCTCCGTATGGAGCATGGAGTCACCACTGCTGCTGGTCCACTCGCACGAAGCGTGCAGCAAGCAATCAATTGCTGTGGTAGTCTCTGTAACAATTTGTTTTGCATGAGCAGGTTGACAACTACATGTTCAAAATCGTGCTATCGTCTTGTACAACATGAATGAGAGTATATTAGTTCTATTCTTTTTCATCTCATCAGCCCCTCCCCCATCCCCACCCCCGGGAACTACATGGGGCTCACTCTTAAATACAAATGGAAAATGAAGTTTCCTTCAGGAAATCATCTGGATCTACCGTAATGGTCATGCAGGAGTACGCAACAATGAAAGAGCTACCAGGCTAACGTCGAGGGCACCCATAGTGAGGACATTAGATATGGATAAGGGAGCTAAATTTACAATTAATGATCACCTGTTAGAGAATGACACTGCAATCAACATAGCTAAGATTGCATAAATTCGGCATAAAACGTAAGACTAGCAAGGAGATGGCGCATCCCGGAGTATACAACCAGCATGCTAACTGTCACAGTAGAGATGTTCGACAAAATATTAAGTTGGTCACGCTGAGAGTGACAACCCTGATACAAATTTCAAACCCGTTTTGGTCATGTGATATGGACGGAAGCGCGCACCAATTCGGGCGCTAAAAGTTATTTGAGTTTCTGGCCATCGACCAGGAGAGGTCGCTTTGTTGTTCCCTATCAGCATTTTGCTGGGATATTGGATGCCATAGTTTTCACTGAGGGTGCTTGTCATTTATTCAAGTGGTCAAGATTAGTTTTCATGTTTCTAGAACGGTGGTGTAGTTTCTAGCAACAGTTTCGTAGACCATTGATAAAAAGTCATTTGTATTTAAGTATGGCTGTATTAGAATGCAGGACTTAGCCGGTGAGCGAAAGTCATTGTGTTGTTCACTCGGTATGACATACCCGCGAGTTTTTGATGATGATATATTTGATTGCTGATTATTGCAAGTTATATTGGCATTTCTGTTGCATTGAATTGCATATGTATCTCTAGCCGTGTGCGGCTTCATTGTGTACATGATTATTAAAGGGAACTTAACCTATTACGAGTGTTATGGTGAATCTATGTCAGCTATTGCATATTGTGGTCATAGTGTAAATTCACAGTGTGAATAGGTTGTTTCTGGACACTAACAAATTATAAATAATAAGTATATCAGCTGGTGAACTGATGCACTGATAACTCACAAACCCAATCATCTCGCTCATTCTTGAATTCGTTTATTTACATACTAGGGAGCATTAATGAATTAACCTATGGAACTCACCCGTTAATTCACGTGTCCCACCGTGAAGACCGGTCTGGTTCTGTAATCGGTTTCGCCATACCACTTGTCCACGTAATCGTCTTCGTCCACCTCATCGAACTCGAACATGGCATCAAGCCGAGAAGATCCAAAAGAATGAACACTAGATGAAGAATCCGACCACATGTACGACTCTTCAACATAAGGATCTGCCCATGGGTTGGGGGAACGTTCGAGATGCTTGTCTGAAACTTTCCTAGATGCTTTTGTTTTTTTTTAACGTAAAGAGAATTTACTGGTAATAATTGTTATGCAATGGACATTTTTTTGCCCAAATAACACTGGTCGATCCTTTTTACTCGATGGATATATAATCTCAGATTATATCAAATATGTTATGTATGTTTCACAATTGTCATTGATGGAAGCGTGCTCATCAATACTGCCCATATATTAGTAACATATTTTCTCTTGTCACTGCAAAAAGAAAAAAAAAAAAAAATTAAGTCCGGACGATTCAGTGGAATATTTCATAAATCAATGTCAATTAATGAGAGCCTTGCTGAAAAATATAACTGACTATTCTTCTTTAAGTTTAGTATCGACCCAGGAAACTACACAACATAGTAAAACTGTATATTGGTAAACACAAATCAATGTATAACATGGAAGGAGATAAACCTCATTCACGCCAAACATTAGGTAGCAACATAACAAAATGCCTGAGAACCTGCAGTCTGGAAGAAACCAAAACGAGAAGAAATGTATTATATTTTATAGAATAAAGAACACTTTATACACAAATTATAAAACCATATGGGGTTGACCGGGGTATTCTGTGCACAGGTTAAATACCAGTTTTCTTGTGCATGGATTTAAAAACCAACCAAACAATGAGGAATACATTATTTCTCACAAAATTAACATTGGACAATAAGTATTCTTTGTTGTTAAGTTTGAAAATAAACAATAAAGAAAATAATTCAAAAACAAAAGCCACTTCTATTACTTAACAGTGATCCATTCAGACAATGTGTCATTACGAAAGTAATATTTAAAAATTATATTTCATCCTTTTATAACTTATAAGTATTTTAGGAACACGTCAACAACACCTACTACGGCAGAAATATAAAATTAATGCAAACACGTAAGTTTAACAACCGCCTCGTTTGTCTTTAAATAAAAAAGAGGTCCGCGTGTTACAGACAATTACATACTATTGTCAATACGAGTAAACAATTCACATAAATAAGGCATAGGTCTAAGGAAAGCAAAAAGCCCTCCAATCCGGCACAAAGACTTTCAGCACAAACTGTGAAAGTGCGCTCAGGGTTCTCGTATGTAAAACAAGCAGGGCTGAAGAAACCAACACGGCAAAAATTAATGGAAACTTCGAAAGAAATTACTCGAAGAGGAGCATGCGCAGAGGTCTTGGCCAAATCTGAAAGAAGACTGATTCACTTTTGAATTTTCTGTTCGTCGGAGAAGTCAGAAACTGAAATTAATAAATTAATTAAGTAAAGAACTAAGTAAGTCGCTCTCTGTAATACGGGAAGTGAAGAACACGGGACCAAAAAACAAAAGTCTTTCACATTCAGCTTGAATACTAAATTACGCTAGTGAAACTCCGTTCTAATAGCGGTGCAGTGGATCAAAATTATTACCGCAGTCTCCGTCATTGCCATGAGGATCACACAAACTGGGCGAAAAAACAAAAAGAAAAGAACTCTCCATCCTGTGTTGTCCAGGTTTCCTCGCTCTATTTCGATCCTGGAGGATACCCTTGTAATTTCCTTTATTCTTATTTGAATGCGATGTTTGTCTTTCTTGTTGTAATCTGCTCGTCTACGCAAACTTATTTTTTCAGCTTTTTATCTACGCCAAGGAACCACCAGTGTAGTTTTTATCCCCCTGACAAGAAGCCTGTACAAGTAATTTTTGCAGTCTTGCGGTGGACGTTTCCGTAGTAATGTGTTTCACATAATGAAGATACGTTTTTAAGCATAACAATTGTATTCAAAACAATTACAAATTTCCAGGCCAAGACCACGAGATATCCATCTGATCCCTTCACTGTCCGTATTACAACCCATCTGTCACTTCGAGCCGGGTTACTCTGATTAAGTAGTTTTTTCTTGCAGCCAAGGGGATTTTTCGAACATCTATTCCTGCAGGTCTGGTGCCATCATTTACAATCTTCCTAACCATCGCTACCACATCATCAGTTCCCTGGAGATTTATCAATTCCTCACGCGAATAGGTGGGAAATGATTGAGTGGTTGCTGGTGCTGAAGGTGTGGTGATCCTGGAAACAGGCTGCATCACTGCAGTCTGGCTGAGAGAGTAGGGATCGAAGAGGGAAGGCAAACCCGGTCCCAAAAAATGCCGTGCTGAAGTCGGATGTGTCGGACGAAAGGCACAGATATCGCAGCTTCGCTGTAAACGGACACAACGCAACCACCGTCCTTTTCAGGATGAACGAGGAAGATGAAGAAGAAGAATGGAAGGTATACAGCAGGGGTACCCAACGCGGTGCCCGCCAAAGGCTTATCTGTGAGCCCGCGGAAGACTTGCGGATGAAAGAAAAAAGTATACAATTTGTTAGCATGATAAGAAATTATAGTTTTATCCTCCACTAAACTTCTCAAGTTTTGGTGGTTAGTGGTCCCAGAAAGATTACAAAAAATGTACCGATAGACGCAGATTGTTATGTTATATCCAAGAGCTGCTACCCAAACAACCTATGCGTTATTGAAAGATACCCATTCTTAAAAATTGCGGCATATGAGATACACTTATAATTTAGCTCCACATATCTTTGCGAATCATTATTTTTAACAACGAAAACTGTCAAATCCGAGTACAGCGGCTTACTGATGCTCATCTGGATGATTGGTTGCAAGCTGGAGCATACACCCCTAACTATACAAGTTGACCAATAACATGAAGTGCCTAATGATTTGAAGATCAATTTGTATCTTTTTTTAAAATCGTAAATATTTTTTATTTCATTAAATATGGTTACTCAGCCGTACATAAGTATTCTGTATATTTCATCGTAAACATGAACCTTTATTTTTAAATAAGCAAGTCGCGATATTTGGTTGGTGCCCGCCGCCTTCTTTATAAATCTAAAATGTGACCGTGGTGCAAAATAAGCTGAGGATCATTGGTATACAAAATGATGACAAAACTGATGTCATTTTTTGTGAAAAACAAGGCAAAGTATTTGTTTATTTAACACCTAATGGAAATAAGTCTTCACCATTTGTTGTAAAGTTTAAGCACCTGTTGCATTTATACACTCATGTATATAAAGTTAGCCTTTCTTTCTTTCGTAAAGAAGTGTTCCCACTTTGCGAAAAGTCGGCCAGTAACATGCCAGTAACGTTGTCAGTGAATCGAGTTTCCAAGATCGTACATCCACTACTAGCAATTAAGATTCCTGTCATCTCTAATGTAAAGTTTATTACATGTTCCTATCTATCTATCTATCTATCTATCTATCTATCTATCTATCTATCTATCTATCTATCTATCTATCTATCTATCTATCTATCTATCTATCTATCTATCTATCTATCTATCTATCTATCTATCTATCTATCTATCTATCTATCTATCTATCTATCTATCTATCTATCTATCTATCTATCCATCCATCCATCCATCCATCCATCCATCCATCCATCCATCCATCCATCCATCCATCCATTTATCTATCTATCTATCTATCTATCTATCTATCTATCTATCTATCTATCTATCTATCTATCTATCTATCTATCTATCTATCTACTTAGCTAAAAAAAACACCACATAAATATGGGTTTTCTCTAACAGCTCACCAGTTACTGACAGGATACGAGACTTTACTGCAGATTTATGTATCCATTACATTTTGCGAAACATACCTAAGACATGACTGCTAGTAAACTGATTGACATGTCAATTAAACTTAATAGGCGATAAACTCACGTTACACATCATTTGCAAACAATAAACGAGACTTCGAATGTGCGTCCTCTTTTAAATACTATTTCCCTACAGACACTTCTCACTTAACATCGGCCTTCAGATTTGAGGACGCTACGAAAACGAGATCTTTAGTTTATTGGCGCTAGAGTCAGCAGAAGTCTGTAGAGACCTTAACCGTGACGTCAGGAAGCTAAGAACAATACACGCGACCCTTCCTTGACCTTCAAGAAATATAAAGAAATAAAAAGCGAAACTGCTGAATTCGATAATTATATTCACACTGGACTAAAGTGTGAATTTCTTATTTGTTTATATATTTATATTTTTAATGAAAAGGGGAAAAAGGGGGGGGGGGAGCGAGGGGCTGAATTACAGGATAGATAGATGGGAACCTTTCTAGTGAACACTCACTGGCACAGACTTTTTCTGCCTCCCCTCTCCCTCATTCATGCATGTCAGTTCTCAGTGATAGAAGATTACATTTGGAATGTATTCATGCATTGAAACTTTGTGAAAACAGTAATGGCTACACAGCCAGTCTGAACTGCTCAAAACTAAGTAAGCCTTTCTAGTTCTTTATTATATTGTCTGCTTCTTTCCTCTTAACCACCCTACCGCTGTGCCTCCCCTCCTCTCTCTTTTTCTATCTCTCTCCTTTTCTTTTATATATATATATATATATGTGTGTGTGTGTGTGTATGTGTGTGAGAGTGAGTCTGTACGTTATGCCACGTGCAGTTCCCAGGAGTTTCAGAAGATGCAGACAAAGCATAGGACGACTACTCGCTCAGGCATTTCGCAAAAAGCCGAGGGATATGTGGTTGTGCATAGAGCAGGCAATCTCATGATGTAAAAGAAATTGCTTTAGAAACTACCACAGCAAGAGCCCGTAAATTCTTTGGCGCAGGATTCCCACAAAGGAACCAGCTACAGTGGTTGCCCCATGCACCATAAGGAGCAAGAAAGGAAAATTTGACGATACGTGTCGTATAGTACAGTTGATCATCACGTGATGTATTCTCCCCAGAACGTTGTCTCCGTTACCATTCTGGGCAAGTACAGCTACTACTCTGATTTATCAATATGAGGTTTTCACCAGGGTGGCTAGATAATGTCAAAAAAATCAAAACAAACAAAAAGTGCATATATCAAGTCACACAGATTTTAGTCGGTCAGTTCGTAGAAATGAAAAAAAAGGGGAGGGGAGGAAGAATGCAGTTGTTAACCTTTCAAAAACCTTTGGTATTAATGACATCGGAACCAGTATAGACGTAGGAACCAAGGCCCTGGGTCTCCGTATCTTTTAAGATCCACGGTCATTGGCTCTTAATATGCCTGGTTGCTGTTCCTGGGCCCACCGTTCAGTTAGGATATACGGCCTTTAAGTCATCCATACTTTTGGGGTGAGATTTGTGACCCTATCCACTTCATGTCATTGATTTTTATAGCCCTGCTCCCCCTCATTACTGTTGGAATCGTGGTCATTGTCCTCCGTATCTTTAGGATATAACCCCACAGTCAGTCTTGACCGAAGGGGCTACTATACCTTTGAATAAACGAACCCAGCCCATCTATACGTTTAGGATCTTCGATGATGGTGTAAACACGTACGCACGTATGCGGTCGAACACATACTCCACACACACATGAAAAATTCTTCTCTAAGCTAATGGAAGAAAAATGTCTTCTATGGAAACCCTTCTTTCCCATCTCGGCGTCAATTTCATCCTTAGTCAGCTAAGGAAATTCGCGTCAAACGACAATTAAAATCTCCGTGGATCACGCAGGAAGTGTTGGAGGCTATGAGGCAGAGAGATCAAGCGCACAAAAATAAGGACCTCAACACATACAGGGTATACAGGAACAAAGTTCAATATTTAATTCGGAAAGAAAAGAAAAATCGTTTTAGAAATATAGTTCAGAACAAATCAAATAGTAAGGAAATATGGAAGGCAATTAACACCTTAGCGAAAAAAACGTAATGCACCAGACTCATTCTCTTCCAACACTTCATTTACTTGCACCGACTTCAGCAATCACTTTCAAGCAGAAATAAACGGTCTGAAATCCACAATACCACCTTCCTGTAGTGACTTAGACAAACTTTCAGCATTCTGTAAAAACAAATGTACAAACTCAGTTCCACCCGACATTCCTTTTATGACAGTTAAGGAAGTGTATAACTATCTTATTGGCCTTAAGGATAATAGCTCATCAGGGCTTGACGGAATTAGTAATCGAATACTGCGTTACGCCGCACCAGCTATTAGTGATTCACTAACTTTTATATATAATCAATGTATTGCTAAAAGTTATTTTCCTTCAGCCTTTAAGATTGCCAAAGTATATCCTCTCTTCAAACCTGGCTCGTCAGATAACAGTAATCTTGGTAACTATAGACCTATTTCTCTTTTATCATCGCTTTCTAAACCACTAGAAAAAAAAATACATAAAGCAACACTACATTACCTAGTTAGCAATGACTTGCTAATTGACAGTCAGTCAGGGTTTCGACAAAAGCATTCATGCCACACAGCTCTAACTAAGATGATAGACAACTTGCACCTAAACATAAATAACGATAACATATGTGGAGCAATCTTTGTAGACTTTAGGAAAGCATTTGATATGTTAGATCACGCTGTTTTAATAAGAAAATTAGAAACTATGAAAGTTAACTTTAAACTAGTGACATTACTTAAATCATTCCTGTCCGACAGACAGCAAGTAGTGTGGTACAATAACTCCTTGTCAAGCCCAACTATTATTGACACTGGTGTTCCTCAGGGTTCTATTCTCGGCCCTCTACTTTTTTCCATTTACATAAATGACCTTCCACTACACATCGAGCACTCATCCTGCGACCTATTTGCCGATGACTGTACCATTTATACTAGTGATAAAAGTTGCAACACGCTAGAAATATTATTACAAAGCGACACAGACAATCTTATTAAGTGGAGCAATGAAAACTGCATGCAAATAAATATCACTAAAACAAAATGTATGATAATATCAACTAGACAAAAATTACAAAACTCGCCGAAAACAACACTTCAGCTCTACATTGGAACCTCTTTAATTGAAAATGTAAATGAATATAAAACACTAGGACTCATAATTGACCAACATTTAAGTTGGAATTCGCATGTACAAGCACTGACCAAACAAACGGCACAAAAAGTTTACCAGTTAGCTAAAATCAAACATTTCCTAGATGAGGAGACACGAAAAATGTTCTATACATCCCAGATACAAACACATCTAGACTATTGTTCCACAATTTGGGATGGCTGCACCATGTCCAACACTAAACGACTCTTTTCATTACAAAAACGTGCAGTGCGCCTAATTTCAGACAAAAACCTCACACAGTGTGTAGACGCATATACATATCTTAACATATTACCACTAAGAAAGCGCCTTCTCTTCAACAAAGCCAAATTTATTCACAAAATCTTGTCACAGAATGCTCCAACGTATCTGTGGCCTATTTTCAAATACAGCGGAAGACGCAGTCAACGCTTAAATAAATTACACATGCCCAAGCCTAGGCTCGACTTATTCAAGAAAAGTTTAGCTTTTTCTACTGCTCATCTGTGGAATACTCTTCCACACGACTTAAAAAATACTCTTAGTCCATATTCATTCAATCACAGACTTTTCAAATACATCATGAGTGCAGATTATATGCCACCCTAATTTCGTTATGTTCTTAAATAATTACGCTGTCACCTCAGGGGCGCATTCCCATAGTCAGTTATGACTGAAGGGGCTATTATTATTATTATTATTACATAACATCATATGTAGGTTTTAAAGTTAATTTTGTCCTGTTTAGTATAAATTATGATACGCATCTGTAAATTTGTGTAACTGTTATTGTACTGTTACAATGTTGGGATTTTATTTTATTGTACTTTCTTGTTATTTTATTATTTAAGTAACATTTAGGATACGTGTGAGAATAAATAGATTAACTATGGAAGAAGAGAGAAAGGAAGGGCAGAATGTTAGACGGGCCTGCGTGACCAATTCTAAACCCTTTGAAAATAAAGTTCGTTCGTTCGTTCTATCTATCTATCTATCTATCTATCTATCTATCTATCTATCTATCTATCTATCTATCTATCTATCTATCTATCTATCTATCTATCTATCTATCTATCTATCTATCTATCTATCTATCTATCTATCTATCTATCTATCTATCTATCTATCTCTGATAATGTTTGTACTTTTCAACATATGTTATGTCATGCTTATAAGTAATTAATGTTAATATGAGTGTGCTATATTATTATTTTACTTTACAACGTTGAATTCCTTGAATTTGATATGTAAAATGCATATGAGAATAAATGAATTCAGTATGAAAGGTGAGAGAAAGGAAGGGCAGAATGTCAGACGGGCCTGCGTGCCCAATTCTCAACCCTTTGAAAATAAAGTTCGTTCGTTCGTTCGTTCGTTCGTTCTAACAGAAAGTACTAAAGATTGTTACACTCACTAACTTCTGGCTCTGTATGGTCCCTACTCTGTGACGTAAACGAGGGACTATTCTTTGTGCTGCAGCTGTAGCTACTACGGGGCGGAGGAGATACGCTTCATTAAGTTTTTTGTATCTTCAAAGCTATAAGCCCATGGAAAAATAAATCACTCAGTTACTCACGTCCGCCTTTCTTTCTATCCTTATTGTCGTTGCTTCCGCGTGAACGTTAGCTGAATAGGGACACCGTGCATAAGATTATTATTATTATTTGTTATGTTTCCGCTTAGAGCCATTACAACCATTTTCTATCAGCATGGACGTCTCGGTTATATCAGAACGCCCTCTTTAAATGCTATATATTTCCTGATCGTGCTTACTTTGCGTGCTCTTTGTGATGTTACCGAACTGAACGATTGCCGATTTTGGATCAGACGGGGTTCACTCAGTTGGTAGTTTAAATGCCAGCCACCTAAAAAGCCACCTTTCTGTCACGTGATATCACATACTGGGTGTTTCGGTCTCTTCCGTCCCCTATTCATTTTATGAGTTTATCTCTCATCCACTTGAAAAACAAAACAAAAACTACTATTTTCGAACTTTCGTTCCACTTAACAAATCCACAATACGAGTTTTCGATTCTCGCAAAAACAGTACTATTTCCGGTGACATAACAGGAAACTACTGATTCAGATAAAGGTACCGCTTTTGTTTATAAACTAGTTTAAGCATTTATATCATCAAACGGTTGAAATGAAGAATAGTTGAACGTTTTATTCGACGCCATCCAAATAAATCGGGCTAGGAGGTTAGGGTTTCTGTTTAGGATTTCTACTGCGTCTCTAAAATCTTTTTTTAAGGCCGTTTCGAACAGAAGACCTACTTTTCTTTATTTCAACCCATCAAACTGCATATATTCACGTCGAAGCAACACATCTATTTCAACCCGAGGCAAAATTAGGAAAATTACCACAGAGGAAGAAGGTTTCGAGGATGTGAACGAGGGTTATTTGTTTATAACGACAACAGGAAGTCTAGATAATAAAATAAAAAAAAATGGATAATCAAAATGAGTTCGGTCGGATGGCAACAAATTTGCATTAGAAGAGAATCAAGTTTCGAACGTGTCAAGGGGAGCATTCGTGACCTGAAAAGTTCTAGTTTTAAAAGCGCGAATCATGAACGAGAATTCATGTTTGAAGAAAGAGATAAGGCCTCGCCATGCAGAACAAATTACCAGGCAGTCTAAAGGAGATTTTTACAGACCTTAGCCACTTAACTTTGTCGAGACATTGCGTATTCCTAAACACAATTTTTTTTTTGGGAGTAGACTCTTCTTCTTCAAGTACAATGCCTGGTGGCGTAAACAATCATTTCTCTCCACAACTTCCTGTCTCCAGTATTGTTATCAATTCGGTTGTTGATTACTTTCCATGCCATGGTGTCACAATATCCAATACCTTCTCTCTTTGTCGTCCTCTATTTCTTGTTTCGTTCAATCTTTCCTGGTCCCGCAGGTATTATCATCTTTCTTGTGCATCATCATTATCATCATCATCATAATCATCATTTTACTTTTCTTTGTCCGTTGATCCCAACAGTTTAGAGGACCCATGTCCATGGATTCAAGCTCAGGAAGCCCCAAGAGCCTTGAATCTTAAAAATATAGAGAGCCAGAGCCATAAATTCCGACAGGTATGCGAGTTCCAGGGTTATTAATACTAACGATGTTTTAATTTTTGCTACTACACCGTTTTTCCTGGCATTTTGAAGAAATGAATAACTATTTTCTGTATGACTTGAATGTCTTTGCTTTTTATAACTTTAGCAAGCCAGCCTTTGTGAAAACCTGAAAGTAATAAACTAAGGTACTCAATGTACCATACTACATAAATCATTATCATTTCCCTTCTGGCTACGTATGGAGCATGCATCTACTCTTGCAGTTAGTCCCCTTGCAGGAAGTCTGCAACAAGCATTTACAAGCTCTTTGCTTGCACAGTAATTTGGTAGTTATCTCCTTCTTTCTTCCTTTCTTCTTTGTCTTTAAGATCTTATGGGGGACATCGGCCTTAATTACAGTTCTTTCTCGGAAAATAATACTTCGAAAAGTGCGACCACTTTCAATTTAGATTTTGACTTCATTAGAGCAACTTTTTAAAAAAAGTGTGACGTATTTATTTATGTGTTATAATAATGTTATGAATTCTAAAATCCTGAATGTGCATTCGCGAGCGTCGTGCGCGCTGGTTTGAAAGACTCCTCAATTGTGAAATAATCTCACTGTGTTTTCCAGATTTGTGGAGGCGGGCAAA